>CM065737.1:21738088-21743088 GCA_033310375.1 Conus canariensis | reverse complement strand
AAGCGTCATCGAAGAGGCAAACATAAAAGACGAAGACCCATACTTCTGAAAAACTGTACTGAAAGCAAAATCCATGCTGTTGATTAACTTCACTGATATAGCAAAAGCCATGAGAACAAGAACCACAACTATAGCCAAATCATCCTTTAAGAACAACACAAGAGAACAAAACCCACGTGGCTGAATAAGCTCACTGAAGGAAATAAACAGTAAATAACTAGGTCACATCTCTGATCAACCTCAGTCAAGGACGGAAACAGGAAAGAGAGAACTAGAAAAACAGATCCGAAGAAAGTTTTTTGAAGATCAAAACAAACGAAAAAACAAAACCCACAGATTTGAGTTAAAAAAACAACAACGTAGTTTTGAAGCGTTGCAGTTTGCCGTCCTGTACTACAGAAGCTTTTCAATGTATCAGCACAGTGGTTTTGTCAATTTCTTACTTCCTCTGGTCACGGCCTTAAGAAATCCTGACCTACCTTATCTTCTGTCAGCACAGACCAGACCTTTAGGCGGTCATTAACACAGATATAACAACTGGCCGACACCGTGGCCTACCAGCAGGTGCAAGACACAATGCACTGAAGCTCATGTTTCAGTTGTTTTGTTGTTGTTGTACAGAACATAATGGAGACAAGGAAGAACAGAATAAATCAGAGAGAGAGAGAGAGAGAGAGAGAGAGAGAGAGACGAGAGAGAGAGAGAGAGAGAGAGAGAGATTCTATTGACAGTAACAGCACCAAGAATACGACATAAGGTTGGCAGAAAATAAAAGTTTGTCAACAAGCCTTGAAGTTTCAAGCCCCCCCCCCTCCCCCCCAACTCTACCGCCTGCTTCTCTTCCTCTCCCCCCCCCCCCCCCTTATTTACTTTCAGCCCCACTTTCACATTCTCCCTGTCCATCCCCTCTTGTTCCTTACACAACAACTCGCTTCAGTCATCTCGCTCACTTGCTCTTCCTGCCCCTCATCCTTCCCTCACGTTCATCCTGGTTAGTGGATATTCATTGCTGCTCGAAGCCACCTGCTGTCAAATGAGGTTCGCTCTTTAATATGCTGTGTGAAGAACTTGCTGAGAAGAGATGGTTCGCGGGGCTATTCCCAAGACCTTCCGGTGGGTTGATTGTTTGATTTCGTTTTTTAGAGGCAGAGAGTATTAGTGCTTCAGATAGCCATCATCCCAACCCAACCTCCCTCAACTCAGCATGGGGAGATTTGGCCTTTCTAGGTAAAAAAAAAAATGTCGGTCAATTTGCTATTAGCGAGGGTAGTCTTCAGAAATGCTGTTGGAGGTCTTCTGAGTAACACAAGATCTAAACGTGCAATCTTCTACTGTGCCAAGGAGAGGATGGGAGAGGTGGTGATGGCGGGGGGAAGTGGGGGTGGAGGGTGGGTGAGTATTTGGATGCGGTTCTCTTATAACTTGATTTATCAGTTCAAATGGTTTTGAATGGGCTTATGTTCACCGCAGCTTTGCCCCAAAATTGGCAGACTCAATAATTTGTAGATTTTAGAACATATGCTTGAGCACGGTTCTTGAGTCCGTTCTGTTTAAGGCAGATCACCATTGAAATCAATATCACATACTAAAGGCATTTCAGAAGACACAAAGTTGAACAGAGGGATAGTCTACTAAATTTGTCATCTGCATCTGCCTTACATGGAATCATAAATCTGAAGTGTTCATTACTTCTGGTTGTTGCTTGTAAGCATCCTAAAATATGCCATTTAAAACGACACCTGAATGGAAGCGTAACGTGTACTATACAGAAGTGAGAAATCTTTATTATGACGACTGCACAGTCAAAGCCTGCCAAGATACTTCTCACTCTTGAAGCTCCGACCACATCATTTCTTCAGCTATTTAACATATTTAATAACCATCTGACCACTTTAGCGCATTCAGGGGTACGTGTATAATGATTCCACGGTAGGTAGATGCAAACAGACATTTAGTAGATTATCCGTTCAGTTCATCTTAATGTCTTCTAGAATACCTCTGATATCTGATTATCAATTTTGATGCTGAACAGCATTTACAGAAATGAAAACAAGGCCCGTGCCAAACTTGATGTTCTGAAATCCAAAAGGTATGAGTGCAAAATGTGGAGCACGTTAAACAAATATAACCGTGCTAAACCAGATGTATTGAAGTCCACAAGATATTAAGTCTCCCAACTTTTTGTGCACAGTTTGGAAAACATTACAGCATTGGGGCAGTGCTAAACTGGATTTACTGAAAGGCACAAAATATTGAACTTGCAAACGTTCTTTGCAAAATTCGGAGAACATTAGAGCGCTTAAAATCATTAAACTGTTCTTTAAAAACAAATGGTTACAGACATACTTCTACATTTTCAAGCTCATCCTGTTTCGGTGGTATAGCAAAGGATCGCATATCTGGACCTTTGTGTTACTCGGATGACCTCTGCACAGAATTTCTGCAGACTAAACATGATGAAGGTAAAGTGACCGACCATCTAGAAAATCAGAGTGGTGAACTGCTCCCTGAACACCCTCCCCCTCCCGCCCCCTCCAGTCCGAGTTGAAGCACGACAGTTGTAACGGCGGTAAAATAATTAAATATTGAGTCTAAAGAAGTAACTTAAGATTGTAATGCCTCTTTCTGCACCTCCAGCGGTCACGTAAAAGTATATGACAGGCCTATGACTGTTGCAGCCACCGAAAATGAAACCTAAAAATAGATAAACCGTCCTTATTTTTAAGTTGATGTACCTTTGATTCAATTGTCTGCTTTTTTGCAATCGATTTATATTGATAGACAGTAGTATGTAACATCTTTAACCTCTTTCTAGTGATAAAACAGTGGGAAAAAGCTCAATTCATTGGGATTTGTAGGCCTTTGAGTAAGTACACACCCTTAATCCGTGTACATGGCTCTAAACGGAACACCTGGCACTAATTACAGATCTGTGCAAAGAGACCTCCGGCATAACTCTTGTAGACTATGTACGCCTACATGAAATGCACCATATTGTCAGGGAAACATGTTCACAAATCCTGGCCTCTAGCCTGAGGGTTAAAATCTTGGGATCCAGGACTCTAACCGCTGACTCAAAACCTAAAACATGGAATTGCTCTTATTTTCTTGCTAGTGACCTTTAAATTGCATGTTACTGTTTTCCCTCATCTTTATCTAAAATGCAGTTTTTGACTTGGTGTGTTTCTATGTCTGAGGGAGTTGCGTGGAAGTGGGGGATGGGGGTGGTTCTGTGTGTGTCTGTGTCTGTGTATGTCTGTGTCTGTGTGCATGTGTGTGCCCGAATTTGTGCGGCCACCAGGTGTGTGTGTGTGTGTGTGTGTGTGTGTGTGTGTGTGTGTGTGTGTGTGTGTGTGTGTGTGTGTGTGTGCGCGCGTGCGTGTGTGCGTGTGGTGTGTGTGTGTGTGTGTGTGTGTGTGTGTGTGTGTGTGTGTGTGTGTGCGTGCGTGTGTGTGTGCGTGCGTGCGTGTGTGTGCGTTTTCACACGTTTGATGAGCCTGTGCATGCGTTTCTGGGCACGCTTGATACATGTGTATGATTGCACGTGCCCATATGTCTATCCAACATTGCAGACATCTGCATATATCAGGGTTTGCTGACGATGGGCAGGTATACAATATAAAGCACGACTACAGCCCAGGCATGCAGTCTCACACCAAATGGTTCTCCATTATATCATCATCAGCATCCTCATTTTTGTTAACCTCCATAACGGTTTGAAATGATTTGCATGAAGCCCCGCTGATATGGTGACCTCAGTTCGGTTTCCCCTTCCACATCCTCACCTGTGGTGAATCTATGTCAAATCTCCAGTATCACCAAATACATGAGGACTGGCATTGGATGGACACGGGTACTGCCCTCCTTTGGAGGGAGCGATCGTTAACACTGGGGACTCCATAAACAAAACAATCACAGTCGTCTGTAGAGGTCCTGGTATGTGGCGTGCTATATATGTTGGATCAGAACTGGCACCATTAGACGCCACTGAAGTGATCAGCAGTAGCGCAGCGTCTCTTCTGCTGGAGAACACATTGGATTGCTGTTCATGGGACTGAAACGGAATGACACGAGGTGAGGCTGTGCATTGGTGAAACAGAATCTGTGGCACGTGAACAACATTGCTACTGACATGGTTTATAAGATGAAGCAAAGTGTGCAACATGTGTCACAGGCAGATATAATGGTCCATTAAAAGGTATGATCATGGAAAATGTGGGTTGTTAAAAGTAGCTAAATTCAAACGTTCTGAGATGAAAATGAGAACAGGCACTTCCCACAGGGATACCTATGACAGTGCGATGTATGCCAACTGTTCCTGCCTGTTTGTGGTATGTTGTTCATTCCCGGTATCTTCTGTTCTGTTCGCCTCTCTCTCTCTCTCTCTCTCTCTCTCTCTCTCTCTCCTCTCTCTGTTTGTGTGTGCGTGCGTGTGCGCGCGCGCGCGTGCGTGTGCGTGCGTGCGTGTGTGTGTGTGTGTGTGTTGTGTGTGTGTGTGTGTGTGTGTGGTGGTGGTGTGTACGAAACGCGCATCCCTGTTCGTTTCTAGCTGTATCTTTACTCATGTAATTAAAAGTTTTGTAGTTTGTTCATTGTCTACTTTAATTCTCCCTCCCACCCACCCCCCACCCCCCACCCCCCTCCCACACACACACGCAGAGCTAATCATGCTTTGGTTTAGCAGAATCTAACTTCGCCAAACTAAGCAGACGTCCGAGTGCTTTACCCAACCGTTTTCTTTTAAAATTGCCCACACTTTTATTTTTGATTGTCCAGGTCGAGGACTCCTTTGTCGCAGACAAAAAGAGTTCCACACAGAAGTCACTGTAATGCTCTCTCTCTCTCTCTCTCTCTCTCTCTCTCTCTCTCTCTCTCTCTCTCTCTCTCTCTCTCTCTCTCAGTTTAGGGGAAGGCTTTATTATACCTCCGGCAACAGACTGAAGCCATTCTAATCGATCCACCCCCAGTGGCAAGTCTTACCTTCCAACTCCTTAAACAAA
>CM065737.1:21723088-21725588 GCA_033310375.1 Conus canariensis | reverse complement strand
TTCGAATTTCTCTTTTGAGCGCTCTTCCGTAAATGACATTTCAGATATGAAGCAGGTGTCCTCACGCTCGACCTGTTGAAAGACACTGGACCTGCATAACTTCCATCAGAAGCAAAGGGAATTGCTTCGGCCACCGGTCTGTCATGGTGAACATGACAGTCGTGTTGATTAATACGACAGCGCAAAAACTTCACAATCGTTTAATTTGTAGTGACAGGCAAGAACCATGTACCCTATGAACCTCAGTGCAGGACCAAAAATAATAGAGCAAACAAGAGCCATATATTGGATAAACTACCTATAAGAGCAAAACAAGAAAGAATACAAATAAACGGTTCTGAAGAACGTCACTGAATTATCACATCAAGAAAAAGTGAGAACCACACCCCTCATGAATTGTTCTAAAAGTCCCAAACACGAAAGAACAAACGAGAACCACGCCTTTTATAAACTTCGATAAAAGTCCACAGCATGGGGATAAAAACATGAACCATGCCACTCATAAATTTTACCAAAGATTCAAAACATATAAAGCAAACTGGAACCTCTTCTCTAATAAACCACACTTACAGTCGACAAAAAAGAATCATGCATCTAATACATTTCACTAATGGACTAAAACACGAAAAACCAAACAGGAATCACGCCTCTGATAAACCTCATGATGTGGCCAAGACAAAAATAACAAAACAAAACAAAAAACGAACCACAACGCTGATCAATTTGTTTTACTGAGGGACCAAAACACAAAATATACGAACGAGAAACAGGCCTGTGATGAACTCCACTTCAGAACCAAAACACAGAACATGAACCACACATATGAGAAGCGTCATCGAAGAAACAAAACACGAGAGAACAAGATTCACACTTCTGATGAACTGTACTGAAAGATGGAAATACAAAAGAACAAACAAAATCCATGCTAATTTTCAACTTCACTGATGTAGCAAAAGCCATGAGAACAAGAACCACAACTGTGAGAAACATCACTTAAGGACAACACAAGAGAACAAAAACTACGCAACTGATTAAAGCTCATGAAAAAAAACCTGAAACAACTAGATCACATTTCTGATCAACCTCAGTCAGGGACGGAAGAAGACAGAAAAGAACTAGAAAAACAGATCCGAAGAAATTATTGAAGATCAAAACACAGATGAAAAAAGCAAAACCAAAGATTTGAAAATGTAGTTTTAAGCGTGGCAGTTTGCCGTCCTGTACTAAAGAAAAAGAAAGCTTTTCAATGTATCAGCACAGTGGTTTTGTCAATTCCTTACTCCCTCTGGTCACGGCGTTAAGAAATCCTGACCTGCCTTATCTTCTGCCAGCACAGACCAGACCTATAGGTGGTCATTAACACAGACTAACAACTGGCCGACACCATGGCCTACCTGCAGGTGCAAGACACAATGGTTATGGTTCAGTTGTTGTTGTTCTTGTTGTTGTTGTTCTTGTTGTTGTTGTTCTTGTTGCTGTTACAGTGGTGATAAGAGAAATAAATGAATCATGAAAGAGAGGGAAGAAAGAAGGAAGGATTTAATGAGGTGAGCTTACAAAGCCCGTTCTCATGCAGGGGTGACGGTGGGGGTGGGGCTGTTCGAAAATGAATATCAAAGAATAAACACGAATAGTCAATGTCAAAAAACAACATCGCGATGAGGAAACCAAATCACGGGGAGAGAGAGAGAGAGAGAGAGGAGAGAGAGAGAGAGAGAGAGGAGAGAGAGAGAGAGAGAGAAGAGAGAGAGAGACAGACAGACAGACAGACAGACAGACTGACAGACAGACAGAGAGGGAGAGAGAGATTCTCTTCACTGTAAGAACATCGAGAATGGTGACATAGGTTGGCAGAACATAAAGTCTGTCTACAAGCCTTTACGTTTCACGCCCCCTCCTGCCCTCCTCCCACCCCAGCCCTTTGTTCCCCCTCTACTTGCTCTCCACCCCTTCCTCAATTTCTCCCCGTCCACCCCTTTATTTTCCTTAGAAAGCAACTCATCCTCTCATCTCGCTCATTGCCTCTTCCTGCCCCTCATCCTTCCCTCACGTTCATCCTGGTTAGTGGATATTCCTTGCTGCTCGAAGCCACCTGCTGTCAAATGAGGTTCGCTCATTAACAGGCTGGGTGAAGAACTTGCTGAGAAGGGATATGGTTCGTGGGGCTGACCCCAAGACCTTTCAGGGGACTGATTGTTTGATTTCGCTTTTAGAGATGGAGAATATTAGTGCTTCAGGTGGCCATAATCCTGTTCCACCAACCCCTCTACCCAGCAGAGGGGTGGGAGGACGACTTGGTTCGATTTTCGTTAAAAAAAAGAATTAAGCCAAATTGCCATGAGCGTAGATAGTCTTCCGAAATTCTGTTGGTCTTCTGAGTAACATAAGATGTAAACGAGCATTTTTTTTTTTGCTGTATGAGAGAGAGGGTTGGGGAAGTGGACAGGGGCTTGAATATTTGGACGCGATTCTGTTGCTACTTACTTTTAAAGAACCGTTT
>CM065737.1:21715588-21718088 GCA_033310375.1 Conus canariensis | reverse complement strand
ATGCATTCAGTAGCAGCTGAGCATCCCACGGATTTCTTCCCTTTCCCTCGTTTTCCTTTGAAACATTTATCTCACATCAAGGCCCTCTGTACAGGGCTTCTGGCTGAGAAACGAATCAAACTCCAGGAGGAAATGATGGTCATCACAGCGAGAACCGCTACTGTTGTTGTTTGCCAGGGAAAGAAAGCTACAGCCGCATCTTTTTCCGCAAGAAAGTGCGTTTCCTTCGTACCGACATCGCTCCAGACGTCATCCCTGCCTCTGCCATGTAAAACACTTCTTGAAATCCACCGTTTCTGACCTTTGTAGCTACAGCTTCTGCCGCTGTTCTTCCTCCGCAATGCACAAACACACCTTAGCACAGCAAGCTGGCAACGAACAGCGCTTGTGACCTTCAAATGGATCTTGTTTTTTCACCTGGCATCTGTGACTGCCATTCCATTTGCTGCGTCTCACGCACAGATTGACGTTTTGCTTCTTTTGTTACAGCGCTATAGTGTAGTGCATTTCAGGAGGTTTATGACACTAGCTTACCTGGCTGTTTACTGTGTGTTTACGAGACGTGATTACCCCGATGTTCGGAAATGGAAATTATCAGGTACTTGTCTGATGACGAAAATGTTTGATCATCACGATTCTATCATTTCGGATATTTTTAATCAGTGACACAGGTGTGTGTGGTGTCTGTGTGTGTGTGTGTGTGCGTGCGTGCGTGCGTGCGTGCGTGCGTGCGTGCGTGTGTGGTGTGTGTGTGTGTGTGTGTGTGTGTGTGTGTGTGTGTGTGTGTGTGTGTGTGCCCTCACAATAAGAGTTAATAATCATGCACGTGAAAACTTCATATAGTTTGGTTCCATGTTTAAGTCTTCACTCTCCTCATGTTACAGAGAGAGGGTGGGGGAAGGAAGGAGGAGAAAGAGGAGAGAGAGAGAGAGAGAGAGAGAGAGAGAGAGAGAGAGTGAGAGAGAGGGGGAGGGAGAGAGAGAGAGAGAGAGAGAGAGAGAGAGAGAGAGAGAGAGAGAGAGAGGGATAATTTATTCAATAAGGCCATAGCCCCCTTTGAAGAGGGTGCATAAACAACATAGAATACAGGCACATGAAATGTTCGCTGTCGAAAAACGGAAATGGGTAGAGAAACATGGGAAAATTGATAACAAAATTATGAACAATATTCAGATCGAATTTTAAATGCTTTGTATAAGTAAACAGCAAACTGTTTGACGATATCTTCACGTTCGGATGACATAAGCAATACAAATCTAAATAATGTGGGATGGTTTAGATACCTAGTAGGGATTAGCTAGTCTCTGAGATTTTTCAAAATGGGACAAAAAATACAATATGAACCTCAGAGAGAGAGAGACACACAGAGTGAGAGCGAGAGAGAGAGAGAGAGAGAGAGAGAGAGAGAGAGAGAGAGAGAGAGAGAGAGAGAAAGAGAGAGAGACCCAGCGACGTAAGCGTAGGTGAATGCAACACTGACTGCCTGTCAATCTCTGAAAGAGACGCAATCATCTCAGCGTTTGTTGCAGTTGTTTGTTTGCCTCGTCCTTTGTTTTGCCTCTTCATACTGCTTTCCAGTGTGTGAGCTTTCCTTTTTTTAACTCTACAGATTAGATTAACAGAAAACAATTGTTTCTATTTGAGTATGTTCCTGTTGTTTTTGCTGTTGTTGTTGTTGTTGTTGATAATGCTGTTTATTGCCTAAAGTTTTCGACAACTTTTTAAGGACAGGTTAGACAGTTAGACTGGGAGTGGGGGTCAAAACAGGAGAAGAGGGAAAGTGGAAAGGATGGAGAAGGACTTCAGAGAGACAGAGACAGAGAGAGAGAAACAGAGACAGAGACACACACACACACACACACACACACACACACACACACACACACACACACACACACACACAACATACACACACACACATAGAAAAGAGAGAGAGAGAGAGAGAGAGAAGGAGAGAGAGAGAGACAGAGACAGAGAGAGAGGTGTAAGAACTAATTCCAAGCCCATCTGAAGCTGAACGAAACCCAAGATTTAAAAAGCTTTCGACATGCATCCAACATTAAATATACGCCGAGAAAATTGTGCTGGTTCTTACAGTAAGACTGAGACAGGCTGAGGCTTTGCTAGAAAACTACCCCAAATGCCAATACGAACAAAAATATCAATAGAACGCAAAGCTACAATGAGACTTTTTTGTGACAAATGTCTTCTTCTTAAGTCACAAACAGCAGATATCAAAATCTACCGTACAATCTCTCCAGATGGCTATCAGCATGGCGATGCGATTTCAAAAGACAACAAACTGATAATTCAATTTGTAAAAACAAATCACGAGGGTGGTGAATGGAGAACTGGACTGGGAGTTGGAACATAACGAAGAAAACAAAACATAACAACAAAAAAAACGAGACAACATAATGAAACATAAAAAACAAAGGACAGAACAAAATATACCAACCGAGCAGAATTAACAAGGAAAAGACAAAGAAAAAGAACGAAA
>CM065737.1:21703088-21705588 GCA_033310375.1 Conus canariensis | reverse complement strand
TACTACTACTACTACTACTACTACAACTACACATACACATACACACACACACATACACACACACACACACACACACACACACACACACACACACACACATACTCTCTCTCTCTCTCCACGCACACACACACGCACGCAAGCACGCGAGCACGCACGCACGCACACACGCACGCACGCACGCACACACACACACACACACACACACACACACATACACACACACGCGCGCGCACTCGTACATGCACAAACGAATGTTCTTTCATGAAAGTCACTATCGGCAGTAGTATTTTTGTTCATTAAAAACGCTACATGGTGCAGAATTTCTTGTATTTTCTTCTCGTTCTTATAATTCGTTTCATCATACTGCGTAACCGTTTCACACAAAAATTGTGTTTCATATTTGTTTAAGTTTCATACGACGACTGTCTCCGTGGCCAGACCTTACATGGTCAGAGTTCGTATGTGTTTTGAAATCTTGACCCAAAACCAATGTCCGGATGAGAAAATACTTGAAATGCTTATTAATAAACATGTCCACAACTATTGGGAATTAATCTCTCTCTCTCTCTCTCTCTCTCTCTCTCTCTCTCTCTCTCTCTCTCTCTCTCACACACACACACACACACACACACACACACACACACACACACACACACGCGCGCGCGCGCACACGCAAGCACGCACGCACGCACACGCATACACACACACACGCTCTCTCTCTCTCTCTCTCTCTCTCTCTCTCTCTCTCTCTCTCTCTCTCTCTCTCGTTGTTGTTGTTTATGTTTGTTGTTTTTTTTTAACACAGAATACCGTGTCGTGCTTTTGGATCGAGTAGTGAGTTTAGCGAGATGAAATCTCTCTCTCTCTCTCTCTCTCTCTCTCTCTCTCTCTCTCTCTCTCTCTCTCTCTCCTCTCTCTCTCTCTCTTCCCCCATGAATTTCGGCATCTCGCCTTCCCGGACTTTAATATCATTGCCTGATGACCGACGTGATAATGCCAACCCCTGCTGACTTCTCAGTAGCGCTGGAAAAGTAAGTGATCGTCCATCCATTCATCAGTCGCCCACGTTTCTCCCGATCTGTTGCCAAATACACCCCATACGATAGAAATGATCGATCCGTGTCGTCATGTTGCAATGGTCGTCTACCCCATCCCCTGCTTCCTGAGCACCTCCGCTCTCGCCTCTTGTTTGACTGGCAGAAGACGGTCACCCAGGCTCCGCGAAAGGGGTGGCGAGCGATGCTTCAGTGAACGCTGGGCGTTTGAGGCGGGGGCATAGGAGGGGAGAGGGTGTAACAGACGGAACTGTCAATGTTGAGACACGACCGTCTTCGTCGTCTGCGTGTTTAAGGGAGCTATACCGTCGCCTGCAGTAAACAACACTCCTTTTGAGGAATCGTTCAGTGTTGATGCTTCTTTTTTTTTACAGACAATGTTTTCTCTCTCTCTCTCTCTCTCTCTCTCTCTCTCTCTCTCTCTCTCTCTCTCTCTCTCTCTCTCTCTCTCTCTCTCTCTCTCTCTCTCTCTCTCTGTTCGTGGAAATCCATAAGGGCGTTCATATGATTATCAGGACAATATTTAGGTTTCTCGGTAAATTTTTGGATGAAAGCTTCTTGTTGGCACTGTTAATTTTGCTCACAGATACTGTGACAAGACCCAGTGGTCCTAACATTTTCTCTGGCCAGAATGGTGGGAGTTTATACATACTTTGAAATCTTGACCCATGGGCGATGATTAGACTACGAAACACTTCAAACACGCGTTGAAAAGCAAGCCAACAGCAGTTAATCGATATGGAAAGCTCTCCCTCCTCTCTTTCTCCCTTTCCCTCCCTCTCTTCCCGCTCATCACGCACAATTTCAAGTCAATGGTTCCATCGAACTGGATGGAAATAACTTTTCTTATACAAAATATATTTGTTAAACAGACTTGATACGTGTTGACAATGATAACTGTTTTAACAATGTCCATGTCCGCATTTTGTGTCATATGACTGGTCTGTTGAATATTTGTTTGCATATGTGTGTGCGTGAAGAGGGCAGTAATTGCTTCGTAGTGATACTACTGGAATGTGTGTGGTGTGTGTGTGTGTGTGTGTGTGTGTGTGTGTGTGTGTGTGTGTGTGTGTGTGTGTGTTTTGCAAACCACAGTGAAGACATCTCAGCACCCCATGAGGTAGACAGCGGCAACAGTGACAGCTTTTTTTGAAGAATAGTATCCAGAATTTCCTGACAGTGAAGATGAATTCATGTAGAACCTGCCCAATGAAGAAGAAGAAGAAGAAGAAGAAGAAGAAGAAGAAGAAGAAGAAGAAGAAGAAGAAGAAGAAGAAGAAGAAGAAGAAAGAAGAAGGAGGAGGAGGAGGAGGAGGAGGAGGAGGAGGAGGAGGAGGAGAAGAAGAAGAAGAAGAAGAAGAAGAAGAAGAAGAAGAAGAAGAAGAAGAAGAAGAAGAAGAAGAAAAAGAAGAAGAAAAAGAAGAAGAAGAAGAAGAAGAAGAAGA
>CM065737.1:21658088-21673088 GCA_033310375.1 Conus canariensis | reverse complement strand
CATTAGAGTGCCAATAAATCGTGTGGATGTGTGTAAGTGCATGTGTCCGTCTATCAGCCAGTCAGTCTGTCTGTCTGTCTGTCTGTCTTTCTCTCTCAGTGTGTGTCTGTACGTGTGATGTAGGTGGTGGGGCGTGGGAGGAGAGGAGGTGGTCTGGGTACACTAATGCTGATAGCACCTTGCAGACGACAAGTGTTTGCATTGGAATAAAAGTATCCTGGTGTGTGTGTGTGTGTGTGTGTGTGTGTGTGTGTGTGTGTGTGTGTGTGTGTGTGTGTGTGTGTGTGTGCGTGCGTGCGTGCGTGTGTGTGTGCGTGTGTGTGTGTGTGTGTGTGTGTGTGTGTGTGTGTGTGTGTGGTGTGTGCCTGTGCTGGGAAGGGACGGTTAGACAGACGAGGAAGAGAAATAAACGAGGAGGCAGAAGTAGAACAGAAATGAAAAAAAAGTATTTATACGAGGCAAGAAACTCTCTCTCTCTCTCTCTCTCTCTCTCTCTCTCTCTCTCTCTCTCTCTCTCTCTCTCTCTCTCTCCTCCTCTTCTCATTGTTTCAGATGGCTGTGCCACGACGCAGGCAGCATGCAAAAACAAACAAGAATTTCACTTCCTTCTTCTTCGTAAAAAGAACACAAAATTCAATCAGTTTGTAACCCAGACATAAAGCAAACTTGGCGATCGAAGATTATGCCTGCACGTGTTGTCTCGCTAACCTCTTCTTAATGACGTGCCAGGCTCGGTCAGCAACCTGGCTGTGACACCTCACCCAAAAGTCTGAAGCGTCGGCTATCGACCCGCCAAGCATAGCGACAAGTAATATGCTGGAGAAGAATCATCAACATGCACTGCCTTGATCTTTCAACCGAATGAAAACGGATTTCACAAAAGGGAGCTGAAGCTGGGATGGGAACCCATCGCTGCCTCGGCAGGGAGTGAACAGATCGACCTGGCAGGACAATGGTCAAGGGGGGGGGGGGGGGGGGGGATATCCGTTTCGGTTGACTGAATTCCAGGTAGGCAAAATGGTTTACGTTTTGTTGATTTCCGGTCAGGAACAACAATCTCTCACGTGATAAATGAACTGTATTTGGCATAGAAACGTTGCAAAGGGAAAAAGAAGAGTAGCAGAGGCATAGGGACGGTGGGAAAGGGGAGCGGGGGGGGGGGGGGGGGGGGGTAGGATCATTAATAACCTTTCTTAATCAGTGACATTATGGTAGTCTAGATTGTGGGTGGATCATAGAAAAGCAGGTTTTACATATGAATACATATGATGTTACATATATTGTGATGTCAATATTATCATAAGCATCAATGGATGTGTGCGTTCACGCACACACGCGCGTACACACACAGGTCTCAAGCTACGTTGCTTATCGCCAAGCCTACGAATGTGGTCATAGAAGGGCTGTTGGCGAGTTAAGTTTGGTTCTATTTTCGATTTAGACTATTGTGTACCTGTGAACACGCACATACGCATGCATATGCAGAACTCCCCCCCCCCCCCCTCTCTCTCTCTCTCTCTCTCTCTCTCTCTCTCTCTCACTGTGAATGGAAAAACGATATAAGGAGGTACACACACACACACACACACACACACACACACACACACACACACACACACACATATATATATATATATATATATATATATATACATACATAGGTACACACATACATATACAACATACATACATACATGCATACATCAATAGGCGTGTGTGTGTGTGTGTGTGTGTGTGTGTGTGTGTGTGTGTGTGTGTGTGTGTGTGTGTGTGTGTGTGTGTCCTTACATTGTTCTTCCATTCACAGAATTCGTACCTTATTTTTTTCTCCCCAGTCTACTTTCTAATTTGATTTGTTCCTGGCACTCAGAACTTTTCAATGTCACAAAATGTATTTGTCAAGGTTGTGTCAATAAAAAAAAAAACCCATTAGGTGCCTTGCTGACCTTTCGTAAATCATCGGAAACTCACCCAGCAGGGATGTCCAATCGCAAGGCCTGAAGCAGTAGAAACTGACCGTGATTACAAATGATAAAAAACGACGAGTTGATAACAGTCTCTGCTGTAGCCTTGGTCAGGTAGCCATATGAAAGAGTTGTCCCAAACTGATCAGCGTTCCCATGCAGTCTCGGACCTTTGGTGCCATGCTGGGGATGAGATCGATGTGATTGGACAACTCTCTATGGAATCAGAAACTCATTTCGGATGATCGGATTCCAGGGCGCAAAAGAGTTCGGCTTGTTGCTCCTTTTCAGCTGGGAATGAATATTGTCGTGTGATGAACAGTAGATTGCAACGCAGTACGGATGGAAAGGAGGCTATTACAGTAGAGCTCTCTCTCTCTCTCTCTCTCTCTCTCTCTCTTCTCTCTCTCTCTCTCTCTCTCTCTCTCTCTCTCTCCAGGAAGGAAAACTGTGCCTATTGCATTAAACGGTTCTAGCAGAGAATGGGTTCGGGTTTGTGTGTCTGTCCCAGAAAGCAGTCACCAACAAGATCATTATCAATCAAATGTTGTATAAAGTTTTGCACTCTGACATGGAACATAAGGTTACTACAAGTGATACTGTTCATTTAAAAACTTTATCTTTTAACTCAAAATGCATTTTAAACGATTTTATAGAAATGGTACAGGATACATTCGGCGAAATGTAGACGAATTACCGTTGTTCTTAATCCGAGCAAGTGATGATTTTAACCTGAGAAATCCATGGAATCGCCTTGCCCAACGTGTGGTTGTCAGGTTTTTTTTTTACTCATACATAAATTATAAACATTTTCAAAGTACAATTTGGTGGTCGAATACTTCCTCCATTGTGTGTCGTCTTCAATGTCAAAACAGTCAGTGCGATGTTAAATGGCTGCGTGTAAAATGGCTGCATGTAAACTGTAATGTCATATGAACGGATTGAGGAACACCACAGATACCAAAATATCGCTGCACTTTTTTTTTCGATTGCACTGCTCTTTGTAGTAGAACTGCAAGTATTGTCTTGTTTAGCTAGCCATGTTTCTTTACCTTTCACACCATTGCATTGTTTCCAAGCAGCCCACGTATTATGGAAAGTTTATTACATTGTCAGGGGTTTTTTTTAACAAGAAACAAAGGATATGTAGACTAAGAATTGTTTATTGCTGTCCACTAGATCAACGATGACAATACTGTCGTTCGGTGTCTACCTCTGTGATAGAATATTTTAATGAAGATCTTCAATTAACGATTATGAAATATCGGTTTAGCTATTGATTTGTGTTCTTCTTATTCAGTTTTTTTTTAACACAATTTCGCATAGGTTGATATTTTTTCTATAAATCGTTTTATATATAATTCTGTCACCATATATCAAATCCACATTTTGACACAAAGATCTTTTAGTATTAATCCATCTGGGAGTCTGATTAATGAGCCTTCTCATCCCAGCTCTTTCCTTCCTTTGTTATGGAGGGAGGAGGGACTCTCTTCTTGCTTTAGTATGTATGTTTTGGCATCTTCATTTTATTAATCTCACACATTGTTTGCTACAGAAGAATTTTCGTTTTGTGGATTTTGTTGTTGCTTCTGCGTCTCTCTATCCATCTCCTTCTATTACAATAACAGTTTGGCAATTACAATATGTTTTAGAGAATCAGCTCTGTCTGTCTGTCTGTCTTTCTGTCTGTCTGTCTGTCTGTCTGTCTCTCTCTCTCTCTCTCTCTCTCTCTCTCTCTCTCTCTCTCTCCTCCTCCTCCTCCTCCTCCTCCCATCTCCTCCTCCTTCTCCTCCTCCACCGTCTCGGTTAGACATGTGCAGAAACTAATGCTACACAGAACAGATTTCCCTGTCCCAGCGTTGTCTGTCAATCGCTTTTGTTCGTGGGCGATTCAGAACACAGGGACGGGGCCGCCTAACCATGTGCTGGTTGAACCCGCACGCACTGCCGCGCTAATCCCGCGCTAATCACGAGTTAGCCACGGTCAGCGACCTGGCTGCAACATTCAGCCCAGAGGTCCGAAGCGTCCGATATTGGAAAGCGAACCACCCACAAGTTAATACGTTGGAACGATTGTTTCATGTGCAATATACCGCGGTCGTTTCGCCTGCGCACAATGCGTTTTCACAAACTGGATTTTCTTGGTTTCCGCGAGAGCCCAAAACCACGGGCACCAGGCAGGGGGTAGAACGATGCGAGAGAGGATGTGATGCTCAAGGGGACTGGAAATACGTTTTGGGTGATTGGACATCAAGGTGGACTGCAGAGGCCGAAGTGGGGGTGGGGGGTGGGGGTGGGGGAATGGGAGGGGTGGTGGTGGTGTTGGGACGGAGGTCGGGAGCAGAGGGGGTGACATTACTTAGGTCGGTCTTTCGTTTCTCAGCAGGTGGCATGATTTATTGCGCGATGATGCACAGAAAACTCAGCAACGGTGCGAAATGAGAAGCGGCTGGTTGTAGTGGGCGGTGGAGAGGTACGAGTAGGGAAAGAAATAGAGAAAGACACGGCTGGGGGGGGGGGGGGGGGGGGAGAGAAATTTAGTGAGTGAATGAGAGAGAGAGAGAACACTGAACACAGAGAGAGAGAGAGAGAGAGAGAGAGAGAGAGAGAGAGAGAGAGAGAGAGAGAGAGAGACTGTAATAACACTAGCTATACAGCCATGATGACATGAGGGTGCAAAGCAAAAGGTAGACAAGTGTATACAATGCTTGTAGTCCAAGCACAACAAGCCTGAAAACCGATCATCTAGTATTACGCATTTTCGACGACTTTGCAATGCACTGACAACAAAATCCAAACTGTCTTACGGTCTCCTTTCAAATTCATTGAGTCTTTAAATTACATCAGTTTGACTTATTTTTCTTTGTTCAAATGCTCACTGCCTCTGCAAGATAATTTACAGAGTCATAGTTCAGTTTCAGCGCTATAACTATGAGAGAGAGAGAGAGAGAGAGAGAGAGAGAGAGAGAGAGAGAGAGAGAGAGAGAGAGGGAGAGAGAGAGAGAGATACATTGGTCTATACTTATGACCTTGCCTTCGGGGCGACTTTACGAGAGAGAGAGAGAGAGAGAGAGAGAGAGAGAGAGAGAGAGAAGAGAGAGAAAGAGAGAGAGAGAGAGAAGGGGGAGGGAGGGGGTTGGAAAGAGAGAGAGAGAGAGAGAGAGAGAGAGAGAGAGAGAGAGAGAGAGACAACGGGAAGTGAGCGAGAACAGATGCTGAAGGATTAGGACTGCAAACACGGAGCCACAGCATCCAGCAAACAAGGCAAACAGCCTAAAGGGAGTTAATGCACCCTTGATTCTCGTACAGAATTATTTCCCATTTTATGTTTCCCCTCCAGCACTTCATTGTTCATGGCTACAGTTGATGGCGAACCGTTGTGACTTTTCATTCCCTGTTGTTTATAGCCCGGCTGACTAGGGGGGGGTGGGGGGGGGGGGGGGGGGGTGCCATAACAGCGCTGTTACCATGCCAAAATCGATTCTACATGTGCATGTAAATGTCATTTCAAACATGCTACAAACGGCTTAAAACCGAAAAGAATCAAAGTAGGGTCGTTAAACCACCACATGAATGGAATAAACAAGCGATATTACTTGCTCGACTGCCGAGTGAACTTTGTGAGGAACAATTCAAAATGCTAGACCGCTAAACACATGAAACAAACAGATAACAAGGCGTACAGTCTGTCAGCCAGCGCCTGACACTGGGGATAATCTTGGGAGGGCAAAGGCTGGCCTATACCTTTGAAGTCTTCTGTAACCATTACGGGACGGGATGATGTAAAGCAAGATACGAGTATCAGTCTTGTTACTCTCATTCAGCGTGGCATCTTGTATCAATTTTGAAGTATGATGAATGAAAGTCATTACATTTTTGTATGAACTGAGGGGATTGTGCTGAGAAAGTTTTGCAATCTTTTTATGAATGCGCTCAATATTCGCTATCTTTTCAAAAAAAAATTCTTCGTTTAATCATGATGGTTCTTGGCAGCCATCTGTCTGGAGAAACAGCAATGTAGCATGCATGCCACTAGTGATACCAAAAACTGAGCTGGCGAAAACTATCTCACGAGGGACAGTATGTGTGTGTTAAGAAAACACCAAGTACGTACAAAACAATAATTGTCAGTGTTAGTTTACCTCGGCCGTGTTACACGAGTAAAAAGAACCAACATGAGCGAAAGAGCAGTACCGACGAATCTGGACACGTCTTTTTTACTGTCTGTATTGTTGCGGTTAAAGCCATTCAGTATTACAAAGGTATACAGCCTCTTTGGCAGCAAAGTTCTAAAGTTTTCGTTTTTCTTTTCACTCTAGTCGAACAACACCGCACAAAAAGAAAATGCGACCATCACAAAGAAATAAACGCATTCCCATTCTCAAGTAAACAAACAAGCAAATAGAATTCTGCCGCTGGAAGAAAAGGAAACTCTAATGTTGTTTATTCTAAACAATACAAAACGAGGGAAAGTGGATGGGTGAAGAGGCTAAGGGAAAGCGAGCTTGGAGTGGGAGAAAGAGGTTGGGAGAGGGGGGGGGGGCGTAGCTGCTATGTACATTCATCTGTGCTATTCTTTGTGTCCCTCAGATCAGAGAGCCTTCATTCCCAACTATGGCGGTGGTGTACGTGTTCAGAATGCCGTGTACACCACACCAAAGACCTCGTCTGCAGTTTGGGAGTCGCTTTTGATTACGCTGACATTTACCTGCCCGCCATCTGGATGCCACTATTCTCCTCACGAACTTGTCCCGACACATGTTTGGTCAGGTTCTCATTAAATGTCTGATTTTTTTTTTTCCAGTCCGTAACTACTTATTCCTTTTCCTTTATTGTGTATACTTACCTCCTCCTCCTCCTCCGCCTCCATCTTTGCGGAAACATTTTCGTTACAGTCATTTGCCAATTAATATGACAAAGATCTCTCTCTCTCCTCTCTCTCTCTCTCTCTCTCTCTCTCTCTCTCTACTCTCTCTCTCTCTCTCTCTCACACACACACACACACACACACACACACACACACACACACACACACACACACAAGATAATTTAATTAATAGGTCGGTTGACCGGATAAAATTCCATTGGTGAATACCAAGCTGGCTTCAAAAAGAACTGTATTGTTCTAGATAGTTTCTTTGCTTTGCTGGCTGCTGTTCAAAAACATTTGTCAATAATCAAAACGTGTATGTTGCTTTTGGTTGGTTTTGAAAAACAAAAGGCTTTCCACTCTCTTAAAAGAAACCGTTATGACCAGTTCTTATTATAAAGGATGTAACGGGTAAGCTTTATTTTTGTGTTTGATAAACGTGTATGAAAACATTAAAGCCCAAATAAAGAATGGCGCTGGTTCAGTGACCACATTATGTGTACACAAGGGATTAAACAGATAAAGGTTTGTAGTCCTGTTATATTTTCAGTATTCATCAATGAGTTAGCTCTCAATACTATTGAAAAATGTAGGCATCGTGTTGCATTTGATTTTATAGAGTTGTTCGTTTTACTATTAACAGACAATATTGTGTTGTTATCTAAAACTCGTTGTTAAACACAAATGCTGAATAGTTAGTACACTGCTGTGCAGAGACAGAAATATATATGGATAAAACAACAGTTACATTATTCTGCAAGGGTGAGTATTTGGCATCATGTACAAAGACTGAAATATGTATGGATTAAACAACTGTTACATTATTCTGTAAGGGTGGGTATTTGGTATCATAAGAGAGATGCTTTTATAGTTAATAAAAATGTCAGTGCTAAACGCCTTCAAGTTTCTGGGTATTTATTTTTCTACGAAACTCGGCTGCAATTTTGCATATCAAGCCCTTGTGAGCAGTGGCAGCCACGCAGTTATGGGTGTGTTAAATGTTTTGTATAAGTTTGAAAATAACCCAGGTTACTTTATCTTTAAAGTTATTTCATTCATAACTATAACGAATGGTCCAATACGCTGTTAAGATATGGGCTTTTAAATCATGACAAGAATGTGACAGATTACACTGTTTTACCACTAAAAGATTTGTGTATGTTCACAGACGAATCCCAGACGATATGGTCTTATGGGGAACTCGGAAGATTTTCCAGTTTACATTCATACATATTTCACATGCGTTAAGTACTGGCTTAAAGTAATTCAGGTACATGATAAAAAGACTGCCTGCCCGAGCGTATAAAACAGTGTATATTTTGGATGCCAGAGGTAAAGTCACACGGCAACAAATATTCGATTATGTTCATGTAGCTGTGAGGTTTTTTTCTTTTGTTTGTTTATTTGTTTGTGTGTTTGTTTTGGTTTGGTATAGCTTAACAAAGGGTGTAGGCTGTGAACCAGTTTTTTTTTTCGTTTGTTTGTATGTCTTTTTTACTTGTTTTAAAAGCACATGGCAAACTACAGATGGCAAGACTGGACAATTGTATCAAAATGACTGACAGATATTCTATGTACAGACAGTTTGAAACAACTTATAGGACAGAATCGTGCATATGAATATGTATAAACAAGTTTATAAATGCACTAAGTTAAGTAAGCTGTTTCTGACATAGCTGTGCACAGTCAAAGATATCACAAAAAAAAATGATGATAATATATTGTGCCGTATGATTACAACCGACGACGAGAACGAGATTCACCCTGTGTCATGATGTCCTGTGCAGAATGTTTTAAGATTAATACATTTCATTCCTAAGTATTGTAACAGGCCAGCAATATTTAGATTTGTCTTACTGCTGTTCTCAGAAAGTCAAAATGGTATAAATTATTGTATCCGTGTATTTAAGTAAGTATTTCAAACGACGAAGCACGTTAATATGACGTTGTAATTTATGCAAACATTGAACGCATGCGCAGTTTTCTTTTGTAAACCGTGGATTGTATTTGTTCTTTTTTTTTCATCTTCTCCTTCCGATAAGGCTTTGACCATTTTTCTAGTTCAGAAAACACTCTTATCTCCCACCTACCCCCCCCCCCCCCACCTCTCTCTCTCTCTCTCTCTCTCTAACACACACACACACACACACACACACACATGCACGCGCGCGCGCGCACACACACACATATACACACACACTGAGGATAGGGGGAAGGGGGAGTGATTCATGAAGGAGAAGGGGCGGGGGATGGGGATGAAAGCGTCTACGAAGCATATCTGTTCACCGCTAGCACTGAAGACTGTTCCGAGGCAAAGACAGGCATGTCACAGTCTGGATAATCGAATGTCAAGCCCCTGAGACGGCTGTAGTCGGTTCGACTAAAAACCAACACTCTGCTGAGTGACTGAAAAAAAAAAAAAACGGCCATGAATTGAAAATGTAAAAAACAAAAATGTTCTAAACTAAAAGATCTAACTAGTTCTGTTCGAATAGGATGAAAGCAGAACCACAGACGGATTAAACAAATCAAATTATTTTGTTTGCCAAACATTTTATTTGAAAACGTAGGACTGATAAAAAGTATGGCAAACACCAATTTTTACGGACTTAAAAGAACAAGTTCAAAGCATAACTGAGGAAACAATTTATTTAATGGAAATGATATCTCCTGATTTCTGCAGGAAGTAGTTCCTTTACCATAAATCTTATTAAAATGTACTCATACAGTTATTTGATAGCTTCCCCTCTTTCCCCTGCGGGCACACACACACACACACACACACACACACACACACACACACCACAAAAACTCGCACGCATGCATAGAGTGCTGTGCAGTGGGAAGAAATAGGGGCGGGGAAGGGGAAAGAGAGGGGGGAAGGGGGGGGGGGCGGGAACGGAACGAAGAAAATATAGCCTAAACAAATGAGCTCTTAGCTATGCATTGAGAGCTCTCAAAACAAGGAAAAACAGAACTTATATGTAGCACATGCGTTATATTGCAGGCAAATAAATTGCATCGAAGAGAAAAGCTAACAAATCTGTCAAAAACACGAACCACCCCCCCCCCTCCCCTCTCTCTCTCTCTCTCTCTCTCGCTCCGCCCCTTCACACGCCTTTCCCCTTCCTTCCACTTCGTTCTCTCCCCCCCCCCTAACCGTCCACCAATCATCCACCTCCACCCCTCCTTCACCAGCTTTTCATCTCACGGGCAATGAATCCCTACAGAGCCAGGAGTCTGTCCTGTTTCTTTGTTTCTTTCTTTACCTGCGTGATAACTCATACAACAAACTGTCAGGTGTATCTGGAGAAAGGTCCAGTGACGGTGAGAAAAGACCCACTGACCACAGGGAAAGTCCTGTTGACAGTGGGAAAGACTACAACTTTGGATTCTCTCTTGAGGGCACATAAGACCGTATGGCGAAAGCTTGGCTGTGTCTGGAGTGGCACTGTCTTCATCTGTCCGTGGGCAGGGGTGGTTGGGTCTGTGGGGTGTGCTCGGCAGCTGGAGGGTGGTGTTTTTCGCCGGTGGGCTCTGCAGTCATGAAACACGGGCTGGTACACCCATGGGGATGCTACTTTAAGGCTGTTATGAGTTGCATCCTGCAGTCTGATTTATCTCTGTTCAGGAGCAGTTATGTCCCTTGATATCTTAATGGAGTGTCCTGCGCGTGCCTGTACCCATCGTCAACACAGCGCAGGCCTCCAAGGGTGGTACAGGACTGCTCTAAAGGCAGATGAGGACATGCTTCTCTGGGTCCTCCCCAGCACCTTCGGGTGTTTATTTTTCTACAAATAAAAATGATGTTTTTAAGGTCTGTGTCAGCAAGTGACAGATTTTTTGAGTTCCTCAACCTGAAATTGACTAAACGCCGACAAATAAATCCCCTGGCGCCATGGTACCCTACAGTGTGTTCTGGGCATGGGATTAGAGCACGCCGGTTAAATAAATCCATCTGTGTATCTCCATACCTAACTACCTATCACTCTATCTATCTATCTAACAAAAATTAGAACAAAAAAGGTAAAAATCAGTTTCATGTCCTTTTTGTTTATTTATTGCATTATTCTTCACAAAAAGAACCTAAATGCATGCTTTCCTCTTAAGAGCAGACACGAGGTAAAACATATTTGCTATTATTATTTTTTGTTTCCCGATACACCATGAATAAACGCACTTCCCTTAACATACATTTTTTTGTGTGTCCCACTTTGCTTTCCCTCTGGGAAATTCCCATTCACGAAGTGTGTGTGTGTGTGTGTGTGTGTGTGTGGTGTGTGTGTGTGTGTGTGTGTGTGTGTGTTTGTTTGTGTGTGTGTGTGTGTGTGTGTGTGTGTGTGTGTGTGTGTGTGTGTGTGTGTGTGTGTGTGATGTGTGTGCAGAACGATAGTTTTGCAGTGCTCAGTGAGACTGTGCCATTGGTCTGACTCAATTTCCGTGATATTTCCTGCACTCCGTTTGATGACTGGCTATCCCGGGCATGGGAGCTGTGCTACATGATTGGTCAGATTATATTCCGAGTCGTCATTTCCTTCTACTCTGTGCGAGTCACTCGCCACTTTTCTTTACATTTCGGCTGCCGTAATCTCCAGTCAATTGTTTTCCCTCGCCAGAAGGGCGGGAAAAGTATTCGGTCCCCGAGTTGTATAAGAGTCTCTCTCTCTTTCTCTCTCTCTCTCTCTCTCTCTCTCTCTCTCTGTGTGTGTGTGTGTGTGTGTGTGTGTGTGTGTGTGTGTGTGTGTGTGTGTGTGTGTGTAATGAAACATGAGCGCTACACGTACAAACAGTGAACAATCTAAACACGTCTTATGAATAAGCCAATGGGAGGCGCGGAAGGAGAGAAGAAAAAAAGAAGATGGGGGAAGGTGAATGGGAGGGAGGGAATAATGAATAACGGAGAAATGGATGAATGAGAGAGAGAGAGAGAGAGAGAGAGAGAGAGAGAGAGAGAGAGAGAGAGAGAGAGAGATTGAAACAGACAGACAGAGAGAGAGAGAATTGAGAGAGAGAGAGAGAGAGAGAATGAGAGAGAGAGAGAAACTGAGAAAGACAGACAGACAGACAGAGAGAGAGAGGGGCAGACAGACAGACTGACAGACAGACAGACAGACAGACAGAGAGAGAGAGACAGAGAGAGAGAGAGGCAGACAGACAGACTGACAGAGACAGACAGAGAGAGAGAGAGACACACACACACACAGGCAGACAGACAGACAGACTGACAGACAGACAGAGACAGACAGACAGAGAGAGAGAGAGAGGCAGACAGACAGACTGACAGACAGACAGACGGACACACAGAGACTGTGGTCGGACCGAGCCACAGTTTCAGTCACACACACAGACTGATGTCTAGGCGGCGAGGTGCAACCCATGGCGTGCCGAGGGCGACGAGCCAGTTGGCGTCCGAAGGCCGTTCAGCTAGCACCTCGACGACTGGGCGGCGCGGACTACTTTCTTCCCATTAGTGACGGGTCTTCCTGGCCGCAAGCGGTCTCCGCTACCCCATACACGCCTATCCCCTTTCCCCCCAGTACAATCCCTTCTCGTCCCCTAATCCTCGCCCTCCCCACAACTCTCACCCCCAGCACCATCCCAATATGGTTAGTGGGGTAGCTGGTGTCATACCGTTTCGTCCATTCCCGGTTCTCCTATCCCCGATTGGCCTTAGCACAAGTGATGACTAGAATTCGCCTATTCCCAGTTCGCCTAAGTACTCGATCAGACATCAGTAAAAAAATAAATAAATCCTGAAAAACACCCCCCAAAAAAGTTGTGAAAAATGTTGAATAACATCGAAAACTAAAAATCGCTCGACAGCATGCGTACATGCGTGCACGCACATGCTCAGTATGGATGCATGTACACAGATTCTTTAAGTCTTCCTATTTAGCACCATGATATGTTTAAAAGTTTACAACATTCGTTTTGTAAAAAGGAAAATGTGTTTAATTGTTTCTTGTTCATTAAGTACATCGTGATTTGACAAAAAAACACACACACACACACTTGATTACACACACACACGCGCACGAGCGCGCGCGCGCGCGCGCGCGCACACACACACACCGCACGCACGCACGCACGCACGCACGCACGCACGCACACGCACACGCACACACACGCACGCACGCACACTCACACGCACACACACACACACAGGCGCGCGCGCGTGCAGAGAGAGAAGAGAGAGAGAGAGAGAGAGAGAGAGAGAGAGAGAGAGAGAGAGAGAGAGAATGTACTCGCAGATATTTCGGCCTGTCCCAAAACGGGCTGAACATCACAAGCTGTCCGCTAAATAGGTGAAACAGGACTGGTGGGTAGGCAAAACGGGACAGACAGTCAAACTCTCAAGAGGCCATCGAGGGTGGCAGCACCCTTTAAAGAACAGGTGAACCAAGACTAGGCGACTCGCACCTGTTCCGGGCAGCCACTACCCTGACCGTTAAGAGACGCACTGGACAGTGGACGACTGACGGCGGATCATGATGTGAGGTCAGGACTAGCCTCAAGCGAACAGCGCAATCTTCTCTATTTGGATGCGCATTTTTTAAGCTGCGCAGTGATGCGTTGGATGAGGGCCAGCAGTGACGGGTCACCTTTGTGACGAACTGGAGCCGGAGCTCCGTGGGACACAGTCGTCCGGCAGCCTGATCGAACACGAGGACAGGCTGGTCTCAGACGATAACTGTCCAGCAGACAACGGATTGCCCCACTGGAGATTGGGGCGATTCTCTCGCCTGCTACCAACGACCACCTTCCCATGGACAGGCGAGATATGTCTGAAACAACAACAACGAGCAGCCTGTCTGCGAACAAAACACGACTCGTAATACTAGAAAGTGAAAGAGATTGGGGCGTTGCTAGAAACAATGAAAATAGAAAAAGAATACACGCAACTGGTGTAAGGTAGCGTACACGAGAATCGTCAACAAACACGTCTTCCTCAGACTTAATAAAGAAATTCTGCTAAACATTTCCCTGGTTGCAGCAGGCATAATTACAATCTTAAGGGCTGCTGTCAGGGAAGCATTGTGACATCCGATGAAGGCACGTTTCACTTCTCTGTTTTTGTGTTGTAAATCGAACACACACACACACACACACACGCACAACGCACACGCACGCACGCACACACACACACACACACACACACACACACACACACACACAGAAGTGGAAGAGAAAAGAATGGATAAAGTTATGTTAAAGTATACAGCAGAGGGATGGAAGAAAGGGTGAGGGGGGGGGGGGGGCGAGGGGAGACCTGGAAGCACAGAGAAAGACAGAGAGAGACAGACAGACAGACAGACAGACAGACAGACAGACAGACAAAGAGTGAGAGAGGGGGGAGAGGAAGAGAAAGGGAGAAAAATGGAGGGGGAAAGAGTTTTTACCAGAAATGTTGCGTTATCAAAATCGTGTACAATAAACAACCTTGTAATCCCACCACGACTCTTGTCTTGATCTCAGTACACATCAAACAACGTTTGGACAAAATTGACTCATCAAAATCGTGTACAATAAACAACCTTGTAATCCCACCACGACTCTTGTCTTGATCTCAGTACACATCAAACAACGTTTGGACAAAATTGACTCATCAAAATCGTGTACAATAAACAACCTTGTAATCCCACCACGACTCTTGTCTTGATCTCAGTACACATCAAACAACGTTGGACAAAATTGACTCATCAAAATCGTGTACAATTAACAACCTTGTAATCCCACCACGACTCTTGTCTTGATCTCAGTACACATGGAACAACGTTTGGACAAAATGGACTCATCAAAATCGTGTACAATAAACAACCTTGTAATCCCACCACGACTCTTGTCTTGATCTCAGTACACATCGAACAACGTTTGGACAAAATGGACTCTGATGCTCTTGGCAAAATTAGGAGTGAGTTAGATTTTGTTTGATTTTTTTTTATCTCCCCCCCCCTCCCCCCCCTCCCCAAAGAAAATAAATCTTACAAAAAGCACAGAAATCAGCGTAATGAGGGAAAACCCGCCTCAGCAAGTTTTTTTCAAGGACCTCCGGCTTTCTTCTTTTTTTGTTAAAACCAAAAGAGAAAAATAAAAAAAAAACGGTTTTACGTGGAAGTTCTGGGTCGAAAACGAGTTTTCGGCCCTTGGTCACATTATAGTAGC
>CM065737.1:21635588-21648088 GCA_033310375.1 Conus canariensis | reverse complement strand
AGAAAAAAGAAGGTAAGGGTGAAGTCAAAGACAGCCGCAGAAAAAAAAAAAAAGTGACAAGAACAGATCCTCCAAGGTATGGGGATACTATTTGTACTGAAAGTGGCCCCGGTGTCTCCTCTAGGATCGTAACGGCTCTCCAGAGTTGTTTGAATCCATGTTCGTTAATATCTGGAGGTCTTTATTTAGTCAGAGGGTGCTTACAAGTTCGAATTCAAGATGGTAGACATTTGTGGCCCTTGTTTATCTAGTCAGTAAGTTAGCTAGTTAGTTTTAGTTATCAAGTTTGGGTTTTCCATTTCTGTTTTGGACCAGTACGTGGTGATGGAGTTCAAGATCACTGTTAGTTGAATATTTCATACCACCACCACCACCACCACCCCCCCCCCCCCCCCTCCCCCATTGCCCTCATATATGTGAATACACATCCATGAGATTTTGTGGGTTTTTTTTTTTTTTTTAATTTAAATAACATGATTTAATTTTGGGTTTACTTAAAAAAAAACAAAAAACTTTATTCCAAATTCCTTTCAGCATTTATATAAATCATACAACACGAAAGGAGAGAACGAAAAAATGGGGGGGGGGGGGGGGGGGGGGGGGGGGGGGGAAATAACATACGAAGAAATGAAATGCTACTCAGTACTTTACGTCATCTGAATGGGAAAAATTTTTTGTGGCTTAGAGACAGGGGTAGGGGAGAAGGAGGAGGTGGAGAGAGAGAGAGAAAGAGATGGGGGTAGGGGGGGATGAGAGAGAGAGAGAGAGAGAGAGAGAGAGAGAGAGAGAGAGGGGAGAGAATCTTTTTTAATGAGGGATAAAGAATAAGCACAATACAGGCTTTTTTACATCTTGACCTCGATGAAGTAGAAAAAAATAATGATGATAATGTGACTTCAAAAATGAATTAACTATCATAAAAATGAAAAGAATATTAGACTGAAATACAAAAGGCAATCCAAAAATAAGACAATCAACCTTTCACACACACACACACACACACACACACACACACACACACACACACACACAAAAGAAAATAACTTTGCAAATACATTATTAGAGAGAGAGCAGAGAGAGAGAGAGAGAGAGAGAGAGAGAGAGAGAGAGAGAGGAGTCGTTTGTTTTCTACACTGTCTGAATTGTTTGAAAGGACTGTTCTGACAATAGTTCCCCCCCCCCCCCCTTTTTTTTTTTTGGTGAAATTTAGATTTATCCCAACAGTGAAACGGCTGTTGAGACTATTCAGAATGCAAGCATTTAAGATGACGGGCACTGTAAAGCCTTTGTTCTAAATATAAAAAAGGGGGTGAAAGAAAGAATAGAAGGAAAGTAACGACAAGAAGAAAAAGAAAAGAAAAGAAAAAACTACGAAAAATATAAACAAATAAATAAATAAACAAATAAATGAATGAATAAAGAAAAAAGAAAGAAAGAAACTGATTAATAAATGAATAAATAGATAGATAAATGAATGAATGGATAAATAAATAAATAAATAAATAAATAAATAAATAAATAAATAAAGTGTGAAACGGATATTTAAAAAAAAAACCGCTGAACATCGCTGGGTAGAAGCTGTAGGGATTAGTGACTGACAAGCAGATGCCGAGACTTCCAGCCTTTAGTATTTCCACCGATAAAATCATTACAGAGTACTATCTGATTTTCTTTTGTTGTTGTTGTTGTTTTGTTGTTTTTTTTGGTTTTGTTTTGTTTTGTTTTGTTTTGTTTTAGACAGTACGTTGAATGCCCAAGTGCCTAACATGCAAAGGGGAAAAAAAGCACCATTTTTGAATAACCATCACTATCATTTCCATGCATTATCGGTTAACACCCTCTTTCCAAAATCATAATTAGTTTATTGTAATTATTACTGTCACCATCATCATAATGATCAGCGCGGCTGCTGCAGCTCCTGCGGCTGTCATGGCCGCCATCAATATTGCTATTTCTAGTCATGACGGTTGGGGTTTACCCGCTAATCAGAACCTTTTACCGCCCTGATCAACGGAATGGACTCCCTGCAAACAATCTCGTCCCGAACCAACGCTGCCCTCCTTTCCTGTTTTTCAGCGCAGGAGAAGTCCTTATAGGGAGAGCATTACGGGGCGGAAGTGAGACAATTTTCTGCGGGGCTGGGAAGAATGGCGCCTGCGGTGGCTGCGTCTGGCTGATATCCGTCTTGCATTTAGATTCTTCGCCTACCACAAATGAGCTATTCGGGACGGGATTTCCTCCCGTTTCCAGTATTCCTCCGTTATTTGGCCGGTGCAGTAACTGTGCTGTTTGCTTTGCGGCCTGTCTGGCGGGAAAGGGGGGTCGGAGGGGGGGGGGGGGGGGGGTGGAGGGGTGATGTAGTCAACATCCCCTTCGTCTCCCTTTACACACACACACACACACACACACACACACACACACACACACACACACACACACAGCGCTAGACAGAAACAGAGAGAAAACCAACATCGCGCAATTTTTTTCTCTCTTTTATTTTTTTTTTCTTCTACCTTTTGGCAAATCTCGCGAGACCGTGAGCTGATGTATTGACTGGACTCGCGAGTCCATGCACCTCTCCTTCTCGGGGAGGAAAAGTTTACAAACACGAGAAATCTTTTTACACGCATTGTAATGAAAGCATGTCTTGAATGGGTGTCGTTGGGGAATTGGAATAACGTCAATCCATGTAAATCTTGAAAAGTTTAAGTACGACATCCGCCAAGCATGAAAAAGCGAATCACAAGACAAAACACGACATGTTTTGGTCTTCTTCAGGCAAGGTAAACAACACACAGGACAACGAAAACGAAAAAACGAGCAATCACTTATCCCGTCAAATTCGGCGCATTAGATTTCCGCCTGTGGTCTTGCAGTTAACAATCCATTTAAATCAAAGCGCTCTCTACATTGCAGGATTACGCAAACGGCTTTCCATATTAACCCACAACGATATCTGTAGCGGTTGTTTGCCCAATCAAGTAAAAAAGCTCAAACCAAACAATTAGGCCTGAACTTGAATTTTTCGTTTGCTACAGCAAATAATATTATTGATTATGAATGTCATTTACGGTATTTTGTGACCTCTTGGGTGCCTGGTAGCTAGTGTTTGTTTCACTTTTGTGTTGCGAGTAGGAGAGTACATATTACAATGCTCTGCATGGGAATCTCCCAATCAGCTTACGGATTTATTCATATAAGTTTTCAGATACAAATATCAAAGAAAGAACTAGATATGTATGTCAAGTGTTCTCTAAAGAAAAAAAAAAACTCATTCTGTTTATGACTTAAAGAAGGTTTAAACTGAATATGTGAAAAAAAAAATCGTTTGAGTTCTAATTCTATCAGGAGAATATCACTTTGTTTACGATTTGAACAAATTCATTATTTACATACTAAATAAAACAGAATATCAGTATTTTTTTCTGTTGTTGTTGTTAGCAGATGCATAAGTAGCCTTCACTGTGCAGAAGTCCATGAGTCTGAAGCAACTTTCTCTACAGACAATCGGTATTCCTCTTCCTCTACCTTAAGGTATGTGAATAGCACATGTTCCGCTTTCTGATTCATGTTTTCAAAAGGAGTGGAGATCGTACAAAGAAGATAACCATCACGAGACTTGAAGAACTATTCCCAGCATACAAAGTACCCTTGTATGTAAAATACAACCAGCAGCTGTCTTAAAAAAAAAAAAAGAAAAAAAAAAGAAAAAGAGAAAGGAAGGAAGAAAGGATGGAAGGGAAGAAAGAAAGACAGGAAGGAAGGAGGGAAGGAAGGAAAGAAGGATGGAAAGAAAGAAAGAAAGAAAGAAGAAAGTAAGAAAGAAAGAGAGGATGGAAGGGAAGAAAGAAAGAAAAAGAAAGAAAGACAGAGAGATAAAGATAAAAGAAAGAAAGAGAAGAAGGAGAGGAGGAGGAGAAGAAGGCAAGATTTAGAAAAAAAAAAATTATGCAGTCCATGGTGTTGGTATAAAGAAAAGGGCAGATACCAAGACCACCCACTGATACTTCTCTATAACGGGCTGCTCCCACCCCCCCCCCCCCACCCCCCCCCCCCCCCCCCACACACACACACACCCCACACACCCCAAAAAAGTAAAGAAAAAAAGAAAGAAAAGAAAAGAAGGAAAAGGAAAGAAAGAAAAATGAAGCCAGGCCCAAACCATTCAACAGGGACAGACAACACCACGGCCAGGTTTTCCCCTGCGTTTCAGGACCTAGCCGGCATTTCATTTCGTCACAGTCTGCACACAGGTCATCCCCGTAGTAGCATCGCGTTCGGTCAGACGTTGCGAATTGAAACCCTGTTGGCGCCAAACATTGAATTAAACCTTCCAGTTTCACGTGTTATCGTTCTAGTGTGTTCTTGTGGCGGCTGCGATATAGTGCGTGGTCCGTTCCCTCCCCTTCCTCACTCTCCGAGATTTGTTGCTCCCGTCTGCCGTATCACCTTCTGAGGATGTGGATGTTCACCTTGAATGCAATTAATGAACATTGGGTGCCTGGTTGACTCCGTTAATCGCAGCACCCGGTTCGAAACTAGATGTTGTGATTTCGAACCCCATGGGCGCCAACCGAAAGAAGTAAAAAGGAAAAAGGGGAGAAAATCGCGTTTCCTGCCCTTCAAAACGTGGTGTCAATTTGGATGTGCCAGTGTAGTTTTAAACAGACCCCCTCCACTCGGGCCCAGGTTGTTATTCCTTTCTGCCACATCCCATGAGGTGATGTGGACATAAAATAAACGCTGTCACTACAATCCATGAAAAAAGAAGGGGGGGGGGGGGGGGGGGTCAGAAAAAGAAATGGCATGGAGGTGGATTCGCCGGTTGAAAAACCATCCATAAACACCACCAACACCACCTTCTCCTCCAATCACCCCCCCCCCCCCCCCCTCCCCTCTCCGTCTTCCCCCACTCATCAATCGACCTCTCTTCCCATTGTAGTTTTGTGACACTCTACCAGTGGACCACCCAGTGTCCAGACATATAATGGCCGAAACGTCTAACTAGAAACGAAGATAGAGACGCGTACAGGTCGGCACACGAAGCCACCAGTCATAACCATTATGGAGACAAACATGCGGCTGAAAGAAGAGTATATGATTATATGCTGACAGAGAGAGAGAGAGAGAGAGAGAGGAGAGAAGAGAGAGAGAGAGAGAGAGAGAGAGTTAACCTGAAGACAAAACTGTGTAGTCTTCAAAAGGACCGGTTCTTTTGAAGAAGCCACAGAAAGTGGCCATTTCCCTTCGTCATTTTGTTATGCTTCCTTCATTAGACTGAAGGAAGAAGACATACTGGAAGTAGTACAGCCGACAGTCATGATTCGCATCAAACAAAAGTCCTGAACTGTTTATTGTCAACGCGCGTTAATCATAATTATTGGAAACGAGTGGTCAGTGAAACAACATTAACTGCATATGAACGTAAACGACCCAAAATGATATTTACACACTCCCACAATTTACTTCCAAATGACAGAGCTGCTCCGACAGACTTACGTTCCAAAGATGTCCTCTATTTTTACCTCAGCTGTGTACTCCCAAAACCCCGCAGTCCTATGTTCTCGTTATATTCCACATTTGTAAAGTCCTTTCCCTACTTGTCCAAAGCCGAAACGTGGGTCTTCATGGCTTGATTATGTCTGCAAGTGTCTTTTCCAACGGCGAATATCACTAAATTTAACTTTCGTCAAATACATTTATGTGCGAGCGTGAGAGGCATGAAATGACAGTGTGTTAGTTGATTTATGTTTAATTGCATACTGAAAACTTTGCATTGTTGTTTTCTTGGACTAGATCACGCTTGTCTCTGCACACCTCAGGTCCGATTCACCCCCCACACACGTTCAGTCTACATCCTTGATCGCTTAAATTAAACCTGTCATAAATTTTCTTATAACAGTGATTATACCGAGCGTGATAACGCTAAAAGGGCTAAGTCCTCTGCCGTGTAAAGCTCTGGGCATTTTGCTTTTTTTTTTTTTAATTGAAATTATTCTAATTCAACTTTTCGGCTAAAACTACCAAGGTACAAAGTTTTATGCTCAGGCGGTTCAAATTATCTCCCTTTCCACTATGTTCTCGTAGTGTTCATATTCCCTTAGTTGTGTTTTCCGATAATTCGGATGTCCCCGCAACTCTGTTTTCAAATGCGTACATATTCCAGTGCTTGTACATTCTCACAACTCTGTGACTGTTGATTCTAGCTGTAGTTCAATATAAAGGTGATACAGCTTCCACTTTGGTGCTGTGTGAAACAGAATTGCGTAACTTCGTCGTCAGTCCACTTTTCTACGCGTTAAATACTGGCTACTTTCCTCTACGAAAACTTCAGTTTCGGTTTCAGTGTCATCTAGGTGGCGTCACCGCGTGCGGACCAGTCCATACACGGTGCACCACGTCTGCTAGGCCATGAGATCACAGTGCACTGCAGCTACGGATGAAGAAAGGAAGAAGTGAATGGATAAACGAGGAAGGTTCTCATGGATGAGACTTAGCAGATGCCTGACCTAACCATTGACCTAAAGCGTTCGTCAGAGCTTGAGTGCCTAGCTTACTCTCGGGGCTACTACAATAGATGTGTGGTGTGTGTGTGTGTGTGTGTGTGTGTGTGTGTGTGTGTGTGTGTGTGTGTGTGTGTGTGTGTTGGTAAATGCTTGCGTGCGTGCATGTGTGTGTGTGTATGAGAGTGTGTGCGCAAGTGAGTGCATACGTGCACGCGTGTGCGTGTGTGTATGAGTGTGTGTGCGTGCGTGCGTGCGTGCATACGTGTGTGTGTGTGTGTGTGTGTGTGTGTGTGTGTGTGTTGTCTGTCTGTTCTGTCTGTCTGTCTGTCTGTCTGTGCCCGCGCGTGCGTGTGTATGTGTGTGCGCTCGAGAGTGCGTGCGTGCGTGTGTGTGTGTACGCTCGAGTGTGCGTGCGTGCGACAGCGCGCGCGTTTGTATGTGTGTGTGTGTGTGTGTGTGTGTGTGTGTGTGTGTGTGTGTGTGTGTGTGTGTGTGTACACGCGCGCGCTTGTTCGTGTGTGTGTGTGTGTGGTTTTGTGTGTGTGTGTGTGTGTTGTCTGTCTGTCTGTCTGTCTGCGCATGCGCGCGCGTGTGTGTTTGTGTGCTTGTGTGTCTGCGCATGCCACCCATACTTTTTTTTTTTGAAACTGTCATTTGGTTTATTTATCGACCAGGGACGTCTCTTTCGCGGGGTCTTTAAGGTAACGTTCACAGTATACTTGCACGGGGCATCAGTGTGAAAAAACTAGCACTCAGACTCACATGAAATCCCACATGTAAAATGTCTTTCAAAATCTTTTCCAATGATTCGTTGGTTTGTTCCTTAATTTAAACACTAGTGGAAACTGTCTCCACCGGACGAAAAGAAAAAAAAAAAACGATAGTGCAGGCCTCTTTAACATGCATTTTCATTATCCCTCTATGTTCACAAGGAAGCTTTAAAAACGAAGACTTCTGAACCGTTTATAAAAAGAAAAAGATAAAGGATCATAGCTGTATGGACATTTATGAGGATCTGGGATGCCCCACTATTAATCCCAGTCAAAATACCATGTCACTCATATTTTCAAGTGGTAAATCCCTCTTCACAGACAAAATAAAAGTAATTCATTCTTCTTCGAAGGAAAAATATGATTTTCTCTTGTTTCAATACAGATATGTGAATGCCCAACGGTGATGATTAGTGATGAAAATGTAGAATGTGAGAAAACTGACGATACTGATTCAGAAGTGTTCTCCACCAACTGAAACGCTACCCGTGAAATGTCTCACAAGAGCAAAGACAAAATTACTGTGCCCCAAACGAGACAATAAACAAGACACTAAACATTGTTTATTCTAGCGTTTATCAGCGTAACAGCTCTACTCGTTTCAAAATCAACCACCGGTCAACAAAAATGTCTGTGCATTCACACTTCCTAGCTTCTCAGTAACAATCCGTCGACAGAAACTGAAAATACACATATAAAGCTACACACACACACACACACACACACACACACACACACACACACACACAACGTATTTTGCGAAAACTTTTCAATAATTTCAGTCAGTGGGGCCGCCAGGTTTTGAAAAAGGGAGGTAACAGCAACAATAACGAAAACTCGTCCCGTTTCAGATTCAAACTTCGAAATTCCCTCCCTTTCTAGGCAATAATTACTTGTAATTTGTTTTTCTTGAATTGCACTATGCTGTTTTGATTTCCATCGTTTGCACCGACTTATCGTATACTGTCCTTTACTGTGTTGTCTTTTTACATTGTGGTTTATACCGCTGAGCTGTATGGCAGTGTATTATATCAATTATTTTTGTGTCTTGTGTTGTGTTGCACTGTGCTGTGTAATTTTTGCGTCGTTATAGATTAGTCAGTATGAAAGTCCAGTTGCACTTAGCGGCGTGCAGACGTGCGTGCGTGCGTGTACGTGCGTGCGTCCGTGCGCGCGCGCGCGCGCGCGTGTGTGTGTGTGTGTGTGCGCGCGCGCGCGCGCGCACGCGCGTGCATGAGCGTATGTACGTGAATGGGCACGTGCGTGCGTGTCCGTGTGTGTGTGTGTGTGTGTGTGTGTGGGTGGGTGGGTGGGTGGGTGGTGGGTGTGGGTGTGGGTGTGGTGTGTGGGTGGGTGGGTGTGCGCGCGCGCATGTACGTGCGTGTGTACATGCGTGCGTATACGTGTGTGTACGTAGGCTATATAGGCTACGTGCGTGTGTAGCCTACGTGCCTGCGTATACGCTCACACGCACGCACGCACGAACGCACGCATGCGTTGGCACCTTCGAAATTTATGCATGAAGAAGAAAAACTGAAACAGTTCGGGGACGGGCGATCGCCGAAGACTCGGGGGCCGCCCGGGAACCTCTCGGGGAGGGGAAATAGCCGCCCTCCCAAAGCCTCCCAGGAAAAGGAGTTCTAATCAGGAAATTGAATCACCTTCCCACCCTCATCCCATACACCCTCCCATTACACTCCCTCCCCCCTACACCCCCCACTGCCCCATCCACCCCCCTCTCCCTCCCCAACCCACTTCGGGTACGACCGTGATTCGGCAGACGCGGAAGACCCTTATCACATTCTGCCTTCCACTCCACCGTCCTCGGTGGCCCCTCGCCGTCGGCGCGAGATTAGCCGTTGATGGAAAAGATGTCTTCCCTGTCACGCCCGAGTTATGTCATCACAAAATCGAAAACTCGTGTTCTGTTGAAAGCGGCTTGCCTTTGAGGAAAACAAAACAACACAAACAAACAACAAAGAAGAAGAAACAAACATGTAAACGATAAAGTGTAAGCACAGAGGAGGACCTGTAACCCAATAAGCACAAAAACCGTTTTCCGAGATTGACTGTATGACACGAACTGATTGAAAATTACTGTAAACATCCCACCATCAGCCCGCAAATCCCTCCCCCCCCCCCCCCCCCCCCACCCCCCGGCGCCCCCCCCCCCCCTTTCTCTCAGAGAGAGAGAGAGAGAGAGAGAGAGAGAGAGAGATGGATGTGCGCGCGCACGCGCGCGTTCAGCATGTGCGTGCGAGTATGTGAGAGAGAGAGAGAGAGAGAGAGAGAGAGAGAGAGAGAGAGAGAGGGAGAGTGATGTGTGTGGGGTGTGTGTGTGTGTGTGTGTGTGTGTGTGTGTGTGTGTGTGTGTGTCAGTGGCCAACAATACCAATAATTAAATTCAGTCATCTTAGGCCATCTGGCCCATACGGACTGGAGAAGCGGAAGTGATACATGTAGTTTCGCTTTACAGTCTTTTGAGCTTAGGGCTCCCATTCGGCGCAAATATAAGCTATGAAAATATCAGATACGCCTGCCTTTTTACTTCAGAAGAAGAGTTGTAACGCGGGGAACAGAAGGTGTTCCTGTACGTATATCAACGCATTACATCAACGTCAGCCTGCATTTTTTGACAGCTTGATGAAAGACATTGAAACTAACGACCGTTCGTACAGTTTGAAATTCGCTTATCTCAGTAGAATACAACAGACTGCAATTTGTCACAAGTCTTTTTTCTCCCTCCACCCCTCCCCGCCCCCCCCCCCCCCCCCCCCCCCTTTTTTTTTTTTTTTTTTTTTTGCGTGCGTCGTCGGAAATGAGCAAGCTACTTCAAGGGAATTCACTCCTTAAAAAAAAAGAAAGAAAAGAAAAAAGAAAAAAAGATGGCTAGAAAAGCATTTTCCATTCCGTGACACGACAAGCTCAGTCATCAAATAACGAGGCCGTCACCGAGTCACCATCTACCGGGGCATCAAGTTGAAAAGACAAGGAACACAAAAAAAAGTCCATTGTTACAAACCCTTCAGAAGTCTGGATTGCAAGAAAGACGAAACAAGTTGATCGTACGCGGTCGAAACTACACTTATTGCGGCAAATACAAAATCAGCTGTCAGATCCAAAAGACAAAATACTTTCGTCACCGGGTCATCAAACATTTAGATAACAACAACAATAACAATAACAACTTATAATGATGACAATGATAATAATGATAATAACGATAATGATAATAACGATAATATAAATAATAACAATGATGATGATGATCATGAGAATAATAATAATAATAATAATAACAATAATAGTAATAATAATAATGAAGAATAATGATAGTAATAATGATAAATAAATAAATGACAATAATGATGATAATAAACGACACTAATGATGATGATGATGATGATAATAACAGAAGTAGTAGTAGCAGTACCACCACCACCACCAGCAACAACAACAACAACAATTTTAAACATCTCCAATTCAGCGCAATTCAAGTTAAAAACTATTCACTGTGTTTTCATACACCACGCATACGCTCATTCATTGACATGTAACAACAAATGAACCATACACTGTGCTCTACCCAGAGATACGGGTACAGCTTAGTCCATTAAAAAAAAGAAAAGAAACTTGACTGAAAAGAGAAGCTTTTTGCTGCTTTGAAAGCAGGCTTGGGAGGCAGATTGTGCAGAGTGGGAGGCAGTGAGTTGAACCCAATTGGGCCGCAAATAATAAAGAAACGGTCACAATATTAGATTCCGTTTGGGGGATCTCCACGAGTGTCTGAGTGGAGAAGCAGACAGTATGTCATGATGGTTGTATAGAGAGTGTAGCAGACAGGTGTAGAGGAAGAGAACCGTCGTCAAAGAAACAGAAGACAAGAGTAGCCGGACTGTACTGATGACAACATTTCACGGACAGACAGTGATGCTCCTTTCGAAGCGATGTACAGTGATTTCGCTTTCTCTTGTCTAAGGACAAAACGTGCTGCTCAAATTCGAATTTCCGAGAACTTGAAAATTTGTTCTGCGGGCAAACCATACAGTATACCGAATAACAGTAATATCACACACACACACACACACACACACACACACACACGCGCGCGCGCGCGCGCGCGCGCGCATAACACACACACACACACACACACACACACATATCAGGCCTGCTGAAATAAAAGGGAATGGTATCATTGTCTGACACTGCGGCCCGGCCGATTCCCCACTTATTATTGTTCGTGAGCAGCTACAACTGGGTTTTCGTGAATTTGATGTAAGACCCTCAGTGTTTTGCAGATTTATACATACACACCTTAGATACTGTAAATACATCTCCAAATAAAATTCTGAATCACAAAGTTAACGGGTTACTTCCAAACTTGGAAAACAAAGACTGTTGATTTCTTTGGTTAGTACATGATTTTCATCGGTATATCAGAAACAGTTGTTCTGAATAATTTTCAACCACCTTTCTTTGAGGATTTTGTTATGTTCTTCTTGGAAGCAGTTTAATTTTCTCGTCAAGGATGATAATAATATTCTGGAGGAATTGTCGTTATGGTCAGAAAAAGATAATGCAGCCCATGTTGAATGCATTTAGGTTTTAAACAAAAATACAGTTATTGTAATGCTTTGCAGAAATATATCTTCGACAACAAAACAAAAATGCAATAATGTATAGATGAAAAAAGACAGGATAAGAGTTTAACAGACAGTAACGTTTATCATACTTTATAGATTTGCAACCAAAGCTTAAACGAGGCTAGTAAGTATAAGTAGGCTTCTGTAATTTTCATGCTGGTCCGAAGAAGTCTGAAAAGTTTGATGAGCAATGTAACAAAGTTAAGAAGAAGAAGGAGGAGGAGGAGAAGAAGAAAAATGAAGTTAAATCAGTTCAAAAGACGTACAGATAAACCAACCAAACAACAACAAAAAAGGACTTGCACATGTGGCAGCACGGAAAAAGTACAGAAAGTGACTAAAGGTCAAGAAGCAAGCACATCTGAAGTAAAAAGCTGAGTCTCTTGCAAATTACTTTTCTGACAACACTTTTTTTTTTTGGCAGGAACTTAAAAAAAACTAGGATATGATAACAAAGGAAGAGTTGTGAATAGCGCTGGCATTGCTGAATGGGTAAATCACTAAAGGTGTCTTCCAGAATAACGAAGCAAAGTTCAAAGAGCATTGCGCAAATGGAAGTCGACTTACCAGAGCTATATGAT
>CM065737.1:21585588-21630588 GCA_033310375.1 Conus canariensis | reverse complement strand
GGGGGGGGGGGGGGGGGGAGAACTTCATTCTCAATGAGAAACAAACAACAAAAACAGCATCGAACACACATATATACTTCAGTTAATATCATGACAGCTAAACTGTTGACGTTCGGCAGAATTTTCATCCAAGTTTAAGACAGGTATAAATGTATTTGAAAAACATTCAGATTCTACCATAATTAGGCTACATTTCAAAACTCGTACAGAAAACAACCACCGCAGAATGAATAGCTAAGTTTCCCGTGGGACGTCCACAGCGTACAGTCTCACCGCCTATTCAGAAGATTAAAAACAATGGCAGGTTTTTAACTGTAATCAGAGAAAATAGTAGAACACTTTCTAGAGCAAAGACAGAACAAGTGGCCCCAAAAATCAGTGGACGGCAATAAAGACTGACAAATAACGTTGAATGATAATGAAAACGCACTCAAGCATTTCTAAACAATGACTGGTGAAATCGGTCGGCCTTGAAACGGCATGCTACATTCCTGAACAGCTGATGTTTAAAGTGTCACAGGAAAAAACAAAAGGCGCTCGCCCTCTATAGTGAAGGAAAACTCAGAGGGGCGCCATAGATCGTTTCAGAGTTCTTCCACCAGCGCCCATTGAAACTCTTTGGGACACTTTGTACGGTCTTTGTGTAGCCAGAGCAACGATGAGTAGAGGAAAAATTATATACACGTAACTATCATACAACTTGGTCAAATTCTGTCCCTTCGTGCCATGCTGTCTTGGTCATCTACGTTTGGATTAGCTCTCCATATCCACGCCTATGCCTACTTCATGTCAAAGTTAAAAGTCTGCAGATTTACTGGAAGCCATACCTTTCCACACATCCCCTTCCTTGAAATTCGCCAACTCAAAGTCACAGCCATGAAAAAGAAGCTTGTATGGAAAGAAAAGACACCTCCAGCAAAGAGTGCAAGTCACATACAGTTTCAGACGGCAGAAGAGACTCACAGCATGCACCCCAGACCCAGAGTCCAGCTGTACCGATGGTTTAGCAGGTTCATCAGACATGCTCTGCCTGAAACCTCCATTGCGCTACAGAATATGGCTGTGATTGATGTCTATGCAGAAAGTAGTGAAAAACAGAGCGTCAATGCTTCAAATGTCAGGAATAAATTCGAAGAGATCAAAGCACGCCCTCCCACCCTTAATGCTGCTATTGCTGAGTGAAGATGAAGCGGCACTGGCCACTTTTTGCTTTGCTGTAGATGACGATTTTAGTTTTGAGTTCCATCATATCGGTATACTCGTCATTGTACATTCTGGGACAGTAACTGTTAGCAGTTTTGAGAGGAACCAGAATGGAGCACTGTACATCACATAAACCCAGGTATTCTCTCAATGACGTGACTGCAGTCCTGAACAGTCTTTGTGTGTGTGTGTGTGGGAGTGTGTGTGTGTGTGTGTGTGTGTGTGTGTGTGTGTGTGTGTGTGTGTGTGTGTGTGTGTGCGCGCGCGCGCGTGCTCACGTACACATATTCTTTTTCTTGTAACAGCAATTACATAAGCTTATTTTTAACTAAAGGAAGGAACATAACAGAAATTGTGAGACTCACGATGTAGAAACAGGAGCAAGAGAAGGAATGCCAAATAAATGAATATGGATCTGCGAGATCCATTAACTGGAGTCAGGGGCCTCTTCAACAGGCTTGGGGTTTTGTGACCAAAATCATACAACTCTGCGGATAAATCCTGTGGTACGGTAGAGGTTCATATGAAAAATAGTGACGTTTACATGTAAGAGAACTCCAAACATAACTAATCTGGGAAGTTACAAACTAAAATGTTACCAAACCAGGAATGACCCAACACATTTTTCTTCTATGCTGGATTCTCGAAGAATTGCATTCCTACGCATGAATGTGTGTGTGCATGGGTGGGTATGTTTAATGCTTGGAAATGATTTGTGTGAAAGCGCCTCCACATGTACATCACTAAAACAAACAAACACCAAACAAAAAAAAATCAAAGAGAAATAACACTGCTCGTTGCAAACAGCATCAGACGTTTATTGCTTTCATTTCTAGTTTCATACTTTACACAACTCACATATTGTTTCAATGTTCTCTCAGTATCAAAATAACCAAGCACTCAGATCTTGAGAATCAGCACATCTTCCAATAAATACTGCTGTAACACGAGCATTCTATTCAGTCGCTCTCAATGTGTCCTCAAAACAAACATGTGACCAACCGTGTACATTTGCTCAAAACTTTTTAAGAAGTGACGAACTTGAGAATTATCAACACTTCAGATTACGTTCTGCAACACAGACAAAACATATTGCAAGAGTGAAAATTAGAGGAAAATGCAGATGCATACATTAAAACAAAGTTATGCATTTGGTCTTTACGCACAGCCAGACAACTTGCAGTGTGAGCACTGATGATTCCGCTTAGCCACTAGCTATAAAACCACTGAAGACGACCACAACTGTTGTAAACATTTAGAGCTGGAAACTTGCGATACTCTTCTGCAAAGAACTCCACAATGAGTTCGCTTCCCGCTGTGTATACAGGTGAATCCTCTTTCGATTGTGAAGTGACATTCTTCATCACTGATCATTTTTACCGTTTTTCGTCTTCTTCCTTCTTTTCTTTTCATTTCTTTACTTTTGAGCAACGGCAAATATTCAGATTTTCACCGGCTCTCATGTAGTAGATGACAAAACACAGGACACCAAACTGAGGGTTTAACTGAAAGGCAACTGTTTGATAATGATCTAGCTGGTGACAGTGACAGTAGGGAAGAATTTGTGCAATATGGCAAAGATAAAATGAGTGATAACAACGGTGACTTTACTGTTAAACCATCTGTCATTAAAACGACAAAAGTTATGAGGAAACAGGAAAAATTGTCACATCCTGAAAAAGGACTGCACCCAGAAAGAAGAAGTCAAAGCAAAAAAACGCAAAACAATTGATAATATTTAGCTAAACTACGTCACATCCTTTATGTGGATAAGACCAAGCCATTCTGAATATACCAGCCATTTCGCTATATCTCAGTTCTAGACCAAAAGAAGACCCAACAATTTCATGACAAGCATTTAAGTATCACAAAAATACATAAAAAGACACATGAGCCAATAAAACACAGCAGAACAGATGGCTATTGTCCACTTCAGACAATGTGTACAATTTTCACGACTTAGTGCGATAACAAGATAGCTTCTTCCTGACATGCTGTGCCTATATGATAGCATGGCAGCTCTTCCCGATGATGGATTATTAATGGATTCGATCATGTTTCATACCTAGCTTTAGGTTCTAGCTAACTGAAAACATTATTTTCTTTTCTTTGGTCACACATTTGGTATTTTCTAGACACAGAAATTATAGCCAGAAATGTTGCACATTTTCGTGTCAGGCAGTCAAAAATTACATGCATTTAACAAAAAAAATACATAAAAATATTTAATTGCATACTATATGCAAAGTTCATTTTTTTACCTTTTCAGTGATATGCTTGGCTATCATGTCAGTATTAAGATGTGTAAACAAAAAACAAAAAAAGACACACCAGCAAGGGAGAGCATTTGTTATGCAGCGTCCTCAGGAAATAAAGAAAAACTGGCATGTCATAAACTGTTACTAGGAAGAAAAAAAAAAAGGAAAAAAAAATTCCAGGGCAAAAACAGCAGAATAATCCACAAACACAGCAAAACAGTAGATGACAAGAAAGAAAAATGAAAAAAATTTCAAAGCAGAGTGAAAAGTAGCAACAGGAAAGGGGAAGTAACTGGCACAGAATTCCTAGAAGGTTGGGGTGGCCATTTGTGCAAACAAGAGCATCTGACATCCTCACGGGAGTCAAGAGAATGTCGGCGTGGTCAAAAAACAGACCATGAGGAAGTACTCACATCCAAATAGCATTCTGTTCAATTAAACTTAAGAGATGGTGACATCCACTTTGTGCCCAATTTGAGGAGATACCCGACTGTCTCTTTGCGCTTCGTTTTCATTGTCTTGAATGCCATTTGTCTTACCCAAAGAGAACGCAATGCGTCATCTCTGTCATGTAATTTGTTTGTTTTTTTGTTCGGCGGCATAGTAATTTCTCCCTTGTTTCAATTTCCGCCTGCAGTCACCTCATTTTGAAACCAACTCTGTTCAATTAGTTTTAAGATCAAACTCTCAACAATGCTAGAAGTGTGAAAGAAATAACAAACGTTGTACAGCACATGTCATTCAAATGAACCACTTAGGTCAATACCACGCATGTCAATAAAATTACTAAAATGTATCTAAGAGTATATTCTTGTTTTATTTTTTCTATAATTAATGCATAGATGAAAACAGTCATTCAGAAAGTTACCGACATTCATAAAAACCATCTCCCATTTACACTTTCAGCATGTTTTCAGCTGCGGCTTACCCCTGGGTGGCCCAACTACATTTGTAGGCAGCATGGGGATAACAAGCCAATAAAGGGTTACTGTAGTGGAGGACATGAATGGAAAAGAATTCAGAACACTTTACCATGATACTCACAGCTTTTAATAATAATCCCAGAGTAATCTCAACCTTTGAGCATAAAAGTGGTTCTTAATCTTGTTCCATTATGCCAATTCATCCTTAATTGGGTTTCGTGGAGAGTCTGACCGTCAAATGTGAACAAAATTTAGTTTGGGAATTGATACCCTCCCCCCCCTGCCTGTTTAATGTTCACTTAGATGTGTACATCACTTTAAACAAAATTAAAATAAAAAAAAAGAATGAGGAGAAAAACAAAAGAAGAAGAAATGGAAAAAACAAGAAGTGATCAAACTTTTAAAAACAAACTGAACCATCACCCAATTATAACTAAAACTTATACATACAATTCTGCCGACAAAATCTTATTTGCATAAGCACATACACATACAACAAAACATAAACATAGATGCACACATACACACTCAAACACAAGCATACACACACACACACACACACACACACACACACACACACATGTGCACACAAACACAAAATTTTTCACATGAAAGAAATAAGAAACAGTGTAAAGTGCATGTCATTCACATATGCTTCTTAGTTCAAGGCTACTCCAAGAAACAAGCAAACGAGAAACTGCATCTCCCACCAGACGTCAGAATACTGTCATCATTTACCTCAAGAGTCAAAATCAGGACCTCATCCACAGTAAATTCATGTGAAGAAAGCAATACATACAACACAAACTATTATCATATATGTACTGGTCAAAGAACTGGATGACGAACAAGATCTTCAACCCCAAAGTGGGAAACAAAAGAAATACAGATTCAAAATACTAACGAAAGGTCTATACAGTGCACAGATGTGGCATAAAGATGCTGATGTATTGGAAAATTTGTATTGTGTCAGCCTGAACACAGTCTCTGCTTGTATGATTTCTAAAGATTAAGCAACCTGTTCCTACATCATTTTTAAGTTTTCATAGGCATACAAGGGACAACTGTATAGGGAATGCCAAATGGCATACTGACTTTGAGCCTAAGAATTGCAAAATGCGAGGAAGGAATATGACAGAGAGAGTGTTAGGATGGATAGAGACAGATACAAACCAATCAAACAACAAAGAATGTGTATATATGTAAGTCTTTGTGCACCTACATGACTAGAAGATCTGATTCTGTATGACTAATATGAGAAAATAATGCTTGTCAAGAGAAACACACACACACACGCCACGCACACACACAAATTTCATCTGCTTTTTTTGTTTGTTTGTTTTTTTGCTCTGTCCCCGAGTCATGAAAAGGATCCCCATTCTCTCTGAAGCTTAAAAGAGAACGTGTGACTGAAGTGCTGAAAAACTCTCTCTACAAGAAGAGGAAAAGATGATGATGATGATGATGAAGAAAAACTTGCGCTAAAAACTACAACGTCAAAAAATAATACAATAAACATGAAGACCAATCCTTCTTCCCACCATTATAGTGGAGGATTCTTACTAGTAGACATAAGACAATGATGAATCCCGTGCATATTAATGAGAATTAAAGTGGGGACAAGCTCTCATTCCTGAAACCTTTTTACAGTCATCCCAGCAATGCTGACACCGACTTGTGGCCATCCAGCCAGTCCTCTAAATAATCACAAAAGAAGAAATTCTACTGGAAAAATTTTCTTGCAACTTATGATCCTTATACATCACTAACTCATTAAACCCTTTTACATATCATCCCACCAACCAGAAATATAAACCCACCACAGCCCCCTGCCTGTCACTTGGGCCTGTCGGTGACTTTTGATCACACGTTTGGCTCTGCCATATGCATGCCTGCTTTCTGCTTAGGCCAAACCAGTGAAAGAAAGGTGTTAAAAAGCTATGTGCTGCGTGTGCATAAAAACTATGAAATTTTCCAAATAGGAGAGTTTTTCTGTGACACTTTTTAAAGCTAGAGGTTTAAAGATGATATGCCTTTAATGCATATATGCAAAAATGTCTCTGTGTGTAATTAAATTAACAGTTATGTGAAAAAATAAATTATCGTAAAAACATTTGAATCTCTCTCTAATATTCAGTGATATACAAAATACAACTAAGTGCTAGCTCACATGAAACAATCTCGACCTAAAGAGTACAGCAAGAAGTGTTAAAAACAGAAAAACATAAATCACAGTCTTGATCCTAGTGACCCGGTCTCTTCCTGTTTTGTCTTGGTTCAAGTAATACTGGTGACCCCTTCTCGCTTTGCACTGTGGCTGACTGCAGCAAGTGCTTTGATGTGTTATACATCCATTGTGTGAGAGGTTAAACACTTTTTTCCCTGCTAGAGTTGTTCTTTAACATTCGACCATACATCACACTATGTGCCAGTGATGTCGATCTTCTGGCATCAAAATTTGTGTGCCAGTCCAACCTGGCAACGATCCAGTCGAACATTTCCTCTTTCAGTGATTTCGTTCAATGCCGTCACTGATTTGTTTGAAGACGCTGACAACCTTTTTTCCCCAAACACTTTCTCTGTTTTCTCACTCTCCTACGTATGCACTGCTACTGTCAGTACAGCAGACCCATGAACTGATAGGAAATCATTTTCTGAGACTTCTTGAAACCTGCAAACAAGGCTGCCTCTAGCAATAATGACAGTGCTTCTAATATTTTCCATCTGATATTAACAAAAATGATGAGGAAAGCCACTAAACATTTCTCTTTAGGACATTTGTTTCCTTTCCTATGAACTGTAATAAATTATACAGAGAGATACAAATAAACAAACAGTGGAAAGAACTCCAACAAAATGTTGCTAATTCTAAAAATATCAAACACTATCATGCCATACAGAGACTACAAAAACACAATTTTTGTGCACCAGATTTCTGATTTATTCTGGAAGATTAGCAACCCTGCCTTTACCAATTGTTTTTTATACATAAATTTCAATAAGCCGTGATCGCGGCTTTCTGGTAGAGTGTGATGAGCTACAATTAGGATTTTATTTGTCAAATCATTGTCCAGCCAACATCAGCAGCCTTCACAATTCAGCCTCCTTTTCATTTAGTGGCTTCTGCTGAGTTCTGGCTTCACTGTCATTTACAAAGCATTCTGAAAAAAAAAAAATCAGTACATATGTAGCGACTATGAAAGAGTTGTGTTTGAGCAGCCCAAAGAGGAGTCATTCCCGAAAATAGCAAACCCCTAACAACCTGTGAAGTGAGTTTGTCTGATCTGTTTTTAATTCAGGCAGTACCTGTTGATTTTGTGTGTGGTCCAATCTGTTGATGTTTGGCGCGACAGCAGTGGAAGTAGGTGGGGTTGAATTCATTGGTGATCCTGGATAGAATATAGCTAGCAATTGATTTTAGGACATTCTTAAAGTGATACTAACTAAAGAGAGACTGACAGTTTTGTTCAGGAGTTATTTATTGCTGTGTTTCGTCTTTGGTTGCTTCGTATTTCGAAGAAGACGTGAGTGGGCGTGGCATGGGTGGGCATGTCTTAAACAAGGTGTCTGGTGCTTTTCACGACTGTGGCTACCAAAAGCCAAGGAACTAAAATTCTATCACACTGGCACTAAAGAACTTTTTTTTTCCTAAAGGTTTGTGCTATTTTTGAAAAATATGAACATTGTGGCAAATGGGAAACACTTTTCAGTTATTTCGCAAATTTTTAGAATTACCTTGGCACAAATGTTGCGGGATACTTTTTGAGAAATTGCTGTACTTCAGGTACTATTTCATTTTTTTAAGTCTTATCCATACTTTCTAAAAATGTATAGGTTTACCTGCCTTGTATCACCAGTAGCATAGAAAGGCTCTAAAACGTATGTATGAAGTGACACCCATCTTTCCTTCAATTTTAAGCACACTTCTTACATGCATATAATTTCCAGCACTTGGAGCCTTACAAGTTAACAGTAACCAAGTTTATCAGGGATAGTGACGGAAGACAGGGGTGAGAAGACTGGTGGACAGGGAGGGGAGAAGGGTAAAAGATCACCAAAAATGATTGTTGGGGAGAGGAGGGTTGTGGGATGGTGGTGGCGCATTAGTTAATCTGCTCATTGCCTTTCATCTATGGTAATAATTTGGTTTTATAAGTATTGCCTGTAACCTTCGGTAATTCTTTTCATTACTATCTTCCTCAACTTCTTTTTCTGTGGAAAATTCTTGTAAAGTGTTTTCAGATTCTTTTTCGTTTTTTTTTTTTTTAAGAATGCAAGGTGGAGCTGCGTTTCTCATATCCCTCTCTACAAGCAAACACACACACACACACACACAGATGCACACACACACACAAACGCATGCACACACACCCATACGTACACACACACACACACACACACATACACAAACACATACACAAACACACACACACACACACACACACACACACACACACTGTGACATCTCAGATCTATCAAAACATGTTTCAAGCTTTAAAGGAAAAAAATAAAGAAGACAAGAAAAAAGTTAACACACGAAAGATCAGTGGTGAAAATCAGAAACAAAGAAAACTTACCCCAAATAGTGAAATGAAAACAAAAACACACCGAAAAAAAAGTGAAAAAGACGTTCATACATAGCTGCCAATCACTGGGAAGAAATGCTACCTCCGCTGCGACAGAGGTCAGGTGAGGGGTGTGCCTCCCTCCTAAGGTCATGGCGGCGGTCAATTAGCGCAATACCAATACATTAATCATTAACTCTTCCAAGTACCCTTCGGGAGACCCTAAATTTCATTCCATACAGTATGTTTGGGAAACTTTCAGCATTAAGATGTACTGTTTGTTGACAACAGCTGTTGTGATTGTGGTCACCATTAACAACCTAAAATGCGTAATAATTTTTTTTTTTTTTAATCAGATCCTGTTGAGTATGACTGTCAGTGACAGTGGTAAGTAACTGTCATTTCAACACAACTGTGGGCAATGTAGCAGCCCAAGTACCAAAAAAATTGGTAACAACGCCTCAAAAAGTACATAAATCCTACTGATACACCTGTATTTGCTTGGAACTCCAGTGGCTGCGAGTGAGACAACCAAAAGGTGGGGAGTTGCCATTGTGGTTATTGACTAATTCTGTTTTCTGTAATCAGTTACCCAACCCCAGTTCAGTTACAAACAGCAACAATACAGGGACTTTCAGATACAGAGAAAACTACAACCCCTATTGGATCTTTTAAGTTATTTGGTAACATATGCAATATTCATTGGACAATTTTTTCTAAAGAATACTGGAGTTTGAAAAGTTCAATTTAAATGCATTTGTCACTCTTAGAAATAAGTTTAGATGAATTTTTTTTTTTTTAACTTAATCCTAACTTCACAGGAAGAGGTTGAAATGACCAAAAACTACTAGAATTTCGTTCAAAAAAAAAAAAAAAACAAAAAAAAAAAAAACACAGTCTGGTGCCATATGGACTTGTAAGCTTTAAAAACAAACACATCAAAAATACCCCAATTTGATGAATTTGTTTGTCACTCTAAAAAATGATTTGGTTCTCATGCACATGTTACAAGTACATCACAGAAGTTCAAAGGTTAACGGAACAGCTCGGTGCAGACGCATATAGAACACTGTGCAGGGAGTGGAGCACAAGTGGAGTCAGGATGAACCAGCACCATGTTTCTTTTCTTTGCTTTCATTCTGTTGTTGACTCTTCTCTTTTTCATTCCCATAATCATTGTTTCTTTTTCATTATTTTATTTTGGGGGGGGGGGGGGGGGGGTAAAATATCGAAAACAAAAGCCAAAATAACCAAAACATTTTTGTGATTGGCAGCTATGATTAATACACCATTGATACATGGTTTACAATGTCCTCAAAAAAAAAACGAAAGAAAAATCGATGATGATGTCTGGAAGGTGAAATGTCATGGTCTACACACAGACACCATGAATCTCTGTTCCCTGGTGAAAGTCAGCAATCTCTTTTGCCACATGAGTATGCACACATGGAACACAGTGGAAGACAAACCACATCCTTGCGGTCTACACACACGCATGCACACACACTCACACGCGCACACACACACACACACACGCACACACACACACACGCACACACACACACACACACACACACACACACACACACTACTCTTGTTGTTGAAAGACGATCATGGGCGCTGATGAAGAGGTAGGACTGGAGATGATTGGAGCATTGGGGTTGTGGGCAGCGGCAGCAGCAGCAGCGGTGGTGGTGATAATGTCGGTAGAAACTGGCAGCTCCAGAGGTTCTGCTGATTCTAGGTGCTGACTGGCCAGTTGCTGTTGTGAATGACAGGACACATTAGTTGAAACATTCATCAATAACGATGATACCATACTGAACAAATCGGGGGGGGGGGGGGGGGGGGGATCCAAATACAAACCAAGTACACTATTTTCTCTCTTTCTTTCTTTTTTTTTTTTTTGTTTAGCTTTTTTTTCTTGTCTGCCTCCTTGCTCGCGTTACTTCCATCCAGCTTATTCCTGCTACTTCATACACAGCCACACCCATGATGTCCAGCTGCAGCCCCAGAACCGCCAGTTCACTTGGAAATTCAGTATCAGCTCATAATGATACAACACACAGGGAATACACAGCACTGCTACTGCATCAGCAGTGTTCAATGATGCCTATCCTGATCCAACACACGTAGGAAGCCTTCAACTCCCACAGCTGAAAACAATATGGTGGTGCCTGTTCTGGTCAAAAAAGGCACAGGACCTGATGTGTCTCCCACTGTCAGCAAAAATTCTTCACTCATGGATACTACGGGAATGAGCACATCCCTTTCAGAAAACACTACCAGAGATAGTGTATGTGTGTGTGTGTGTGTGTGTGTGTGTGTGTGTGTGTGTGTGCATGCGTGTGTGTGTGTGTGCACATGTGCGCATACGGAGTGTGTGTGTGTGTGTGTGTGTGTTGTGTGTGTGTGTGCGCGCGCGCGCTCACACGAGGGTGAGTGTGCATGTGTAAGCACGCGCGCACATGCGCATGCGACTGTGCACACTGATATGTATGCATGCCTGTGCAAAGTAGGCTCCCACTGAGCTCCTCACCTGCAACATTTCCAGCTGGGAGGGGTCTGTCACCACCAACACCTGCTGACCGTTGTCATCCCCCACCGTGAAGCCAGGGATGCCCTGGCCCTGCAAGGCCTGCAGTGACAGCTGAGAAGGTAGAGTCACCAGGCCTGCCCCCACCCCAGACGTCAGGTCGGCAATCACCTGCACCCCCTCCTCTCCCTTCAGCATTGCCACCTGCAAACACGAAATAATTGTTTTTCTTCAATTAATATCCATTTCTTAGCTTTTCTCACTCACAGCATTCAGCAAAACATAGCTAGTCATACCAAACCTCGTACCAAACAGTTAAACTGAAAAGAAACAATACTGCAATCCAAGTTGCCCCCCTCTGTTATCTCAACTAATACAAGGTATGTGCCTGCACTTTGTAACAAAAATGCAGGGGAACAAATCACTCTCTTGCACTATGCCTCTTCTGCTGTGCTTCCATAGCAAATGACCACAGCTGAAGCTGAATTTCTCCATCCAATCACAATCATAGTTTTGTTCTCTACTCCCTTTTAACATGTGACATACCTCATGTCACAAACCAGCCGAGCTGTCTAAGAAGTCAGCCTTGGAGACATTAAGGTCAGGGGCAAATCGACACATTCCTTTCTTAACACACCTTTCTCTTTCAATTTATAACAATAAGTGTATGAATGACATAACAAGGCAGTCCGCTTTGATCTTACATGAAGAACACAGGTTTTACAACAGTTTAAATCTAACTTTCATGCATTTGAAGGACAGCTGATAGAGACTTGGTTCTGACCTAAAGGCTTCCCACACACTAACGGTCAAGAAAACCAAGAACACTTTAAGGCATAAGCAGACCTTGAGCACTGATTTGGACAAACTACAACCTCTCTTAAAACAAATTTTGTACAAGCTATACATCTCTGTTTGTATGACGCATGCACTGTTCACTATTTTGCAAACAGGTATCTTTATTTTTATTTTAATTTAGTAATATCATTTAAAATCTCTTCATCATAAACCTTAGACAAATTCTTTTTTTTTAATGTTCAATCCAAATTCTCTTCTATTATTATTTGCTACAAAATGATTTTACCAGCCAACTATCCAAAACTGATCTTTTCATAGCCAGAAAATACATCCCAAGTCTTTTTTATCCCTACAAAATAAACAGACGCTAACTTTGATACGACATTTTTATTCAGCACAGACCTTCTCTTCAAGTCAAACATTCTACAAGTAACTGCTGAAAGTCTTCTTAACTGAAGTAAATCTGTTTTAACATAACACAAAACAAAAGAAAAATGCTATGTTCATTTGAATTACATAAGTGGTTCCTGATCAGTATGTTTTGTACCAGCAGGTACAGTTCATATGATTGATTTGGGCATAAAAATAAACGTTATCTCTCACTGCTTCATATGCACAAATGAACGCCCTCTCCTATCCCATTTGCAAAGTGGTAGCCGCAACAAGCAGAAAGCAGCTACAAGGGGCAAGGGAAGGAAGTCCATTACTTGATGGGCGTCTGTGGTGTTGATGACCAAGGTTCCCTCCCCTTCATCACCCGGTGTGCTGCCTTCTGCATCAGGGAGAGTGAACTGAAGTCGTGGCCGCTTCTGTTCTGGCTCACCATCTTCAGTGGCTGATGGAGAGAAAAGTATAAACAGATCACTTACAGGACAGAAAAAAAAAACAACACTAACTGAAATGCTAGCTCCAAACGATTTTGCCATAAAAGAAGCACTTGTACAGCGAGAGTATCTGTCAAATAATACCCCAGCTCTGCAAAGATTATTTCATCTTCTGCTGGCTCAAAACCAACAAAACAAAAATAAGAAAGAAAAAAACAACAACAATCTTGCCAACTTTCCTGCCATACACTATCAGGATTATACTCATTATGTGACGATCTGTGCAACTGAGTACCATAAACGACTCGGACTGAGTGAGCTCATCCCCACCCTAAAAACCTGTCCAGTCCCCCATCCTGCTCCTCCCCTTCCTCCTCTTCTATTGCCCCTTTCCTCCTGCAAATGAAACCACTGACACAAATCACCCATACTAGACAGGAAACAGACATCACCGTGACAGCAAACAGAAACTCCACAGAATCATCTTTTCAAATACAATATAGTTTTGCTTTCTGCTTGCTCTTTGTTTCTGACCTGCCCAGAAAAAAAGCAACAAAAAACCCAGCTCATGCACTCAATTTATCATCATCTGCTATTTTGTCAGCAATGGCCCAAACTAGACATCATGAGCGTTCCTCCATTCCGACTCGCCTATGCCTTCTGGCTCAACCAATCATCCAGCACCATACATTATGATTTTGAAGTTTTCAACTGTAATTTAGAATGATAGTTCGGCAAAGCAAACTCTCGGATGGTTGCAATAATCATCCAATATCAGCAAAATAATCCTGAACTGTTATTTCTCTGCAGCAGATGTCTGAAAACTACTGCTCTTGCTTACAGGAACTTTCACAACATTTCACCATAAGGCCAACACACGTGATTGCCTGCCCGAGGAAGTCGGGCCTAAATGTCCGGCAAATACAAATGCCCTAACATTGTACAGATATGTGCCTGGCAAAACAGCTCTCTACCTTTTTCCTGTTCAGCAAACATCTGAGCCTCGCTCTCCGCTGTGCAGTCCTCTCCTTCACCATGAGAGGTGCGCTTATGCATGGCCAGGGTGGACGTCTGCCGGTAGGTCTTGCCACAGTAGTTACAGGTGTACGGCTTGGAATGTGTGTGCACCACATGGTGTTTGTACAGGGACGAGTACTCTGTGAAGCGCTTCCCGCAGCCCTGGACGGCACATACATAGGGTTTTTCTCCTGCAAGATTCAGGAGAAAACGTCAAACTGAGTTTAATCTCACAGGGAAAAAAGTAATCTGGAAGGCTGTTATGACTGTATTGGTTTTAAGTTCCAGAATCAACCCCCTACATTTTTGTGCTTTTGTATACTTTTCCTCTTTCCATGTTCCATACTTGTGCAAAAATAATCATACACACACAAACATGCAAGCACGCATGCACACTCACACACATGCAGACAAGCATGCACATGCGCACACACACACACACACACGCAAAGAGCACACATACACACACATATATGTGCGCACACATACATCCACTCACACAGCATCACTTCTGCGAAACTTATACATTCATGAACTGCTTGCCTGTAGTGTGTGTGTGTGTGTGTGTGTGTGTGTGTGTGTGTGTGTGTGTGTAGTGTGTGTGTAGTGTGTGTGTGTGTGTGTGTGTGTGTGTGTAGTGTGTGTAGTGTGTGTGTGTGTGTGTGTGTGTGTGTGTGTGTGTGTGTGTGTGTGTGTGTGTGTGTGCATGTGCACTGCCTGTTTGTGCATGTGTTTGTTTCATACACACTGGCTTGAATCCAGTTATATTCAGTTTATTCTTCCATAGCCAACAAACAAAAACATTCTGTAGTATGATAACAAAAAGACGCTAGCATGTGAGTTTACAATCAAACTGATAATGATGTCTCTCTCTATATATTCTTCCTTCCTTTCAATGGCAAGATTACTTGGAACAGAAGCCTATCACACAGCATATGATCCACAGCATATAAACGCTCGCTTCAATCTCACACCTGGGTGATTGATTTACCCAGGTGGTCTGACAAGTCCTGAACAAACTGCACCAGGACGTTTTCAACACTTTGTATTCTATCCTTCCCTCTGACTTGTGTGTGTGATAAGCAAAAAAATAAAACAAAAACAAAACAAAACAAAAAAAAGCAACCAATCAAATCCATCCAGGCTCACATAACAAACTCTTAGCACCCACTTCGTTTTATTTCTGGAGTCATTTCTCGTAAGATTTCTCAAGAATATCAACAACAATACCACTAGCATATCGTTTTCACTTTTAGGTTTTAATACCTACAGACCATTGAACCTACCCACACATGTGAATCAACGCTAATCTGTTCCAGCTTCTTTGTGTCTCAGTCTTTTTTTTTTTATATGTAAACAATTCTGGACCAGCAGTATGTCTGATCATGTTCAGTGCCTCATCTGATCCGTTCTACTGTAGGTTGTTCTTTAGAGGCAGACTCATTTCATCCACTTCTCACTGCTTTTGACTCTTTCTTTTGCCAGCGCTGGCTTTGTTCATTCACTTCTGACAGCAAACACGGACCCACCAGACACCACACTTGGTAGTGGTTACCCACAAAAATGTACAGTCTGTAGGTTTGACTAACATGCTTGTTTGGAACATTGTTTCACATAGTTGTCTTCTTTCTCAGAAGATTACAAGAAATGCATTCTGTGCTTCCTTCTAAAGTTAACTGCATGCTTTCATTTGCAAAATGTATATTCTGACCCAAGGTTTGCTTTAAAAAAAAAGGTTTATGAAGTCGGCCTTCGATGTGACAGTGACTGGTCTGATGAAAAAACAACAACAACATATTCCATTTCAAATAATTCTGAGCCTGTAGGAAGAAACTCTAAGAGTGTGACAGCAGATCTTCAGATGAGACCCCCCCCCACCCCACCCCCACCAGACAAGCGTTTCGGCCCTGAACCCTTACATTCCAAAGGGACCGGCCACATCCATGTTACAACTCACAGATTCCCTTCTGCTGCCAGAATTTTTTTTCTGCTTCTGCCAGGGTTCGAACCACCAACTTTCAGACTGGTTGGCATTTGAAGGCACTGCATATTTAGATGAAGGCTTATCCCACATTGCTATGACATACCTGTTCTAAGCTGATCAATTTAAGCCTTACACATGCTTTCATTCCTGCTCGACCAGACCCAGCTGGATGGAAAAGAAAAGAATGCAATGCATTATGATGTCATGATGTGATTTCCCTAACTGCTAGCAGTATATGTATATGTTTGGGAAAAAAAAAATTTTGTATTGTATTGTCCTATATTGTATTGTACTGTATTCTATTATTGTGTTTTGTTATACTGTGTATTACTATTCTGTGCTGGTTTATGTTGTGTTGTATGGTAATGTAAGTACTGTGTTTCAGTATTGCACTATGTTATTGTGCATTCTTTTGCATCACTTGAATTTGATCTGCATTGTAGTTATTTTGTTTAATGTTATTGTGTATGTAATGCTTGTATTGGGATGCTTTGCATAACACTGCATGGCATTATATTGTACTGAGTTTGAAAAAAGCATTATCAAAAAAAAAAAAAAAAAAAAAAAAAAAGAACAGAACAAAGACAGTGCCACAGCCCTTCTCCATTTCATGGCCCAGTGTCCTTAACTTCAAGAGCAGTCTAGCATGGGCTGAATGTCAAAGCAGCATAATGTGGCATCAGCATACTGGACAACATGTCAAACTTTCATTGTCATTTACTATACGGCAGGTGATACATCCTAAACAGTCAAGGAAATCCAAATCAGAACAGCTTTTTAGTCACAGAATTCCATCACATTTTCTGAAACGATGCACAAAATTTTTGACACTGTCCACCAACCTGTGTGAATACGGACATGGTTCTTGTAGTTTGTAGCAGAAGCAAACGCACGACCACAGTTGTCAGCTGTACAAATGTATGGCCTTTCCCCTGTGTGGGTGCGAATGTGAACTTTGCGTATGTTGGACGTTGTGAAAGAACGATTACAGCCCTCAAATGGGCATTTGAAAGGACGTTCCCCTGAAAACGAAACAGAATACAACATTCAGCTTTGCTGCATTCATGTGAATCTAGGTAAACACACATATATTTGATTTAAATAATCAGTGGCATCTATTGCGTTCAGGTGTTAGGTAAATGATCATCTATCTTATCTACAAAGCTGCCATCCCTCAAGGAACGTGACAGGAATATTTCTAACAAGTGAGAGAGATATATCAGACTTGACACAATACTGAAAATCGAGCCAAAAGTAAACACATTTTTTTCCAACTTCAAATTACTGATTTTTCCTTTTTCAAGGACCTGTGCATTAGCACACATGTACTGTCAGCAAATTTCACACACTGCTGTTGTTCTTTTCCTCAATGCACGTGTGTATGTGTACACTTTATACCCCAAAACATTCACTTCTTAATTCTTCTTTTCATGCAGAAATATAACTAAAACTTGAGGTTTTGACTTCTTATAAGAGACTCAATTCGCTTTTTTGTATTTCTGCATCTGTCTTCATCATCAGAGGAATTCATGTCATTGTTTAAAATGTAGAGGGATAAAAAAAAAAGACAGGCTGCAATGGGGGGATGGAGATGGTGGAAGTGTGTGTGTGTGTGTGTGTGTGTGTGTGTGTGTGTGTGTGTGTGTGTGTGTGTGTGTGTGAGAGAGAGAGAGAGAGAGAAGAGAGAGAGAGAGAGAGAGAGAGAGAGAGTTTTCAATAAACAGGAACTACGGAAGGAGTGGAAGAGGGGGAAGGAGGGGGGGACAGTGAGAGTGAGCGGGAAAGGGGGGGTTGACACCACTATGACTGAATTAACTTTCCAATAGTTCAATGAGGCTCTTGTGAAATACAGTAGCAATGACAATTAATTCTGTTGATTCCGATCAGTGTCACATGGAGTTTGTATGATGTCGAGCATCAACAACCTCTGTAAGAGCCTGAGTGGTATTTCGAAATTAAGCCAGCACACAGTTAACAGCCCCGGTAACACAGAGTTCCAAGCAAATGGAAAATTCTAACTGGCTGTCGAATATTAATTACTGACCATACACACAGCAATTATGCACACTTGTAAACGATTTTCAAATCAACATCACGTTTATTTCCCCCCTTTCCTTTTCTACCCACCTCCTTCCAATGTAATAACCTTTAGGTATGCTGAATCGAGGACTGAAAGTGGAACGGAAAAGTTGGCAGGTCTGTACCAACGCAATATTTTCTTTTTGTTTACATTATTAATAAATCAGAAAAGCTTTTCAAACCAAAAAAAAAAACACCAAAAAATCAAGACAAAACAAAATTTAACCAACAGAAGTACACATACGAGAAAAATGCTTGTTCAGTGAAAAACCAATACCCATAGCCCAGGACCAAATTAAGGCGGCCACCCCCTGCTTCCCTCTCCCCCCTCCCCCTAGCCCTGCCTTCCCAACCACTGTTTTCATTCCCCCCAAACCTTACATCCCTCAAAATTATGTCGATAAGGGCATCACACATGGAATAAGACAACCGTGCGGGTAGTCCCCAAAAGGAGGCCCCTATCTCCATTGAAAGACAACAGTAAGCCTTTCTCAGTATTTACCGCACCCACCTGTGTGAGTTCTGACGTGTTTCTGCAAGTCACCAGAGGTTTTGAAGGCCTTGCCGCATCCCTCCTCACTGCAGGAATAGGGTTTCTCGCCAGTGTGTACCCTGGTGTGGCTCTTCAGCCCATAGCCTGTAGCGAATGCCTTGCTGCAAGTCTCACACTTGAAGGGCCGGTCGCCTGTGTGGGATCGCTCATGCACCTGCAAGGGTAAATGCAAACGCCAGTTAACTGTTGTATTCAGTGTGTGTCATGAGACAGAACTTCCCTAATAGTGACCACAGGAAATTCTTAAACAACAAAGGCTGTTCTTTTCAATGGGAGGGAGTCTTAACTATGAGCAAATTATGTAAGAATCAAAACAAATCAGATGTATGAATGAGAGGGAAGTTTATTTGGTAGGAAAAATATTCCAGGAAAAGAAGTCAGTCCTCTGCATTGGAAAGTTTCACTGCATCAATGTGTAGAATACTATAAAGTCTCATGAACAAGTAGAACTCAGATCACAACAATTCCACACCCTAGTTTTTCATCAACCTTTTGTGTTATCTGAATGAAAAAAATGGGAAAATGTACCATCTTTTTTTCTTATCAAGAGCAAATGTTACAAACAGTACACTTATGTACACACAAGAAATGACCAACAAACAAGAAAAATCATGTCAGATACTGCCATTCAAGAACAAATGGAAAAAAAACAAGGGCTGACAAACCATGACTATCAAGCAGCTGCCCCTTGCTGTACATATAAAAGATCTAAACATTCGTTCCATCACACTCTGCAGTGCGTTTCTTTCGGATCAAATATGACCTTCCACAACCGAATGAACTGAGGTGTCTTTGGATCATTTTCGTTCATCCACATTACCCAACATAATAAACGATCTACTCACCTTGAAAACTTTACAAGCACAAGCTGAGACTAAGCAAGAAAATCTGGTACATTCTCTAACAAATTGCAGTGCTTAGTTTCTCATTGTTATGAAGTTGTTTGTGAAAGATTGTTACATTTCTAATTAAAATTCAGCAAAGTCTGAAATTTTCCATCATGACAATGCACTATAAAACCTCACATTAAACACACTATGGAATGAGACTCCCTTCCCTTAAAAGACTTTTTGTTTCTTGTTGAACAATTTTCTGTGCACACCGGACATACAGAGTTACCTCCTGACAAAGGTATCGTCTCTTTAACACTTGTGTCCTGGACCAATTTTCTCTTTCGTCAAGAGACAAGATATACCTCCAAGCACGGGCTCCCTTACTCTAAAAGCTTGTTTTTGAAAGACATCAGGAGGTTGCTTTAGAGGTGTTTCCATATATTCAATATTTTCAGAGGTGTTTCCATACATTTCAAACAAACAAAAACCACCTCAATTAAATTCCAAGAACCCCATGATTTTTTTTTCTCCTCCTGACTATGCATGACAAGTTAAATCTGACCATGGGGCAGAAAGTTGAAAAAAAAAAAAGAAAAATGCTCAAGACATTGTCCGTTACCTTGAGGTGATGAAGGGTGGTGTAGAGACGTCCGCAGTCCTGATAGCCACACTTGTAGGCTTTCTCCCCAATGGCGATGGCCTTTTCCATCGTCATCTGTTGTTTGCCCACCACTCCACCCAGCTGTGCAGGTAAAGACTTACGGTCAGCACCAGACATCAACCATCTGTGTGTGTGTGTGTGTGGGTGTGTGTGTGTCTGTGTGTTTTAGTGTGTGTGTGTGTGCATGTCTGTGTGTGTGTTTGTGTGCATGTGTGTGTGTGTGAATGTGCATTCATGCAAGCCATGTATCTGCGTCTGTGCTGTTACAGTGGTATTAAATGACATACGATTGCGCATTCACACTTGTATGTGTAGGTTTTACTTTCTTATTTATTTTGTTTGGTTGGCTGGTTAGCATGCTTTTTTCTCTTCCTTAAGGATAGGTAGCACTTACAAGGCTGGTTAAATTTTGTTCTGTGATCAGCTAATCGACCGCTTCAATGGATGGAAATATCATGGGCTCTTGACAAGAGAAAAGAAATGAGATTGAAAAACAGCACAACCTAAATAAATGCAATATCTTGAAACAGAATTCCTTTCATTAATAAAACCAACAACAAAAGGCTTGCAAAGAAAAGGAGGTTGGGGAGGAAGGGGGGAAGAGGTGACAGTAACGGAACTGAAAGAGGCAATACAAACAATGTAAAAAGAAAAGCAAACTAACATCACTTGACAATTCTTTGTCCAACAAGACTAACTCAGAGACCTGAGCTTACAATCTGGAACTTCTTCATGCAGCAGAACTACACATTTCTATGCTCAGCTTGCTTGTAGCCCTGAAGGAGCCTACGCAATAGGCCAAACTATGCATTTCTATGCACAGCTTGCTTGTAGTCCTGAGGGGGCCTACGCAATCGGCCGAACTACAAACAACCTGACCTGACCCGACTTACGCAGCAGAATGACAAATAGTGAAGGAGACACCAAGCACACAAAGCATTCTTTAGTAATGTATCCAGGAGGCACAGTTCAAATGATTAAAACAGACACCATGGAACCACCAACCTGTACCTGTGCAGACAGTGAATCCAGAGTAGCAGCATCCAGGGCGGCTGCTCCTTCTCCGAAGAGGGCTTCAGGGTGGGGATGAGCGATGTACGCTGTGCTGCCATCTTCCAGCTGAATAGTGTGGATTCCTTGGGGCACTGCGGGGAACGAATGTGACATCATTAAAAAAAAAAAAAAATCTACAAAACTGCGGGGAACAAATGTGACATCATCTTCCAAAAAATAATATCTACAAAACAACCAAAACAAAAACCCAGAGAAAACAAGCTTGAATGATTTTCCACACTGCCTGTTTTGGTTTCAACCAGTTCACCAGTTCTAATGTAGATCAGCAACTGGAAAGTACTTGCATAACAGCTAACTAAACAACTGACAAAATAACCTGGGTCAGGTGCTGAAAATGAGGCGTTAAGTACTGGCACATATTCCTGGACAATGAATGCTTGGAATCCTCCTCCCACTCCCCACCCCCCTCTTCCTGACCCCTCACAATCTTTGTCTACAAACGCACACACAAATACATATGTATGGGCTTTCACTACATCCTCTGTCTCTCACACGTAATGCTTGATGAAAAGCCACTTGCCAATGTTCCTTCACTCAGCTGTGTCGTCCACCTGAACACTTCTGAGCTAACAGATCTGCAGTTCAATGTGTTGTTTATCACTCTTCCTGTTTTAGATTCATGACTATGATGTAGTACCAGTGGGTCAACAAAAAAATGATGCACTTTCAGTCAAGGAGCCAAAGCAGGGCTCCCACAGAGGAAAAGCCCAAATCCTATCAAATCCTAGAAATTTCCACGAGCATCTCCCCTCCCTCCCCTGCTTGCCTCACCAAAACAAGGTTTCTGTCATGTCATATATATTGTAGGTGCTTTGTGGCACTACGTACATGGCATCCTCTCTCAAACAGAAGTCTGATTAGACTGTATACATGTACACACACACACAAACACACACACACACAACAGACATACACACACACCAAAAAAGCCTTGTACAATATCATGGAGTCATTATAAAGACACAGCCCCCAAATATCTTGAGGGATATCTGGTTTAAATACTAATGATTCTCCTTGGTCAGACAAGAAATCCTGCTTTTGTTTTCCCTCTTTGTCTATTCAACATAAGAACAAGTAGTTACTGTGTAATAATGCATCATTAAGACATGGAACCAGAAAGACAACATACAGAAGAAATCCCGCTGTTGTTCTCTTTCTCTATATAACACAAGAACAAGTAGTTACTGTGTAATAAAGCATCTTTAAGACATAGAAGCAAACAAGACAACATACAGCCAGCCTTGGACTGAGGCTGCAAATACGCCGTGGATCCGTCTTCCATCTGTATGGCCAGTGGTTCTAGTCCTTTGCCCTCCTCCACAGGCTCCACTGATCACAGACAGCATGGACCATCATGAATCTCACTGGTATACTATCTCATGTCGCATCATTACTAAAACCCCACTGCGATTTTATCAGTTCATGTGAAAACCATCACACTGTTGCATGTGACAACCATCACTAATCCCTCCCACCGTTCTACCATTACATCACCAATCCCACTGTTTTTACCATGACATAAATCCCACTTCATACCACCACATTTGACAATGACCATGAATGCAACTTTTCCACTATCACATGCAACAACAATCATGAATCCCACCTTTATACTATCCGATGTGAAAACCATCATGAATGCCACTGTTATACTTCCTCATGTGACTACCATCAATCCTACTGTTACATTACCACATGTGATAAATTCACAATCCCACCTTTATACTACCTCATGTGACATCCTTTGTCTATTGCACCGTTACACGACCTCATGTGACAACCCCAATCAATCTCATTGTCATATTATCTCTAGTGACAACCTTCACCAATCCCATTGTTACACCACTTGATGTAACAACTATCATCAATCTAACTGTCATACTGCTTCATCATTCATGTGACAACTTTTATCAGTCTCCCTGTTAACTTACTTCACGTAACAACCATCATGTGACAATCATCACCTTTCCCACTGTTACACTATTCTCTGTGACAACCATCATCAATCCCACTACTATACTATCTCATGTGACATCATCAATCCCACTGTTAGATTACCTCATCTGAAAACCATCATCAATCGCAGGGTTAGACTGCTACATTTCACAAACCTCATCAATCTCACTGTTGTACTACTTCATGAGACAACCTTCATATGTCCCACTGTTACACTATCACAGTGAAAACCTTCATCAATCCCACAGTTAGAACACCTTCTCCTTCATCAATCCCATCTTTATACTTCTTCATGTGACATACTACCTCATGTGACAACTATCATCGATCCCACTGTTGTACTAATTCATGTGACAACCTTCATCAAGTGCTGAGGGGAAGAGAGCCAGCATGGGCTAATCAAAATTCAGCATCAGGGTAGCAGAACGGGTCATGAGTGATGGAAAGAAGGGTGCAAAATTACTGGGCAAACAACAGCAATGTGCTCTGTAGTGACAGCATCTGGCAGCAGCTTGGCTGAGGAGATTACGCAGGGAACAGTCCATGTCACCATGGTTGCGCAAAGGTGGTGACAGCGTTTTCTATTGAGGCAAGCTTATGGCTAAAGGAAAACGGTGGCTATTACTGCAGGGTTTCTGTCCCATGCTAATTTTTCCTTCAACACCCACGGCCAACGAATGCAATAAGCACTAATAGTCATCAGCAGATGGGAACATTATCATTTGGATCTTATGTCAAAATCTTTACATGTGACTTTACTTACCATGAGAGAGAGAAAGAGACAGAAGAGAGAGAGGGGAGTTGGTGGGGAGGGGGGGGGGGGGAGGGGAGATGCAAGGGAAGAATATGCAGCCTTTTAAAAGGATTTTAAGTTCCTCACAATGCAGGTTTAAAAACAGCTTTTTTTCCGATTTCCTTTCTATAAATTTCATTTACTTTGTTGTAAGAATGATACGTAGCCTAATCTGTTGCAGAATTACTGGCTGTCACCACATTAAAACACTGCATCCAGGTTCTCATCATTAGAAATGATCAGTGAAGATCACACGAATCACTAGCGTCACCTTACTGCTTAATCTGAAAGCAGCAATGTGTTCCCTTGTCAAAGGAAAGCATTTAAAGCCACTGCTGCTAGCAGAATTTAACACACAACAGGGCGGGCATCTAACTGAACAGCTATCCTTCATTACAGTCTAACTGGTGATCATGGAACACACTGTAAGGGACTGGGTGAATTCAGTTGAAAGGAAAGAGGCAGGGTAAGAAGTTGTTTTTTTTTCCTCTAATGTGGAATTCCATTATATACAGAAAGAAAATCACCCACGCACATGTGATGGGTGTGCAGTCATCCACACTCACTGTTTCTACATGCTACTTCCATAACACATTTTCCTGTTATTCAAGTATGGCACGTTCCACATGTTCAAGGAACAATGGCTTGTCTTATTGAATGAATATATACATATCAAGCATCATCTATATCCCTTCATAAACATATGGATTACTGGACATGCGTGCAAGACAATGTCTGCCTGTTGATTTATTGGTGACTGCACAGCCATGACCAAGTTACAGTGAGGTACAGCAAAGGTTCATTTAAAATGTCAAAAATCAGTAGGCTTCCGCTCCACCGCAATGATCACTGATGGCAGTCAAACTGCTGCACAGAATGTGGCCCTTAAGCCCCAGCATAACTGACGAACCAAACGCAAATGATTTGGTTCTTTTTATACAAAAAAACCCCCAACCTATTGTGCAGAATGGAGAACTGCTCTATTAAGTTACATACACTCAAACAACTAGTTTTCACATTCAGTTTTGTACAATCTTTGTTAACATATTACAACAGAGGATCACATCAGTCCATTTCTGCCTGATCATGTAATGACAAAGATTATAAGACAATATCCTCGGTGAAAAGGAAGAAATCATAAAACCATCATTACATACACGCACGTGCATATACATACAGACCTTCATCTTCACACGCTAACCAACCCCCAGGATCTAGTTTGTCCTGGGAATCACATTACCTTTCGGAGTCACAGAGCCCTGAACAACAGCTGTAGTTCCATCCTCCAGAGTAACTGCCTGGCCCTCCATTAGCTTGCCTTCTGCAAATTTTATCAACTTATGCCACAACCTTTGTTAAACGCCCCAACACATCTCCACTCTCAAAATCAATACACAGTCTTCAAGAAGTGATTAACATCATCACAAAAGTCATAAGCAAGTTCTCACAAAAATCCTTGAGCCATGCCTCAACTTTCAAATGATTGCATCATTCACAGAAACATGTTGTTGTCTGTGTTGAGTCATATGCCACAACACCTCCCCCCCCCCCCCACCCCCCTTTGAATATGTCTGTTGTTTTCAGAGAGCCCTGCTGTTACTCTGTTGGGGAAGAGTATCTTAGGGAAGCGTTTTTAAATGTTCTGTTTCCTTGAGGATTACTAAGCAAATAGACAGTCAACATCTGTCAGACTGCTTTGTGACACTGTTTGCATAGCCACAGATGTCTGTACACAGCCCAGCTGTTCCAAAACCACTGCAAAATGCAGAAATACTTGTGCAATAACTTAAATGTGTTCTTGCTCTTTATGCTTTCATACAACGAATGCTTTCATACAACGAAATCAATACATTACAGCTTCATAAAGAAAAAGATAGCTGTTCCAAAACCACTACAAAATGCTGAAATACTTGTGCAATAATCTAAATGTGTTCTTGCTCTATATGCTTTTATACAGCGTAATCAATACATTAAGGCTTCACAAATAAACAAGATTATGGCTAAAGACAGCTACCACCCATCCATCCTTCCTCAACACCCTCACTTCTCCCTACCACCTCCTAGTACATGTTATTTTCAAACGAGATGCAAAGAAAGAGAGAGAGAGAGAGAGAGAGAGAGAGAGAGAGAGAGAGAGAGAGAGAGAGGCAGACAGAGACAGAAACACAGACAGAGAGTAAGAGAGAGAGAGTGTATGTGTGTTGTGCATGTGGCAGGTAAGGGAGATTTTTTGTGCATGTGTGCACATGCATGTATAGGTACATGCATATGCATGTGCATAAACACAGATGTTAATTTGGTCTATCTCTGCATGTGCATGTGTGTGTGTGCATGCATGCATCTGTGTATGCTGATGAAACATAAATCATAGCCTTGCCATTTACCTTTCGGCTGCTGAATATAGGCGGTGGTGCCGTCAGCCAGCGTGACAGCCTGAATGGCCTGAGGAGCCTCTGTGGTGATCACTGCACCCTCTGGCAGCATCCCTGACACCGACAGTTTCATGCCTGATGCCATGGCCACCTCGTTTGCCTGCATTAACAGTGCAACCATAGTGTCACATTCATGGGATGGGTAACACCCCACGCCTGAAGATGGCACGCCACTGCATAGTAGGAAAGGGGTCTCATGGATAATTCACTGGCCTATAAAGTCAAACTGAGAGTATTCAAGTGTCTACTGTTCCAGCCCAACAAGGGGCAGAGGTTTTTCTTTGTTTTTGTTTTGTTTTGTTTTGTTTATGTTACCTGTCAGTGGAAAGACCCTTTCCTCTGGATCTTCAATGGTCATCGGAAAGCTTGTCTTTTGAATGTGATGATTTAATTTAGTTTCTTTACAAATTATGGGATGGGGTAGAGGGTGCAGGGTGGGTGGGAGACCTGTCCTAAATGTGGCAGCTTTAAACACAAAAATCTACATATTTTGGACATTGTGTAACACAGCTTACAACGTGATACTACACTACCAACATCTTTAGGGCAGATAAAACTTGGCTATGTTGAGGGCATTAGGAGTCCCGTTTGATTTTTCATACCAATATTACGAAAACAGAAACAACAAAATTTTCTTGAGCCTAATCAATGAAAACAAAAGAAAAACAAAAATAACAACAAAAAACCAACATGGTCAAAGAGATACTGCAGAAGGGACAACTGGAGTCAACTGGTATAGAATGCAACTCACTGACCGACATCAACAATAAATAAAGTGCTAAAAACAGTACACAACATGTTTCTGGTAGATTTGATAGGCCAGACATCACTGAACAGGCAATTCAGGTATTAGTGCAGACTGTACAAATGTGATGACATTGATTCAAACCACAGTGATACTGATTTATGTGACTTAGATGTGATGAGCTAACATCAAATGTCCTAAGCCTTCACACTGCAGTGGAGTGACCATAATGGCTCCTTATAAACATCAACCACACTGGTTCAATTTCAGTTTCGTTACAGCGCAGCTCACCACACCGCATTCTTTCTGGGCTGAACCAGCCACTCACTGGCACATGCACATTCAAACTACATCAACAGCTAGACTTTGACAAACTTTGGTGGGATTTGGACTTGCAGGATTCTTTAAGCGTTATGTTTTTGCTCATTGGTTTGTTTGTTTTTTTCAAAACACCAACCATTTTAACTGCATTATCTTAATATTTAACAGGCTGTTAAAAAGAATAAACTAAGCACTGAATGCCACTAATCAAACAGTCAATACCTGGAAAGTCTTGGGAAGGAGAACAAATTGCTCCAGCTGATAACGGACAGTTGGCAGGTCAAACTGAGCTGAAGTTAAGTATGTAGGAAAATGCTGCAGGTACTCATGAGCGTGTAACTGTGTGGCTGTAAACTGAAGTCAAATGAAACCTGAGCACTGTTCACTAGTTGTTGGAAAATTCTGTGAATCTTTTTTCCCCGTCCCAAACTTCTGCAAACATTGTTTCTACAACTCCGTATTTTTTTCATAGCATAGGATTCGCATCTCTGCCCTTGCTGCCATCCTCCCACTGATGTCACAATTCCCTAAACTTAACTCCCACGTCCACTTTTTTCCCTTCCCCTTCACTCACATCACTCGTCTGTAGGAAGAGTCCAATCACACCATCGGAGGTAGCACCCACAATGGACTGAGCTGCATCAGTGGGAATCAAGATGCTACCATCTGGCACTGCAGCCACACCCACATCACTGGCATTGGAGTCACCTTCAGGTACACCTGAACATGTCAAGGACAGCTTAAATAACACAAGCAGTGTACACAAAGAAAGGATACACAGGTCAAAAAACAAAAGACCAACAACTCATGGTTGATAAATCAACAACTGAAGGAAGACTGAAAGATATATTTATCATGGAATGAATCAATAACTGAATATCACTGCTTTGCCTTGATTTGTTGACTTATAGGTATTGGACAAAAAATATGGAGGCTGAAACAAGTGGGTCTAGTCACTGTTAGTTTTGCAACATTCTACTGTTTGTGATTTTTCGATGAATTCATCAATACCATCACAATACGAATTTGGCAAGCTCCTCTGCTAACAAATATAAATAAGTAAAAACAATTTCTTAAAAATAAATAGAGACAATCATAATAAGGAAGTTGGGATGGATGGAATGTTTTATAATTGTAAATAAACATTAATAAAACAATTACTTCAGAATAAATAAAGAAAAGTATAATGAGGGAGTTCAGTTGGGATGGGTGGGATGCTTCATAACTGTAAGTAAACTTTAATACGTTTAATACCACCCTGTTCATTTACGAAAACTCAGTCTCTGCCATTGCTATTGAAAAGATCATTTTGAACCCTATCTAGACTCAGTTCTCTTCTACTTTCAGCAATCTGCTTTATCATTATTATTTGATATATCAGAATATAATGAAAACCAAACATAATAATAATAACAATAATGATGCTGATGATCATGATGATGATGATAATAATAATAATAGTACTATGAAATAAAATCATAATAAACTGTGCATTGATGATTTTCATGGGCAAGGTATATGGTTTTCACCCTTTATAATTTCAAAATTGGGATGAAAATACAACCTAAAAATTGAAAACAAAGAGAGAAACAACACCTTCAGCACTTCGATTTAATGATAAACAGAGCCCTGTTTATGCAAAACTAATACACAGATTGCATGGTTCTTAATCCCACACTGATTTACAATGTGCTGCCTGAATATGCTGTACTACGATTCAAACTGCAGCTTCTTCCCTGACTCTTCTTTGCAAAAATTAGGCTCACAACCTTCTATGCTTTTACTGTACAATTAACTCACGACATGACAAGCAAGTAACATACACTGTATGGATTTGTACACACTGTAGTCTTTCAAAATACCATTGCAATATGCACAAATTTCCAAGTTTAACAAGGACTGTGTATGAACAATACAAACCTACTAACCCTGAATAGTCAGAAAGTGTTTATAGTTCAACCCTGGCTTATGTTCAAAAAAACAAATATTCACATTGATTTAAAAAAATCACCATTTCTGCAAGCTCCAATTATAGACTGGAGAAACGGACCGAACAGTACATTTTCTGTGTGAATTTTACCCTATATCTACTCTCCCCCACTTGCCCCACTCCCATCCCCTGAGCTTCCCAGCTGCACATTAGTGCATAATACTATTAGAAGAAAAATCAACAACAAAAAAATCAGTAAAACCTTAAACAGGTGCAATGCCAATACAGTTAAGAGCAACTTAAAAGACTGAAAGATAAAACTTGGAAGATATACTGAAATTCTTCTTCTCATGTTCAACGACAAAATGTAATCCCAAGCTGATTGCAAACCTCAAAAGCAGGTCTCCTCATTGCAAGGGCCATAACTGCGCACATGAAGAATCAGCACAGAGAAGAAAAAGAAACACAGGCAAGAGAAGTCAAATGATCAGGAGTCACAGAGTAACATCAAAACAAGAAGTATCACCAAGATACTGCAGATACTGATTCTATCCTCAGAAATTGTCAAATGGAGACAGCATTATTCTTTAAGAATGGAAAGATCTATACATTTTAACCCCAAATGAGGAGCAGATCACTGCACACCCCACCCCCATCTTAAAGTCCCTCTCCCAACCTCCTCCTCACCCTCCCTCCTAACTCCTTTGATCCACACACCATAGACTCTTCTTTAAATCCAACTGTTTAATGGGGGGAAACAAACAAACGAAACAAAACCTCTGACCTGGTACTTCGTCCTCATCCTCTTCATGCTCCATGTTGGCAGCTGCCGCCAAAGCAGCCTCTTGTTCCAGCTCTGATACCTCGTTGCCAGGGGTTGCCAGAGGAGACATTGCGTCTGCCTCCACATCACCCAGGTCTGTGCCCAAGACATTGTCCATGCTGTCCATGCTTCAACCACAATCCACCACCTGTGTAGAGCAAGAGAAAGAAAAGAAACTGGAGAGAGAGCGAGAGAGAGAGAGAGAGAGGAGAGAGAGAGAGAGAGAGAGAGAGTGAGAGGATGAGGAGGAGATGTAGGTGTACTCAGGCAAAACCACACCATTGTACAAGCACATTATAAAACTTTGGTCACTTTACAAAAGAAAAAAAAATTCAAACCAATATTCAAGGTTTGTACCACATTCATGAATATACATTCTAAAATTAAAATTTAATCACACTAGCACAGCATTTATTTTTCAACAGTTTTTAATTTATGAATCCTGAATAACACACACACACACACACACACACACACACACACACACACACACACACACACTCAACATATCGATTATTTGCTGACAAAAGCAAGGAAAATGTTAAATTTTCCCAAAATTGTGAGTACACAGAGATGGGGAAAAGACACGTCCACTCTAATTTATTATTTTTATCTATGTAAATCTCTAATAAGATCAAAATTAACATACGCACAAGAAGTGTTTTTTTAGTGCACCAAAATAACTACTAAAGAAGCTTCAAAGTGTAGAATGCAAAGCGCTCAAACTTACAATGGGTCTTCCTACCCATGCATCTTGTCTCCGAACATATAATGAAGCTCAAATTTTACCATCAGATGATCAGAGAGAAGTGGCTGCCACAAAATTTGTGATAAGAAGCCTTCCAGTTAAGAATGATGTGAAAAATGAGATTAAAATTAGATCAGATATCGACTTTCCTTCACGTGCAAAAACAATATCCTCCCAGATTACTTTGGCAACGTATACATCTGAGCGTAGGCAAGCCACAGGAATAACTGTTGACGAAAACTTTATATCTGCTAGGCCGTCCTTCTTCCCTACACCACCCTGGGAACTTCAAAGGGCCCATTTTGATATTGATCACACTGATTTAAAAAAGGACAATATGAATATAGTGGCGAGCACTGTTAAATGTCACATTGAAGAGAAGTATCCAAATCATTTAAAAGTATACACAGATGGGTCATTAATTCAGAAAAATGCGGGCTCTGCTTATTTGATACCTGATTTTAAAATAGAGAAATGTTTTTCACTGGGGAAAAATAAATCAGTTTTTACTGCGGAACTTACTGCAATATTAATGGCGTTAAATTATCTTCTAAATTTTCCACGATCAAAATTTCAAGTACTTTTTTGTGTTGATTCAAAGTCTGTGCTTCAGGCACTGAAATCATTAAAATTGCAGAATAGAACAGAAATGATAATTGAAATTAGCAATTTGATTCATGCTCTTTCTATACAAGGCACGACAATTACTTTCTGCTGGATACCGTCACACTGTTCGTTTTATTATAACGATAAAGTAGACAGAGCTGCAAAACAAGGTGCAAAAGGTAGTTCAGAGTCTCTCAGGATGAATTTTCCACTTTCAGTTCAAGAACAATATAGTATAGTGGAATCATTTGCTTGGAACCATTTCCAGAATTCTTTTAAAAAGTCTCATAAAAAGTTTATTTACACAGATTTTAATATTGCAAACTTTAAAACACATTACCACATCGGCAGAAAGTTATCGGCCCTTATGTATAGGTGGAAAGTTGATGCTTTTACAACAAAATTTAGTAAAAATGCCTCATGTGTTTGTGGACAGAGCATCACAGTTGATCATATTATCTCATGTGCCGCTATCAAACAAATCATACCCATGCTTTCTACATATACAATTAGAAATATTTTTGAATCACCAGTATAAACCTATGAATTCTTTCTTTCTTTATCAAAGAGTCCAATAAGTAAGTACTTATAGAGTCTTACATTTATTTTCTCATTCTTATGAGGTTACCTTTAAGTGAGTTAATCGTTTACCTGTTACTAAATCTACATAAAATATACGAAAGGACCATCTTCATCCGTCCCCTACCTCTCATTGTTCTCTTCCATATCAAAACCATTTGTAATTTTCTAGGTTTTACATGAGGGTTTGGTTTGTTTGTTTATTTATTTATTATTTTGATGATGAGGGTGGTGTTTTTTTGTTTTTTTTTCTCCGTCTAATATCACCTAGAGTGGATGGACGTAAAATTTGAAACTAGCACACACACACACACACACACACACTCACACACACACACACACACACACACACACACTTTCTCACAAAGTTCTTCGCTCTGCAGGGAAAAAAGAGAAAAAAAATGAAAGAAAACCTATTTAGTTTCTGACATGTTTCAGGAAATGATTCTTCAAGAAAATATTCAAATTTAACTGATTTGTGACTGGCAGGAAAGAAGTACAGTTCAAATGAACAACACTATAAAATGACTATGACGGGATTAGACATGTTTTCATCTGAAATGCTCATGGTGTAAATTTTACACAGTCACTCCCCCCGCCCAGGGCTCCATTTTCTTATCATTTAAAAGAAAAGAACAATCAGTCTCAATGGCTATGCAACTGTACACTGGAAATGCTTTTGGAGGGAGAGGGAGGAGTAAAAACAATTTTCATACTGCTTATTGCAGTTGAGGGGCTAGATTAAGTTCATACCTGGAACCTTTTTTTCCTTCTTTTTTAGTTATGACCAAACACAGACAAATAATAAAAACCTAAAGGACCAGAAATGTAAAATGCAAAAACTAATTCTTCTTCTGTTTCAGTGTTTCCTACTCCAATCTCAGCGGTCTTTATAAAGACCATCATTATTAACATCTGCAAACTTTATGCACGCTGTGTGAAACATTGTCATCTAAATCATCTGCTGATTGGACCTACTCTTCTACAGGGATTTACTATGCATGCCAGACAATATGCATGCATTCACTCACGGAATCATGGACTATTGTCTCATTTAAAGAGGAAAATTTCAGGAAAACACCAAAGAAAAATCAAGAACAACAGACCCAAAAGGAGCAACAAAGAAAAAAATTTTTTTTTTGTTAAAATAAATAAATAAATGGGTTGTCTTAATTAGGAGTGTGATGTCATACACTTGGAGATCATTACACTGTTATTGCCATTAATATCAACTGACAAGTTGAAAAAAAAAAAAAAGCCAGTAACAAGTAAATTGTACATGTATATGTGTGTGTGTGTGTGTGTGTGTGGTGTGTGTGTGTGTGTGTGTGTGTGTGTGTGTGTGTGCAAGCGAGTTCATGCGTGTGCATGTTGCAGATGTTTGTGTGTTTACATGTGCTCTGTGCGTGTGCGTGTCTGTGTGTGTAGGGATATGAATCTGGAGAGAGGGACTGAAGGTGAAACTCTATGTGAGGATAAGAAATAAAACCATAACAAAATAAAAAGAAATAAAGTTAAGAACATATCAAAGAAAGTGCATAAAAATCAAACTATCACTGTCAGATAACTGTAAATTTCAGTTTCAGAACCAGCTATTACTTTTGTTGTTTGTGAAATGTCTCTATGTAACACCATAAATATATCAGTTAGGTTCAAAACTAGAGATTACTTTTCCTGTTGTAAAAAGTACCGGTCTCTGTATAGCTTTTAGCATGTTCCACTATAGCAATAATTTGGGGTCTTAACATGATGAGGTTAAGATTCCATAGTGGAATATGCCAACACGTGACCACTTCCCACGGAACGATAGATAAGTTACATGACTTTGAAAAAGAATACCAATATGTGACCACCCCTTACAAAATGATAAATGAGTCACATGTTAAACAGATAGAGGAGAGGAAGAACTTCCAAGTGATACAAAAAGGATCTCTATGGGCTAAAAAAAAGGAAGAAAAGAAAAAGTGATCATAATTCAGTATGTCCCAGTGGCACTGAGGCCATTTAAAAAAAAAGAAAAATAAATAATAATGACGTTAACAATGGGGACTCATAAAGTGTGAAGGAAAGGGTGTGCAAAATCATTATCACATTCTGTGTTCGATTAAACTAAAAAAAAACAGTTCTATACATTAAATGTGAATGGTTTTGCTACAGGTCAGCGCGGAAAACTAATTTTACCCTAAACTGACCACACCACTGTTTGTCACCTGTACTGCAACTTCACATGGCACAGTATCATTTTGGTGGTGGTCACTAATAATGATCAGATACTGGATGGGCACAAGAACATGCTAAATTTTGGAGCATTTTGGTTTTTTACATGTACATAAATGACATTAGTAAATCAAACATAAATTTCATATGTAAGTTTGTAAATCGAACTTGAAAAACTCCTGTAGGCGATGAACTTTATTTTATTTATTTGGTGTTTTTTTTGCGAGACTTCACCAAAATGCCAAACACACTTCAAACCTTCTTCTGGCTTGGGATAAACTAAGAGAGTGTGTAAACAGAACGAGCTTTGCATTGAAAATATCATGCTGATATTCAGTTAACGCTTCATACTACAGTATTTTCACAGAACTATATTCAACAATATAAAAGTTTTACTGTTTCAAAGGGAACAGGCAGTACAAAATGAACCATATGAACAAGAGCTTTTAGCTGCTTCACAGTAATGCTATTGATAATACATATTTGCTTGTGAGACTGTACTCTCCTTGCGATGGAATGAGGAAGACAGTATTGAAATCTGGGGTGTGTGGTACACGAAAATATCACAGACACAAACCTTTGGGAAACATGATTACTTAATACTATTCAAATGACCATAGGGATTCATGTCTCTCTCTTGAGGTCACAGTTGTGTTCACCCCTTGAAGCTGAAACCTAAACATTTGATTTGCAATCCTAGTACAAATACATCAGTGCCTTAAATAATACTGTGGTAGAAGTTTCTTTTTTGGTAACTTTAAATGCACAATGACAAAGCAGATTTGTCTTCCTCTACGCTGGCGTTTGTGTTGTGTGTGAAATTTGGGGAAAAAAAAAAACAAAACAAAAAAAACGGCAATGATCATGCACATGCAAACTTAATTTGTGCATTCCACAGTAATTACTCTGCCTATTATACTGTTCAACTAATCGTTGGACCACTGGGGATCATTCCCCCCCCCCCCCCCCCCCCCCGATAAAACATTCGCAACTATAAAATTTTAAAAATGAATTTTTTTTTAAAAAAAGGAAAAAGAGACAAAGAGATGGGAAGAAATGACAAGTGTACAGTTCATCATCGTTCCGGGAAGAGTCGATAGTCATCAGTTTTCTGGCTGGCTCACTGTGACCCGAGTGCGTGGGAGTGTATTTTCAACCGGGAAACTAGGTCAATGGACTCAAAGCCCATTTATTTAAAGTCAATGTCTTGGGATTCTGTCCGAAGTACAGTCAAATAACTGATCATTTAAGCAATACAAAATCCGCAGTCGAATGACAGTTGAAGATCACATCGGCGATGGTAGCTCTGAGTACAGAGACCATCGCGTAACGAGGCCGTGTCTGAATTCAACCGGGCAAGAAACCGATCAACGAAGCTCTCCATCTTGAATTCGAGGTTTCGGCACGCGTGTTGACAGTCAAAAGAAAATTTGAAGCATATTTGCGAAAGCTGCTTATCAAAACAACTACTTTCAATTCCAGTACGATTCTGGGAGACCAACTAACCAGTCTCCCAAGATTCTCTCGCCAACATTTCCAATGAACACTGGGAAAACTTACCCAAAAATCCTCACAATCTAGACCGCCATGCAACGCATCAGACAGTGACGTCATGGAAATTATTCAAAGACGAACTCCATGTTTTGTTTCAACTTTTAAAATGCTTGGTCGCGATTTTTAATGTTTTTGATGTGATATTTTATAGTTTCGATGATTAATATTAAACTGAGAAATAAAATATCGTTACTACGAACAATGGTACATTTCATTTGGTCATTACTCCAGAAATTCATACGCGTCACTTTCAAGGGAATGAATCCAGTGACAATATAGGAGTGTGAATGATTAATTCCCTTCCCCTCTCTCTCCTCACCAAATTCATTTATTCATTTTCAGTCATTCTCGTTTTGTTTGTGACAGGTGCTACGGAAAGGGGGTAAAAGTAGAGAAGGGATAAAGGAAGAGAGGTACCGCGGTAATATTCAAACAAGACCATGTCAACTCTGCACATGACTAAAGAAATCTCGGTAATCAATTTCCTGGAAGTATCTTTAAATAAGATAAAATAGAGAAAGAAAAAGAATTACTGAATAAAATGATTTAAAAAAAAAAAAAAAAGAAAGAACGAAAGAAGAAGAAGAGCGAGAAAAATAAAAATGAATAATATTAATGGATAACTTTGACGATAACAAAGGTAATTCGCAGACAAGGAAACAAGAACACGGAGAGCGTACCTAACGACGTAATTTAAAAAATAAACTATTGCTGCAAAATAAGATTACAAGTTGCTATGGTTGTCGTTTTCGAATTCCCCGTCATGAGAGTTGGGGGGGGGGGGGGGGGGGGGAGAGGGGGAGGGAGGTGAGGAGAGGGGGGGGGAAGAGGGGTTGGGGAAGGAGGAGAAAAAGGACGCAATTAACGTCTGGCAAAATAAACAAGGCGTTTTTTCAGTTAATGAGGTAGAGATTTTTTTTTTCTTCCAACAAGAACATGTTCAGTGTTTTACTCATGAGAATAACAATAATTAAAAAAAAAAGTCAAACAATTCACGAAAAAAAGGCTTATCCAACCTAGTGACTGATTACGAATTAAGTTTTGAATTACAGCCGTCAACCAACGTAAGCTGATACCCTGATCAACGGTTGTGATTTTTGTCCCCAGTCATAGCGCTGGTTGTCTAATCTCTCTTCTCTCTCTCTCTCTCTCTCTCTCTCTCTCTCTCTCTCTCTCTCTGTGTGTGTGTGTGTGTGTGTGTGTGTGTGTGTGTGTGTGTGTGAGAGAGAGAGAGAGAGAGAGAGAGAGAGAGAGAGAGAGAGAGAGAGTAAGCATTTTAAAGTCATGGTGTGTGTGTGTGTGTGTGTGTGTGTGTGTGTGTGTGTGTGTGTGTGTGTGTGTGGTGCCGACCAAACCTGGACTATTTCTTGCTTTGGCAAAAGTATGTGAGAAAACCTGTCGAATCCAAAAACGTACATTCAAAGTTAAGTCCATAAGCTCTCATTTCGTGGATCGCATGCCTACTATCTTTTCCGCACAAGCTTGCGACTGCGCGACATGACTGACGATGCCGACCTGTCTTGAACAGTCGCCTTCTTTATTCCACTTAATGCCATTGTCGGAGTTGTGCGCTAATTGTCGGAGTTGTGCGCTAATTGTCACTCTGTGAAATCCAGACTTCCCGATCGAAATGTTGTTGATGACTCCATGTCTGTGATAAATACAACTGAAAATGTATAAACACTATTGGTCCGTTTCCACGAAGTATCTTTTCATCGAAAATCGTATCCAGAGCTCATGTCTACAGCCAGGCGAGGCGGAAAGCCAGTTGTGTTTGGTACTCCTTTTCAAAGACCAATTCTCCGCTCAGACACAATTTAGGAGAATCCTATTTACAGGTGTGAACAGAATGAAACGCCTGTTGTTCAGTCATGACAAAAAGAGTTCATGCTGTTTGGTATTTCTTATCGCAGTAGAGAAAGATTGGACACAAACTCGTTCACAGTGGGTTCATTTTCCGATCTTAATCACCAACAATGTCATACAGCGACAACATTATCCAATGTGACGTGCTTCATATTATTCCTTTGGTTCTGAAGTTGTTGTTCATAGTCTATGAATATGTTGAATGCTTTGAACGGACGGCGAAGCAGACAACACGAAGTCTAAGACAGAACGCACCAACTTGCGTCAGTTCCTGCCTCGCCAGGCCCATTTGGTCTGCAGCACCGTGTTGCTGATGACACACACACTCACACATATACACACCTACAAACACACACACACACAACATTATTGTTATCTTGTCAGAAACACGTCAAGGGTAAGTTAAGATAATAATTAGGTCCCGCAATTACTGACTGAACATGACACATAAGACGTCTTCAGCATTCCTTAATGACACTTCACTAATGAACAAGGGAACTGGTCAAAAGCAGTATCCCAGACAGCGTGACGAACAAAAACACACACACACACAAAACCCAAAAACATTTAAAAAAAAAAAAAAAAAAAAAAAAAAAAAAACATAACACACCATGAGACAGAACAGACAGACCGAGAGGAGATACGAGAATCAAACAAACAGACAGGCAGACAGACAGACAGACACGGAGAGACACAAGAGGCACAACGACGATTAGAGACAAAAGAGTGAGACAAATAGAGATAGACAGAGGAAAGCAGGGATAAGAGGATGCAAGAAATGACAGCAACCAACAACAGCAACATGAACGAAAGACATTCAGCAAAAAAAAGAAAAAAGAAAAAAAAGGAAAAAGAAAAAGAAACGAAAAAAAAAACACACACAAAAAACTGAAGAACGACTTTTTTTTTTTTTTTTCATAAAAGAAATAAGAGAGAAATATACGAAAAGAAAGAAAGGTACTTTGAAATACAAAAAACAAAAAACAAAAAAAAAAGGGGGGGGGGGGGGGTGGAGAAAAAAGAAATAAAGAGAGAAAAGAAGATACACAGGAAGAAAGATAGAACGAAAGAAAGGGAGAAAAAGAAGATTAGAGGATAGAAAGAAAAAATGAAATATCGATAGATAGAAAGAGAGACAGACATCAACAAACAAAAAAGAGAGAAATGCACACGAAAACAAGGCATAAATGACGTTGCACCATGGATCAGTCAATTGTGGAGTTATAGCGCCTGCTGTGGCTGAAGAGCCTGATCATCGAGCGGCAGCCCCTGTTGCAGTTGTTGCAGGTGAAGACTCCGTCATGAGTGTCTGTGGGTGCCGACGCCATTCTTTGCCCGTCTGTGGCGCCTCTGTTCTTCCAACTGGGCCTCTCTCCTCTGCTCTGCTCTGCTTGCTCGATGCCGGCCTTGATGGTGGACCGCCAGCTGACCTGGTCTGAAGCTGCTGTCTCCAGTCTGCTGGGTCGAGGCTGCCGAAGCCAAACACAGAAATCTTCAACATCAACAACAACAACAAGAAAAGTACAGGAAGAATGAAAGATAGACACGATGAGGATGTTTTAAAAAATAATAGAGAAATAGACAACAACAACAACAAAAAGAAAAAAAAAAGCAAAAATCGACAAGACATAAACATAGAAAAAATACAGAAAAACACAGAATGAATACAGAAATGCTCCATGAAGCACAGAAAGAATGAAAGACGGACACGAGCAAGTTTTCAAAAAAAAAAAAAAAAAAAAAAAAAAAAAAAAAAGAGAGAGAGAGAGAGAGAAAGAAAAACACGACAAAACAACTCCAAAAAGGATACAAAGACATAAACTGGATTTTTAAACAGTAAAGTATAGACAAAATGATAAAAGATGGACAAAGAAAAACAGGTTTTCAAGAAGAAGAAGAAGAAGAAGCTCAACAAGAGAATGTTTATGGTTGCTTGTTTGTTTGTTCTCTTCGTGGGCAACAACAGTGTGCTGCACTCGCCTCCCGTTGATCTCCTCTGGCCTAACTTGCAGACTACATTAACTACGTAGATCTTGTTCCGCTCGTTTCTCCCCGTGTTTTCTTTCTCCCATCTGGAGGTGGACAACTGACTATTCTGTCACAGAAATAACACCTCGGTCCATTGAGAACAGGTCGACCTCAAACTCTCGCCCCGTAGGCCTACCGTCGGCAGCACAGATTTTACTCTGTGTGAGTGTGTGCGTGAGAGTGTGTGTGTGTGTTTGTTGTTGTTTTTTTTTTCGTGGGAAGGTGAAGATAATGCAAAGTGCACTGCTTTCCCCCCGAACACGTGCATGGATGCGTGCGTGCATGCGTGCATGAATGTGTGTCTGTCTCTATGTGTATGCGCGTGCGTAGCTGTTTATGTTGGTGCCGGTCTGTTCGTCGGAGCATACAACTTGATTTCTTTGGTAATTATTTCCCTTGGAAGTGATGGTTGTGGTAAATCTACAAAAGTGACCATACTTGATTTTTGATTACTGTTTACGTTTCTTCCTCATTCAGGATTTTCTTTCAAATTAGAAACCAAAATTATTCAGAATAAGCTAAGCTACCATTTTTGAAAGAAACATAAACTACGAGGAATCTTCTTTTCCGTAGAGTGTCCACAATCAAGTTGATTATTCTGACATTTGCGTGTGGATGACCGTTTTTATCCCGCCATTAAGGCAGCCATACTCCAACTTTGGGGAAGATGCATGCTATGTGTAACGTGTCATCCATACCAACGGCCAAACTGGCCTTCTCTTCCGAAAGTTGCTGATGGGATTTTACGTGTGTGCAAGATGTTATGCGTACGTTCACACACGGAACCTCGGTTTATATTCTCATTCGAAGAACTGTATGGGAAATGGAGTCAGAACCAATGTTAACTCCGAGGGAAAAACCACCCTGTACCGAAACGGCCCAGCGGAGATTCGAACCCGCACCCCCAAGCTTACGAGTCCGGCGCTCTACCACTGAGCTATTCCGGCCCCATTGTGCTATTCAAAGAAAGAAAGAAAGAAATAATAAAAAAAAGAAAAGAAAAAAGAAAGGCTGAGCAGGTCTACAATATGATCTATGGCTCCTAATATAAACAACTTCGCTAAGTAGGTTTAAATTAACGTTGTTGATTCTAGCTTAACCACCGTAGCTCTTACTGTGAAAATAATAAACACAATATCGAAAGGTTTGTGACCGTGTAAGGCAATGAGAGAGATAGACAAATAAGAGAGAATATAGTGCGCGCGTGTGAACACACCTGCGGCTGTACGTGGGCGAGCGCGCCCGAACTCATTCCAGTTTGTCTGTGTGTGCGACTGTGGCTTAAAGTGCAGTGGTAGATAATGCTTTGAGCGTGTGACTGTGCAGTGCAGATTCTCTCCTCCCAACTTCATCTCTCTCCCTCTCTCCTACTCTCTCTCTCTCTCTCTCTCTCTCTCTCTCTCTCTGGAAGGATGACGAAATGGTTGATCCAAACAATTCAATACACTACCGATAATCAGACTCCTCATAAATAAAACCATGTACAGAAACGCGCGACCTCTGTGGCGAAATTCTTCGGTTCCATTCGTTAGAGGGTCTGGAAATTGTGTACGTAGACTTTAAACCTGTGTGTGGTGTGTGTGTGTGTGTGTGTGTGTGTGTGTGTGTGTGTGTGTGTGTGGTGTGTAATTTCTGCATCATGATCATTTGGCGCCCAATTGGAGAAGAGAAGTGATTGTTCTTCTTCGTGTTCATTGTCTGCAATGTTGTTTGTCTGGCCTGAAAGAAGTCGAAACGCGTCGTGGTTTGTCTTCTTTGTTTTACCCTTTCATCTGGCGGAAGACCTTTTTTTTTCTTTTAAGTTCGTTTCAAATTTCCACCTGCTTTTTGACTTGTAGACAGGTGCTAAAGTGTGCACCTATGTCGTTGTGATGGTGTGGAGTGGTAGGCAGAGCAGGCGAAGACAGGCTGATGAGGTCTTCCAGTCGGACGACAGTGCAGGTTCCAGGACAAGCCGCAAGCAGTTCCAGAAAGGTCAGCGTTATCACACGGTGACACTCTCAGTGTTCCTGCTCAGCTGCCTGTCTACAACGTAGCCCCGGACCAGCTCATGACGTTCCCCATCTCGTTCATAGTGACTTAAATCAAACAGCAATCTTCATACCGTGTGGAATGAGCAACAGTGCCATTATTTCCACAACCATCACAAGCTTTATACTGATCATGTACAGTGTCAAATTCCATCTACGCCCCCAATACAACAAACTTCTATTTGCTCATAAAAAAACAACATTTCTCTTTACTGATTTAAACGTTAGAATTTCGTGATTTTCGTGTTTTCTTAAGAAATACAAGAAGAAAACATACTTGGTCTTTGTCAACAATTACTTCCCTTGGCAAAACATTCTTGTCACCTTTGCCTCTCTCTCTCTCTCTCTCTCTCTCTCTCTCTCTCTCTCTCTCTCTCTCTCCTCTCTCTCTCTCTCTCTCTTACTGTAAAGTGTGTTAGATACTGGCGTATAGTAATACGATTACCAGTAGCTAGATTGAGCAGGCAAGCCTACGACATGATGCTGAACAATGTGAGTTAGGAAATGTTAACTGGGCCTCTAAGATTAAGAAAATGCTACCAGAGAATGGGTTTGGAATAGTGTGGTTGAGCCAGGGAGTCGGAAACGAAACCATTATGTCTGAATTCAAAGATAGATTACTTTCCTCGTATAAACAAAACTGGCTCAGCAAACTGGAAGAACATGATAAATATTCCTGGTTCCTATCCTTCAACAGTAACTTGGAGGTAGAACAAAAGTAACCCATGTCAATCTTGGCCTAAACATAGTCTAGTCCTAGTGTGGTGCAGTGAGCACTCTTGGCAGAGCTGAAATAGATGTAATATCCATGCTTCTTTTCGGAAATAAAATCAACAATAAAATAAAATAATTTCTATCCAGCTGAGAGTGGGTAGGCATCGAGATCTTTACGGTTTTTGCCATCTGAAACTAAGACTATTCCTACGTTGGCAGGGTAAATTTTCTGCAAAACATTTAGCGAAATAAGTGTAATTTGCTTTTCTGAAGACGCACGATAGATTCTGCACATGTTGGTGCAGTCCATTTCAAGTGGAAGGGTGTGTAAGTACAGCAGGTGAAGTTTATTTAGTTGTGTCGTGCGGACGATTCTAAACTGGAGCTGCCCATGTTACGGGTTCCTGTGTTGACGTTGTCCGTTTAAATGGGAAGATTATTCAGCTGAATTAGGACAGGTATATTCAGACGAAAAAGTGTGTCAGGTTCGTATCGGACCGTGGCTGTCCGTGTGAAAGATTGTGAGCTGGCGCAGTCTGTTTAGTTGCAGAGTCAGCATTGTCACAACCTGTTCTCCCATCGTGAACGCTACTTTACTGCCTCTCCAGTTGTCGCACTCTGAGAGGTTGCCTTTTTTTTTTTTTTGAATACAGACAACTTCGTCATTCTTCCAATCCTCTGGGAGGACGCCGGAGTTCTAGGCCTGGTTGCAGAGACTGCACATCCAAGAGACGATGCAGTCACCATCACCTTTGAGCATTTCCGCTGTTATTCCGTTGAACCCAGGGGACTTATTGTTCTTTAATATCTTGATGGCTGTTCTGTTCTCCTTTTCAGTGAAGTCATCGGTGTTGATTGGGAGCAGGAGGGATGGGTCTTCTGCCTCAGCTGGTGTCGGTGGCTCGGGTCTGTTTAGAACGTCTTTGAAGTGCTCGGCCCATCTTGCTAGCTTCTCCTCGCCTCTTGACAGAAGTGTGCCATCTTTTGCCTTCACAGGTCCAGAGCCAGTCCTCACAGTACCAGTTATCTTCTTTGCTTGACAGAAGTGTGCCATCTTTTGCCTTCACAGGTCCAGAGCCAGTCCTCACAGTACCAGTTATCTTCTTTGCAATCTGGTAGACAGCTCTCATGTCGTTGCGCTTGGCAGCTTCTTCGGCATCTTCTGCTTGCTTATCCAGCCAATCCCTTTTATCTTTCTGGGCATTTCGCTTCACCTGCCTGTCCTTCTCGATGTACTCCTGGTAGTACGCTGCTTGGTCTGAGGAGCAGTTGTGTCTCTTCTGATGGAGTTCTTTCCTCTCTGCTGTCAATTCCCATGTGTCATCACTGATCCAGGATTCCCGCAGTGACTTCTTAAACCCTAGGATTTCTTTTCCAGCTGTTGCCATGGCATCCTTCATCTCCTCCCACCATTCTGTCGATCCTGGCATTGTTTCAGTAAGGACTGAATACCTGTTGCTCAGGAAAGCTTGGAACTGGGCCTCTGTGGTGGGCTCCTTTAACTTGCTTGTATTGTATCTCTTGGACGGAGTCTCTTTCTTCTTTCTTCTCTTCAGCTTGATCTTCAGCTTTGCTATCACTAAATGATGGTCACTGCACACGTCTGCTCCACGGTACACGCGTACATCTTTCAGACATGGGGTTCTCCACCTTGGTCCAATCGCGATGTGATCGATTTGAGCCCGAGTCCTGTGATCATTTGATATCCATGTAATCTTGTGAATATCATTATGTTGGAATAGGACGACCCAATTTTCATGTTGTTCATTGCGCAGAACTGCAGGAAGCGTTCACCATTATCAGTTCTCTTACCATACTTATGTGGACCAAGGACATGCTCAAAGCCAGACCGATCCTCCCCAATCTGCGCATTCAAGTCGCCCATGATCAATAAGATAATCATGGCGTGGTACTTTTTCAACCAAGTCTTGAAGCTGCTGGTAGAAGGTGTCTTTGTCTGCATCGTCGTGGTCATTGGTTGGGGCGTAGCACTGGATGATGGTGACCTTGGCGTGTGACGTAATGAATCGAGCTGTCAGGAGGCGCTCGTTCACTGGTGTCCATTCTTCTAGTGCATTGCCCGCTTGTCTGTCAAGGATAAGAGCGACGCCGTCACGGTGGGTGTTGTCATGTCGACCTGAAAACAGGATGCTCATGTCTTCTGATGTAAATTTCCCTAAATTTCCAGGACTCTGTCCAACGAGTTTCACTAAGACCTAGGATGTTGACTTTGTAGGCCTTCGTTTCCTTGATGACTTGTGCCAACTTGGATGACTGGAACAAAGTTCTTACATTCCAATATCCAATGCGTGTAACCATTTTTGTAGTTAGGACTCGAGTCATCGGGGCG
>CM065737.1:21575588-21580588 GCA_033310375.1 Conus canariensis | reverse complement strand
GATTTTTTTTATCCTTGTGCTGCCCCCAAACACTGACATTTAAGACGGTTTACACTGACAAATGCATCTGCAGCATTCTCCAAATTGTAAGATTTTTTCACGGATTATGCACGAAAAAAAAAAAAACAACGTGGGGGGGGGGGGGGGGGGGGGGGGGGGGGGTGGAGTTATATTTTTTAGTGGAAGAAGCACACGAAATTTTCAACAATGTAATATTTTTTCAGTGGAGACTGCTGCAATATTACATTTTACACCGTAATATATTACACTGAAGAAGATAAAACACTTTCAGGCTGTACAAAAATTGAGGTGAAATGTCAACAAAGTGCCTCATGTTACATACAATTTAAAACAGTTAACATTAAATTTTATTGTGAGAGTCTCTAGCTATCAGTTCCATCTGGGAGCATAAATATCACAAACATTTGACTTGGAAGTTTATAGAAGAATTTCTGTAAAATAAAACAAGATGCGAAGCATATAAACGTACTCCCAGTTTTCCAAACCGCTTATAAAATCGGCCAAGTGCTTTGTGAGATAAGGAATAAAGGCAAAATAACAGTTTTTAACGGTTATTTAACCGATGTACACTTTTGAAACTGGTATTTTAGTCCTCACTGGGCTAAAGCCTGTGTACATACTAAATTTCATCCAAACCGGGCAATATGTCAAGAATAACGGTTTTAACGGTCAGATTTTGAAAACACTACATGGAAGTGCCATTTGTGTGTGATAACCTTTCCATATACAAAATTTCATTAAAATCCACCAAATATATATATATATATATATATATATATATATATATATATATATATATATGTATAACGGCAAAATAACGGTTTAACGGTTATATAACCGATATACACTTTTGAAACCGGTATTTTAGTCCTCACTGGGCTAAAGCCTGTGTACATATCAAATTTCATCAAAATCGGACAATATGTCAAGAATAACGGTTTTAACGGTCAAATTTTGAAACACTATATAAAGGCCATTTGTGTGTGATAAAATTTCATATTTACATTAGTTTGACTCCATTTCATACAGTCCTTCGAATGAGACTATAAACCGAGGTCCGTGTGGTAACCGCACGCATAATTCTGCACACACGTAAAATCCCATAACCAACTTTCGGAGAGTAGCCAGTTGGCCGTTGGTATGGATGACACGTTACACAGCATGCACCTGCGTAAGAAATGGAAAAAAAAGAATGAAGGAATAAAGAAAATGAGTGAACGATATTGATGGATGACACGGGAAACGACTGAATGAACGGCCAGCTGCAGCTCTTCAGTCGCACTACCCAGGTAGGCAGCCCGTTGTGTAAACGCTGTTGATGAATAAGTGCAAATGGTGGATGTAAGCATGAAATGTGTAACAAGAAAAGCGTATTAAGTTTATACACTATATTATTATTATTATTAATTTTATTATATACCAAATTTCATTAAAATCCACCCATATATAAGAAATAACGGCAGAATAACGGTTTTTAACGGTTGTTTAATCCATTTTCAGCATTACATCACTTACATATGGACAGAGGCTCCGATTTGTCACAAGATCATCCAAACCGCTTATAAATTGGCCAGGTACTTTCTGAGATATTCCGTAAAGAAGAAAACCGTTACAGGCCGTTACAGCCGTTAGTAACGGCTTATAGCGGACATAACGTTAGTAACGGCTGTAACGGTAAACTAAAACATCGGGCATCATCCGTGATCCATAATGAACATACCTAAAAATTTTCAGAAAGATCGGCCCAGTAGTTTTTTCTGGAGCGAGTGGAACACATTTTGACCACGGACGGACGGACAGACACACAGACACACAGACAGCATTTCCTCGTTCCCATTCTAAAGTACTCCCTGTTCTTTAAGAACTGGGAGTACAAAAAAACGTTACAGGCCGTTACAGCCGTTAGTAATGGCTATAACTGTAAACTAAAACATCGGGTATCATCCGTGAACCATAATGAATATACCTGCTAATTTTCACAAAGATCGGACAAGTACTTTCGGAGATATTCCATGAAGAAAAACAACCGTTACAGGCCGTTACAGCCGTTAGTAACGGCTATAACGGTAAACTAAAACATCGGGCATTATTCGTGACCCATAATGAACATACCTACAAATTTTCAGAAAGATCGGCCAAGTGCTTTCTGAGATATTCTATAAAGAAGAAAAAACCGTTACAGGCCGTTACAGCCGTTAGTAACGGCTATAACGGTAAACTAAAACATCGGGCATCATCCGTGACCCATAATGAACATACCTACAAATTTTCAGAAAGATCGGCCAAGTACTTTCTGAGATATTCCATAAAGAAGAAAAACCGATATGGGCCGTTATAGCCGTTAGTAACGGCTATAATGGGGTAAACTAAAACATCGGGCATCATTCGTAACCCATAATGAACATACGTGCTAATTTTCACAAAGATCGGCCAAGTACTTTCGGAGTTATTCCATGAAGAAGAAAAACCGTTACAGGCCGTTACAGGCGTTAGTAACGGTATAACGGTAAACTGAAACATCGGGCATCATCCGTAACCCATAGTGAACATACCTGCCAATTTTCACAAAGATCGGCCAAGTACTTTCTGAGATATGCCATAAAGAACCAAAAACGTTACAGGCCGTTACAGCCGTCAGTAATGGCTATAACGGTAAACTAAAACATCGAGCATCATCAATGACCCATAATGAACATACTACTAATTTTCACAAAGATCGGCCAAGTACTTTCGGAGATATTCCATGAAGAAAAACAACCGTTACAGGCCGTTACAGCGGTTAGTAATGCCTATAACGGTAAACTAAAACATCGGGCATTATTCGTAACCCATAATGAACATACCTGCTAATTTTCAGAAAGATCGGCCAAGTATTTTCTGAGATATTCCATGAAGAAGAAAAACCGTTACAGGCCGTTATGGCCGTTAGTAGCGGATATAACGAGGTAAACTAAAACATCGGGCATCATCCATGACCCATAATGAACATATGTGCTAATTTTCACAAAGATCGGCCAAGTACTTTCGGAGATATTCCATGGAGAAGAAAAACCAATACAGGCCGTTACAGCCGTTAGTAACGGCTATAACGGTAAACATAAACATCAGGCATTATTCGTGACCCATAATGAGCATACCTACAAACTTTCAGAAAGATCGGCCAAGTACTTTCTGAGATATTCTATAAAGAAGAAAAACCGTTACAGCTGTTACAGCCGTTAGTAACGGCTATAACGGGGTAAACTAAAACATCGGGCATCATCCGTGACCCATAATGAACATACGTGCTAATTTTCACAAAGATCGGCCAAGTACTTTCGGAGATATTCCATAAATAAGAAAAACCGTTACAGGCCGTTACAGCCGTTAGTAACGGCTGTAACGGTAAACTAAAACATCGGGCATCATCCGTGGCCCATAATGAACATACCTACAAATTTTCAGAAAGATCTGCCCAGTAGTTTTGTCTGGAGCGAGTGGAACACATTTTGACCACGGACACACAGACAGACGAACAGACAGACAGACACACAGACAGACAGACACACAGACAGACAGACACACAGACAGACAGACATACAGACAGCATTTCTTCGTTCCCATTCTAAAGTACTCCCCTGTTCTATAAGAACTGGGAGTACAACAAAACCGCTAAGATTCCTGAGATGGAGTTGACAACTGGTGAGAATGATGTAGCAGAGTCTGCAGAGGAACATTTTGTCGACCACAAATGCTGGCACCCTTGTGTTTTGAAATAGCTGCACTGCCTCGCTATGGGAAATGCAGTGAACACAAGGCATTATCAATAACCTTACATGCAATCAGACGAAAACCAGTCAGCATATCTAGCTGACATGTAGTTGTATCGACCCGTCCTGAATCTTCCCCTCGGCTGATACATCTCTGTCTGCTGTTGCTGTTGTTTACAACACTAAGAGCTATGGCGCTGGTCAACGAGTCTCTCCCTACACTGGGCAGCTGTCGTGTGGAATAATATCTGAGCCTCAGGGAATCTAACTCTCTGGGCTCCCTCTCCTCTTCCCCCCCCCCCTTCCAAACTGTTATTTCCGACCACGTAACAAGTTTCTATGTTCTCATCGTCTAGGCATGACAATGTGGGAAGATTGCGGAGGAAGGAGGGTGGGTGGGGGGAGGGGGAGGAAAAGGCGGGGAATGGTAGGGGCATGCACTTCTGCTGAGTGGACTTCTGCGGAGCGAGTATTGTACTGTCACTAGAGATGGCATTTAGTCCGGGGGTAAATATCAAAGGGATCACTTTTTGCGTACTCTAAATGCTGAACATATTCGAGAACCCGAAAGAGTATTTGATGAACACACGTCATAGTTATATAACGAAGTATTCAGCAAGGTTGATCATTTCTTTTTTTGACGTTCATTCTGCGGTCAGTCAAGACAAGAGGATTTATCAGTTAATTCGATTTACTTTGTCTGTATGCATCAATTCAACAACAATCATAGCACTGTCAGCATTTCGGTGTTTAGAGAATTGTAAACATCAAGCGCTACGGTGTTGGTCAGTGGGCTCTCTCCTACACTGGGCAGCTGTCATATAGAATAATAACATTTGTACCTCAGGGAATCTAACTCTGTAGGCTCCTTCCCCAAAACTGTTAGTTTCGACCACATAACAAGTTTTCAATGGAAAATGTATAATAATCTATCGGAATCGATCCTACAACCTCCGTTTAATCAGCATCTGCACAGGCCACGGGTCCTCGCTGTGATTTAACTTGATGAGCTCACCCTTGGGTCATGTTCCATCTTTCTACTGGATTTGGCCCAAATTGCTTCTGTAGTTCGGCATCATCTTGCCAACAAATGAAACAAACAAACAAATAAACAAACTAACAAGCCAATAGACCAAGGTCAAAAAACATAGCCTCGATCCTTGGTGGTGATAATTAACGTTCATCAACTATTTTTTTTTTCGATTCAGGGGTGCGCAGAATGAGAGTTGG
>CM065737.1:21558088-21565588 GCA_033310375.1 Conus canariensis | reverse complement strand
TCGACCTTACGGCTAATAAAACCCCATTGTGTCTGATGGGATTCGAACCCAGGCCTTCCAGCTCAGCAGCCTGCGATGCTAACCACTACACCAATGAAGCTGGCTCTATGCTATAATTTGGCCTGTGACTCAGTGGGCCTGTGACTCAGTGGGCAGTCCCCCTAATAGGCCTAGGCCTGTTGTCACTGTGTGCGAGTTGGGGGTGACACAACTAATGTAGACCTATAACGAAGTAGTAATCTCCCGGTAAAATGTAACAAGGCTGCAATCTGGAAGAGAATGGCAACAATTCCTACGATTGCCGCAGTCGTTTTATTTCTGGCCTGGGATGTATGTAGCCTATATGTAGATACCTATTCCGATATTTCCCTTCCAGACTGCCGTGTTCTTCGGGTTTTATCGATCAATAACCACAACGTTTCTTGGAATATCGAGACTTAGTCTTCGTTTGTCGCTGTTCGTAGGTAATAAAGTCCGTTAATTATTTCCATCTCTTTGAACTCTTCTGCAGCACTTGGATGTACACACGTTCAATTTTTGCTGGACCCTTGGATAGCAGAAACATAGGCCTAGTGCCGGATCTTGACTTTTTACGATTTTTTTTCTTTTTTTTTTTGTTTTGTTTAACTTTACATCATTTGATTTTTTTTTTACTTCCGAGGTTACTGAGCAGTGTAATTACGGGCTTTTGCCATCGTTCTACTCCCAAATACGGATTTTATTCCATTATCCATATTTGAAAATGCTTATTCAACAGTCTTCAACCTTCTAGTTTGTTTGTGGATTGTACATGAAGAGTGCAACACTAATATTTCCATGGGACAACAAAGTATACGAAAAAGGCACCATTATTACGCTGCTTTCAGGCTGCTTAGAGCTGTGGCCAAATCAGCAAACTGCATCATATCACACATAGTCTGAAACAGCCTAACATTTATTGCAGTATTTACCAGCGACCACATCCATTAGACGCACAGCCAGTTATGTTTGATTTTCAAGAGAAATATGTCGTAAAAGAAGTGAAAAATCTAAGGCTTCAGGGATGAATTGGACAGCTGGTGGGAATGGTGAACTTAGACGCAGCAAAGGAATGTTGTCTTGACCCACACATTCTGCAATCAGTCAGCATTTTTCTTTGTATTTTGAAATAGTTGTACTGATTCCATATAGGAAAATACAAAAAAAAAAAAAAAAAAAAAATTACCAGTTCCCTTCCATACCATCTGGCAAAATCCTCTGGAATCGTACAAAAATCCACCTGCTGCGTAAGATAACATTTTTCTCGTCATTTGGAGGCAGCTGCACCGACTCCTCATACATAAATGCAGTGTACACAAATTACAGTCTGTTATCTGGCGTGCTGTCAGACAAAACCAGCAGGCATAATTGACATTTATTTGTATTGATCGCCCCGAATTCTTCCCTCAGTTGATGCATCTCTGTCGCCCGTTGCAGTGTGTAGAGACCTGTGCAAACCAGGCGCTGTGGCCCTTGCCAACATCATGTCTCTGCCATGTGCCCTGTGCGTGCCTGCACCCTATGTGAACACAGCGCAGGCTTGCAAGGGTGGTGCAGGATTGCTCCCAGCTGGTTTGTTCGGCAGATGAGGACAGCATTTCTCTGGGTCCTACCCGCACCTTCGGGTGTATCTTTTTCTTCTTACCCTTGTGCACCAGGGAATCTCTCAAAGCTCTTTTCCACAGCATTGTTATTTAGGACCATGTCACAAGTTTCCATGTTCTCAATGTTGAGGCTAGGCGTGACACTGCAGGGTGCTTGATAATGTTGGGTGGAGGTAAGGGAAGGAATAGTGAAGAGAGATGGATATAGTTGTAGGACTGTGAATGTGATAGTTGTATGGTAATGTGGAATTGCTATGCGGTAGGCTGTCCACTTCCGTTCTTTTTTTTCTTCATATTTTCTAAACCCCCCCCCCTCCCCTCTCCACCCTGTACCTCTCCTTAACCCCCACCATCCCCACCCCCTCCTTGCCCTCCCCCATGCCGAACCCCTCTCCCTGCCTGTCCTCTCTCTCCTCGGTAGGCGTCATCCATCCCCCCTTTCCCCCTGATCCTGCCTTTGAGCGTGGAGATGTTGAAATCCGGTTGAAGCCATACATTCATTTATTCTGTCAACGTTTCTGGATGCTCTCCCATCTGTTTCTCAGTTTCTGATGAATGACCATAACTAGTTTCAAGACTCTGTCAACAGTTGGACTAGACCCTCAAACCCAGGCTTTCAGACACATTTTATTTACATTCCGACCGTGAAGCATCCTTATTAAGGAACCACTTTCCGAACCAAAGCTGTTGATGGACACGCTCTGGATTACATCTCTGGAACCATGTGTTTGCCCGAATCACTGCCTGTCAAGGAGCTTTCTCTGGGACGGTCTCTGAGAGTCGAGCAGCGGAAGTGTACACACGTCAAAAGCAGTGAACTCTCTCATCATGTAGGGCCGGCCTGGAAGAAGGTTGGTACGTATGTGTGTGTGTGTGTGTGTGTGTGTGTGTGTGTGTGTGTGTGTGTGTGTGTGTGTGTGGGGTGTGTGTCTGTGTATGTGTCTGTGTGTATGTGTGTCTGTGTCTGTGTGTCTGTGTGTGAAGGGAGGAGATGGGAGGTGATTGCGAGGGAGGGGTTGGGGAGGGGGGGGGAGGGTATGCGCAGGGTTAAGGAGGGGGGGGGGGGAGAGGAAAACATGGTGACTGAGGAGGTGAAAAGATACACTTGAGAATATTATATGTGTGTGTGTGTGTGTGTGTGTATATATATATACTGTTCAAAAAAAGAAACGCAACAAATGATATTTTGGAATACGATGCAATATTTACATATTCCCAACATGAATGATGTTGACAAATAGCAGAATTGATTCACCCGTTCCTCTGCCATGTCAGTGTACAAGTTCAGCGCATGCCGTGCGATAAACACGTGCTGGTGGGCTAAAATCTAGCGCTGTAAACTTGCGACTGTCGACGGATTTGCAGACGGGAAATTCACGTGCAAAGCACAGAATACAATACTGACAACACCTCAATAGCAGGGTATAAAAGGGGTTTGGCTTCATTGAAAAATGAAACCAGAAACGAAAGGAAAGAATGCCAAATCTGAATAGCCAACAACGAGAAAATGCAATAGGCCGGTTGCAGGCCGGACAGAGTCAAGCGGCTGTTGCCAGACATTTCAATGTGGCCAGAAGCACCATCAGTAGGCTTTGGAACCGGTTTGGAACGACGGGGTCAACAGCAGATCGACCTCGTTCAGGACGGCCAAGGTGCACAACCCGAGCCCAAGATCGCTACATTACGCTCCGCCATGTTCGGGATCGTTTCCTGTGTGCCTCCTCTACAGCCCAGCCCATCCCTGGCCACAGATGTGTAAGCGGGCAAACCGTACGCAATCGTCTACATGCTGTTGGAATGAGGGCTCGAAGACTTGTCCGAGGACCCGTTATGACTCAGCGTCATCGCCAGGCACGACCTCAATGGTGCATGCAAAATCTTCCCTGGGCTGTTCATCGTGAATGGAGACAGGTTTCATTCAGTGACGAATCACATTTCCTGCTGCAACGCCATGACCGGAGGAGGAGGGTCTATCGCAGAACGAATGAACGCTATGCACAGAACTGTGTTGATCAGGTACCTCCCCATGGTGGTGGAGGGGTAATGGTATGGGGAGCCATCAATTTCAGTGGCAGAAGCCCCCTAGTACTGGTCCAGGGACGACTTAATCCTCAGCGCTACATTGCAGAAATCCTCCAGCCTCACGTTCTTCAACTCCTGGCTGCTCCTGGTTCCATATTCATGCATGACAATGCTCGGCCACACTCAGCCCGCTTAACACGACATTTCCTGGCAGCCAACAACGTCAATCTCCTTCCCTGGCCCTCTATGTCACCGGATTTAAACCCAATAGAGCACATTTGGGATGAGTTGGATCGCCGAGTCCGTGCCCGAGTTAATGCCCCTACAAATGAACAAGAGTTGTTCCAGGCTCTTCAGGAGGAGTGGAACACCATTCCACTGCGCGTCATCCGCAGTCTGCTGCGATCCCTGCCCAGGCGACTTCAAGGTGTGATTGCTGCACACGGAGGACACACGCTACTGACGTTCGAAAGGTGTGAGCTCTTCTGTAATGACTTTTTGGCACTGTTTTTTTCAACGCAAAATCAGATAAGCCATTATGTTTCAATCATCTCCACTTTAACGGTGTTTTGCAGTTACCTGAAAATGTACAATGTTTTGAAAATAGTAAAGGCAGGTGACCAATTGCTGCTGTTGCGTTTCTTTTTTTGAACAGTATATAATATATATATATATATATATATATATAATATATATATATATATATATATATATATATATATATAAGAGAGAGAGAGAGAGAGAGAGAGAGAGAGAGAGTCCTGACGGTCAGAGTCAGTCTAAGTTGTCGAATCTCAGTTCTGCACTGACCCACCGAATAATGAATTTTATACGATTTGATTTCAACAACGTGTGTGTGTGTGTGTGTGTGTGTGTGTGTGTGTGTGTGTGTGTGTGTGTGTGTGTGTGTGTGTGTGTGTGTGTGTGTGTGTGTGTGTGTGTGTGTGTGTGTGTGTGTGTGTGTGTGTGTGTGTGTGTGTGTGTGTGTGTGTGTGTGTGTGTGTGTGTGTGTGTGTGTGTGTGTTGTGTTTGTGTGTGTGTGTGTGTGTGCAGGTGGTAATGAGTGGTAGGTACAAAGGAGGAAAGGAAGTAGTGTAGTGGTGGTGGTGGTGGTGGTGGTGGTGGTGGTGATTGCGATGTTTTTGAAATATCGTGAAAAGCCTTAGCCGACATGTTGTTATCGCCTCGGTCTCTCTCTCTCTCTCTCTCTCTCTCTCTCTCTCTCTCTCTCTCTCTCTGGCTGTGTGTGTGTGTGTGTGTGTGTGTGTGTGTGTGTGTGTGTGTGTGTGTGTGTGTGTGTTTGTGTGTGTATGCGAGCGCGCGCGCGCGCGTGTAACTGTCTTTTGTTTTGAGTAATGCGCTTGCTCATTTTGAAAAAAATATCAAACATTCCAGTATCCATTCATTATGTATGTATCTCCAACCTTCTTTCAAGGACAGAATTGTCTTTCCTCATTCCCCTACGTGTCCTTCAGGAAGGGGGTGTCCCTCCATCTGAATAAACCGTCATGAATCTCAAGGAGATGTAGTAGCTACGTCAACAGTGATCGGCAAGAGGGAATCAATATTTTTTGTGAAGTGATGTAATGATAATAATGATAATAATAATACTACTACTAATAATAATTGTAATGATGATGATAATAATAATAATAATAATGATAATAATAATAATAACAATAATAGGATGGGAGAGGCAACGAAAGGGTGAGGGGTCGGGGGGAAGAGAGGGGGGAGGGGGGAGAGAGAGAGGGAGAAAGAGAGAGAGAGAGAGAGAGAGAGAGAGAGAGAGAGAGAGAACAAGAACAAGAACAAAAACTTTATTCTCTAGGCCACTAGCCCTTAGAAATAGGGTCAAAATATACAGAATGTTATGAACGTAGAATAAAGCAATTGTTACAGTAAATAATAATATCTGAGAATGACAACATAATGGACTTAAATCTATCATCAATTTCTCCTTCAATTGTTTACAATATTCCTTTGTCGGAGAGCATGAAAAATGTACATGGCAAGTTTTCTTGTCGTGTCTACTGACACCTTGTGAAGTGTATCGGTGTACGGTTGTTTAATACCTTTCAGATATTTGTTTCTTATTTCATCATACCTAGGACAGTGATGTACAAAATGATTTTCATCTTCAATTACAGTACATGTTGAACAAGCAAAGTTTAGGTTTTCACTAAATATTCTCCTAAATGAAGAACCATTTATTGGTAGTACCCCCAGTCTTAATTTCACAAGTCCGTCACGGAAGCATCTGATATCTAAAAACTGGAAATAAGGTTCGCTTTCTAGGGTTGTTTTAAAAATCCGATAATTTCTGTATATATCTTTATTCATAATAGATTTATCCATGCATGCCCAAACCCCATTCTGAACATGTTTCTGATCTGACTTGCCCAACAGACTTTGCCCTTTTCATCTAATTTCCAAAGCATTGCGTATGCCATCCTTGGGATTCTAGTCGTGTCCATCTTTAGAATTCTAAGCCAATATTTAATACATCTAAAATAACTATTCACATATAATGGGTACCTTCCTGTTTCCCCAAGAACAAACTTATTTGGTACTTTTAATGCATAACTGTGAACCTTTTCAATGTTGTCTAATCTATTCATACCTCACATTTCAGCTGCATACAGTACTGTAGGTTGTATTTGAGTGTCAAATATTTTGAAAAAAAGCAACACAAGATTTTGAAATATCATGCAATCTCCCAATATGTTTCACACATTCAATGCAAGCTCTTCTGCCCTTCACCGCCAGAGCATCAACACACTTCGGTATGCTCATTTTAGTTGTAAAGACAAAACCAAGATAGTTATTTTCATTTACTACTTCTAAAGAATCTCCATTTATATTCCATTTGTCGTTTTTGCCTAGAAACCCTCCTTTTCGAAATACCATAACCTTTGTTTTGTCTTTGTTTATATTCAGAAATAGCTTTTTGCAAGATTCGTTCAGTACATCAATTTGATTCTGTAGACCTCTAGCGGTGTCGGACAGCAGAACTATATCATCAGCAAACAAAAGTATACATAGCTCAACATAACCTGGTAACAATTGGATACCATGTATTCCATTTTCTTCCACTGCCATGGCAATTTCATTTATAAAAATCGAAAAAAGTTCTGGGCTCAGGAGCAGCCTTGTCTCACCCCAACAGGACAATCAAAAAAAATCAGTTACACGATCCTCTATTCTGACGCATGAAAGAGCTGATTTATAAATAGCCCTTATTGCCTTAGTAAATTTACCATGGATTCTTGTTTTTTATCAGAATCTCAAATAATGATCCATGCTGAACTCAATCAAACGCTTTTCTCAGGTCCACAAAACATGCAAAAAGATTTCCTCCTTTCTTTGAAAAACATTTCTGAATGATTGCATTCAAGATAAAAATGTGGTCAAATGTAGAATACCCCTTTCTGAAACCTGCTTGGGAGAGAGCGAGAGAGAGAGAGAGAGAGAGAGAGAGAGAGAGGAGAGAGAGAGAGAGAGAGAGAGAGAGAGAGGACCCTCCCCTTCCCCAACACATACACATACACACGCACGCACGCACGCACGCACGAACGCACGAACGCACACACACACACACACACACACACACACACACACACACACACACAAACACACACCACACACACACACACACACACACACACACACACACACACACACACACACACACACAGGCGTCTTGCGCGCGCGCGCCCTCCTGCGAGTCAATCTTTGCTACACAGGCTTTGAATGTCAGTTGAGACTGAGAATAAAAAGATATGTTTCTAACTTTTATTTGAAGTCTGTATAAAACTTTTAGAGAAGTTTTCAGGGGCGAATAAACTGAAGAAAA
>CM065737.1:21550588-21553088 GCA_033310375.1 Conus canariensis | reverse complement strand
GAGAGAGAGGAGAGAGAGAGAATCACTTCTCCGTGACAAATCAAGACATTTTCCGGCAATAAAGGGAGAGACAATTTACTCATCAAAATCGTGTCCCTCTTCTTCAACTATTGCGATGCCAGCAAGCCTCGTGACAATTGTCATTTTGACAGGGCGGAAATCCACGGGGCGAAAGTCGTCGGACCCGAATATCCAGTAACAATGGTCCTAACCATTGTCAAAGGCTAATGACAGTCTCGAGTCCATGCCATCGTGAAGGTTAGACTGGTTAAAAGAGATGATAATATACGACAATGGTGAAGAAGGTCATAGACACATAAATAAAAGAAGATTAATACAAATAAGTAGTACAGACAGATAAAAACCGAAATTTACACAACTTGCTCTTTGATTCAGATGCTTTCGGTGTAAAATCCTCTTGATTAACAATAAATGTTGATTTTAAAGACGACAGCTTTGCCGTTATATCTCTATCCTCCCCCCCCCCCCCCCCCCGATCACTACCCCCTTCTCACCCCCACCTCCCATTTTTTTATGAGTCATGCATGAATGAAAGCATCCTCTAACCGGTAGACCTTTAGATGATGATGATGACTGAAATGCTAGGCTCTGTATCATAAGTTTGTATGGATGTAGTGAGAAGTACCGTGTGCAAATGAACGGCTGATTTCACTTCTCCGTCTGACCATCTCTCTGATAAAGAGACGTCGATGAAAAGAACCACTGAACTGAACTGAACTGAGACATTAGGATCTCCAATCTTAGTCTCGTACTCACTTAGGGTACGGAGTCTCTCTCATCACCAACTTGTTGACAAAATGGAGAACGAGCGACGATCTTCTCTATACCAGTCATCATCCGATGTGCAGCCATTTTTCTTTTTCTTTTTCTCTTTTTGACACAGGCGATTCTGACTGACTAAAAACCTTTCTTTCTCTTTGCATGCCATACTGACATTTGATTTTCTATTTTTTTTTTTTTTTTAACATTAGGGGAAGAATTACAAATTATAGCACAGTCTTGTTTCAGTCACTGCTTTGAGCCAGAATTCGACTGCTCCCCCAGTGCATATAGAGTGTATTCAGGTAATATAGTCGTCATATTTACCTCACAGTCTTGACATTTTGAAGCTTAAAGGTTAAAGGTTAAGCTTTCCACCGTAGTATAATGGCAGTGAACCGTCCGAGGTTCACCTTGTCTAGGGCATAGCATAACAGAAGGCGGAGCCGATCCCTTTTCTTCCGCCCATTGTACATTCTCTGAAGTGAATCAGGTACCCATTTACTGCAGGGTAGACACAGAGTTTTCAAGGAAAAAAAAAGGGAAAGCAAAAAAACACACAAAAAAATCAGACCCCACATGGGGTTCGAACTCACGGCAGTCAGCTCCGCAGGCAAACGCTCTGACCATTTGACCATAGGCTGAAGAGAAGGACATGTTTATACCGTCTGACAGCCGTTCAGCATTACACAATTCTCTTTTCTGAATGTTGAGTTAGCCTATCTTTCTTTCTTGTTTACGTCTTTTTTTTTTAACTTTCTTTCTTTCTTTTCTTTTCTTTCTTTCGTCCTTTCCTTCAATCCTTAGTTCTTTCCTTCCCTCCTTAATTCTCTCCATCGTTCCTTCCTACCTTCCTTTCTTCTTTCTTTCTGACTTTTTCCTTTCTTTCTTCGTGTCTTTCCAGCGCAGGATAGACGTGAACTGTCGTAGAAACCTTTCTGCAGCTCCATATAAATAGATGTAGCTTTTGCTGTGTTTCGTGTCCCTTTTACCCCAGTTTTCGGTCTCTCTTTTTTTCTCATTCTCTTTCTTTTTTTCTGACTCTTTTCCTGTCTTTGGGCAGTTAGGGATGAGATGGTCGTGGTAATGTGATTGCGGTTCCATATCTACTTTCTTTTTTTTTCTTTCTTCCTTCGTTCTTTCGTCCTCGCACAGCTGGTAGGCATGTTTGGTTTTATACGGAAAGGACAATTTGCGGAGGTGTTCTGTGAATCATATGTAAACAGTGAGGGTACAGGTAGGCTGATTTTATTTCTTTTCTATTTTGATCAGGCAATGAAGAAATGGTCAAAGATGGTGGCGTTCACTTTTCAAACTGGACACCTGAAAGAAGGAAAGAGGGAAAGAAGGAAAGTAAGAGGGAAAGAAGACTTCCCCTTTCCTCTCCTAGTGTATTTTTAATGGGTATGTCGCATTTACGTAGATGGTTAAAGGAGAGAGGAAGAGACAAGTGGCAATTTTACCCGCTATACTTTGTTCCTTTCTGAGGACACTGATGGCCGAAACAGAAAGAAGAATCCAGGCATTTGAGACCAGTTGCCTGAGGAAGCTACTCCGCATCTCCTACAAAGAACACAAGACCAATGATTATGCGCGGAACCTGGTCACTAACCTAGTTGGGCCCCACGAACCACTTCTGGCAACCGTCAAACGACGGAAGATGGCAAGATTTGGCCACGTCATTCGTCACAAACACCCTCTCCAAAACCATCCTTCAAGG
>CM065737.1:21535588-21545588 GCA_033310375.1 Conus canariensis | reverse complement strand
CCTAAGGCAGACCCCACATTCATTGGACGGACACCAGCAGCAACAGAAAAGCCTGGAGGAGAACAGATCAACGACTTGTAACGGAAGCAGTAAGGAGGAGGAGAAAGGCCTGAGTTTGCCACACACTGTGCACGCCATCTAGCAGCAGCACAAACAGTCCCTCACCTGGACCCCCAAAGCAAAACAAAGAGAGGGTTCTGAATCTCTGTTGGACCCCTGAGAGTGACGGACCTCATTTAAGTTTGCGGGAAATCACCGGATTTCTTTCTTTTTTCCTTTCTTTCTTTCCTTCTTTTTTTTTGTCCTGCGAGCAAAATCGGGGATGCTTGTTGACAGCTGTAAATCGACCTGATGCACTGACATGTAGACTTCAGACATTGCAAAACAGTTACTTGCTTCTTGAAAGTCTGCATTGTTAATGTACCTTAATCTACTTCAAACATATCATATATGCGTCCGTACACTGACTCAGATTCATGCATGCACTCCACACATGCAGAAGCGTACAACGACACTCAAACGTGCAAATGAAATGTCACAGGTTTGTGAAGTCACCTTGGTATTTTAGATCTGTTTGTGCTAAGGAAGAATAAGAGGTAATGCGCTATTTCATTTGAAAACGTTTAAACTTTTCTGTCTTCAATTTAATCTAAGGTTTGAAGGTTACACGCTAATTTCAGTTCCTTTCCTATTCTCTGGTCACCAGCCTGACCAGGATCATTATCTCATCTCGTTCCCGTGACCTGAGTGGTCGTGTACGGGGGGGGGGGGGGGGGGGGGGGGGGGCCATGAGGGACGACTCCGGCGATCTTCTTCTCCATCGCGGCCTGTACCCTGCTTCTTGCAGGAGTCCTGGCAGCCTGAGGTTTGTCTATTCTATCACTTTCTCTGACCAGCTCTTTCTCTGCCTGCCAGCCTGTGACCAAGATATGTCTCAAAATAACCTGGTTTGAATCAGTCATCTGGTCACAATACCGCAATGTGAGACTCTCGCTCACACAACGTCGACACACAACCGTACAACCAGACAGAAGAGACTTCTCCATGTTCTACAGTTTTACACTATGTACTTTAAATACTTCTTACTGCTATGGTTTTACATATTTATTATCATGAACGCGTTTCAAAACAAAATGTTGATCACAAGTGATCACAAAATGACTCACGTACTTTTTCCATTCACAAACTAGCCTCCAAAGGTGCCATCAAAAATCTCTTTAAGAAGCAAAACGTCCCGGTCCTCACAGTCCTCTCTTCATTCTTTAGTTTTGCCTCAACTTTGCCACAAAAGTCTCTACTGTCTCCACTACTTCGTACAAAATTACAAAATACGATTTGTGCCCATACCCCTCTCAATTCAAAAAGTCAATTGTTTGTCCCTCGTCTAACTGGGGGAAAGGTTCCTGAAAAGAAAAAAAAATGTGTGGAAACATTAATCTTCGTTTCTCCTCTTTAAATTTCTTTTTAACTCAGCTTAAATGGAGATGTTCTGTGCCTAATACAGGTTAGTCGTGGCCTTTACTTTATATTCAAGTTAAGTCAAGTCAAAATGATCTTTATTGAGGGATAAGGAATAAGCTTTACAGCTTTCTTTTGTCCTGCTCTCGCAAAAAGAATAAATGTAATTACAATAATGGAGAAACCAGAACCACGAAGCAATCTAAACGTAGAAATAAAAAAAATAATGCACTGAAACAGCGAAACATCTAACAACTATCGCAATTAAAATTTTGATGAACAATTTACAACATATCAGACCAGGCACATCTAGGACATAAGAAAGAGAGAGAGAGAGAGAGAGAGAGAGAGAGAGGAGAGAGAGAGAGAGAGAGAGAGAAACGAGAGAGAGAGAGAGAGAGAGAGAGAGAGAGTCGAGAGAGAGAGAGAGAGAGAGAGAGATTGTACAGTAAAATAAAACAAAAAAACGAAGCATACGCTCTTACAATGCCTGCATGTATGTACAACACTGCTGAACAGTCTGTCCTCCGAGACACCTGTCCATCCTCCAGGTGACAAGCCATCGCCGTGTGACAGTTGTTCATTTTATTCAATGTATGCAAACGGCGTGGTTTCTGTGGGCGAGGTGGGCCAAGGTACAAGAGAGTAAATAAAACTTAAAACCCTTCTCTTTTCGATAGCTTTCATACGTTATTTATGTTTTCCGTCGACATATCCTTTCATATACAAACACAGTTCAGACCATCAAGAACTTGGGCACAGTTCCTGCTACGCAGATTGATCTGATACACCTCTTACTTCAATTAATGGCTACGTTTCTATCTCCTTTTCCTCTTCAATTTGAACGTTACCTGCAAAGAATAAGAATAAGAACAAAGACCCAGACAGCAGGGATTTAGAGGCTGTATCAATTCGCTTCCTCTGGGCCTTGGAATCGGCAGAACCTTTGAGGAACCAAACTGGCTGACATTGGATGTGATTAAGGCTCTACAACTAGGCATGTCTGTATTGTCAAGGATACCATTATTTGCGACAGACCCTCCCCTTTCTGCATGGAGAATCGACCATTGAAACCACGAGGGCCGCCTTTCTGCTCAGTGAATCGAGCATTAAACCCCTCCTTATAGCAAATCACTCCGGATGGAAACCCATCGCTCTTCGCACGCTACCGCCCGCAGGCAAATGGCGACAATGGAAAGAAAGAAAGAAGAATGAAGGGAAAGGCACGGGCAGGGTGGAAGGGGGAGGGAGGGAGTAGATGGGGGAAAAGAATAGAGAGATTATTACAGCTGACCTAGTTTGGGATTGGAAAGAGAAAGATACAACAGGGTGCCTGGTTAGTTCGATTGTAAAGCACGGAGATAACAGTCACACATCGCAAGTTTGAATGGTGCGTGCGCCCAGCGTTTAAACAGGCAGGCCACACACTACAATCAGGATTTTTGCACTAAAAGACTATTATAAGCCATGTAAGCGTTTTGAGGCCTACCATAAATTTGAGCTCGTAGCCTATTTAATGTTAAACTGATAATTGATCAAAAGAACAACTCCCCACCAATTATTTCCCCCTTTTTTGGTGGGGTGTGGGGTGGGGGTGGGGGTCACCAATGATTTCACAATCTTCAATATATGACCTTCCCTTTAGGTGACACACATTTCAGGCATTTGCACTCACCCGTGACCCTATCTTTGCGCCAGGTGGTTTCCACAAAATAGTCCCATCTCTTTGATTATAATCGGTCTGCTTGGAACCATCTGGCTTGTAACTTGATGGCCATTTGTAAGAAAATGAGGAGAATCAACGTTCAGACAGTATAAAGCTCTCAAAATGATCTATCTGCGCCAGACTATAAATACTCAACTCCTTAAGCAAGGCCTTGGCGCATTCATTTTTGGTGTGCAGCCACAGATCCCCAGTTTCACTTTCTGGGATAGCTCTCCTTGTCTGCTTTATTGTTACCGGCAGGTGTGGACGCTGAGCCTGGATAAAGAAAACAACAGACAACATGGCGCAGAAAGCCAACCGGACGGAAATATTCTGTATACAGGGACATACATGCTCCATGCAGCAGTACCTACATTTTGTACTGCTTGGCTCTGTTACGCTCCACTGCTCCACTCTATTTCTGTTCTACTTTCTCTGCGTCTCACACTGTATTGTACTGCACAACTCTGCTCTCTATAGAAAGGTGAAAATGTGGTCCAGTAGATTATGCAATAGCCTGAAGGAGCGTTAACATTCAAGGTTTTCGTCTTCTATGGTGACAGTTTTTTCCCCTCTTGTTTCTCTCTTTCCGCATCGCATCAGGCTTAAAGTATGGGTATGAGTGCCCGTTTTTCGGAAGACAGTGAGGGAAAAACAAACAACAACTACGAAAGGAAAAACAAAACGGGATTGCATGCTAGCAAATGCAATCCCGTTTTGTTTTTCCTTTCGTAGTTGTGGTAGCACATGTAAGAGAGCTAAGGGCAGCAAGGAAGTTTTCTTTGGCAATGGTTTTAACCACAAGGAAAACACATGTACTTCTTGACTGGTAGAGGTATCTGAAAACGGCAATACACAAAAATTCCGATAAACATGGAGAGAGAGAGAGAGAGAGAGAGAGAGGAGAGAGAGAGAGAGAGAGAGAGAGAGAGAGCGTTGTAAGGAATGAAACGATACAAAACGAAATTTTATTCAACCATACTAATGAGATAAGAAGTTTGATTGAGCTTTCTTCTGCCTCGCTGTAGGAGAGAGAGAGAGAGAGAGAGAGAGAGAGAGAGAGAGAGGAGAGAGAGAGAGAGAGGAGAGATTTCATCATGTGCTGTTTTTGCACCGAGAAAGCCTTTTAGGAGAAATGCTAGTGCTTGAGTCCTTCTCACCATGTCTTACTTGTGTTCTGATATCTTCTTCAGTTTTGGTTTCTTACTCCACAACAATTTGGCCTGTCAGCAACATAAACAAAGGTAAATTAACAAAGAATGTGGATTCTCCATAACCTGCATCCTTCTAATACCTATAAACAGCAAAAACAAAAGCCCCCAAGCCTCCACCTCTGGGAAAGAAACAAAATCTGTAACATGACAAAACAAAACACGCAAGTGGACAGAAACTGCAAATATAGCGCACTTCATGTAAAGCCCGAAATCTACAGGAATGAGAACAATACAAGTGAATCATCTGTACGTTCGTTAGGATTAATTCCAATCCATTCAGGAGTCGTCCAACTCTAATACCACTTGCTGAGTCCCTCCTTCCTCATGTCTGTTCGACCAGTGCGAAGGACACAGCTGGCTGTGGGCCTGTTAATGGCTGCTGGATGCTGGCTCGATGCTCGTTCATTCCTCCTCCCTCCATTCTATAGGAAGTAAGGGGAAGTCCTTGACAGTTGGGAGGGGATGAGGGCCAGAGGGGTAGAATGTAAACAGCAGGAGGAGAGGGAAGCGTCCTCAACCGAGCTACGTGAGCTTTAGGTTGTGTAAACTGATAGCTTTTGTTGGCAGAGAAAGGTGGAAGAGAGAGAGAGAGAGAGAGAGAGAGAGAGAGAGAGAGAGAGAGAGAGTTGCCGTTGTGATGGTGTCAGTATAGTGATGGATAGATCCTGTATTCAGCTCTTGTTACTAGCTATTTTCATCTGTTACATCATCATTAGTGTGTGTGAACACTGAACCAGAGTAAAAAAAAAAGAAAAAAAAGAATTGATCACATGATAAAGAAAGCTTGCTCAGCAGAAATAGTATTCACGTGTGGAAATAATCATATTCCTGGTATAGAGTCAACATTCTATACTGCCTGGCTCTGACCTGCTCTGCAGTTATACCCCTTTCCACAGCATCACTCTACCTCTCTACAGTGCACTATACTGCACCGCCCAGCTCCGCTGGGAACAGCTGAAATGTGGATCAGTACATGACGCATTTTCTTGAAGAAGAGAAAACATCCCAGGTTTTCGTGTTCTGCAGTGTAAGATTCGTTTTTTTTAATCTTTTCCTCTCTGTCCCCCCCCCCCCCTTCCCCTTGGCTTAAGGTATGACGTAGTGGTCTGAGTGGTAGTCTTTTGGACGACACAAAAGAAAAAGAAAAGAAAAAAAAAGGTGAAGAGCAGTATGTAGGTCGCACACAAAAAACAGCTTAGGGCAAGACGTTGTTCCTGGCAAAAGTCTTCAGCAACATTGTTAAAGAAAATCCTCTGTGACAGATCAAAACAAATAAAAAAAAATACCAAAAAAGGAATCCAGTAAACGTATTTAGTTGAGAATGGGCTTCGTAGCATGACTATGTGGACTGCGCCTGAGTTCCACGAAGAGAAATCTGTCCTAATGGTCATAGTGGCACTGCTGTGTACATAATCATACTGTACTATACCGCAGGAATCACAACATGCGCTCTACCAAGGTGTGCTCCTATTTCTTCTGCAACATATTCCATGATGCAATACAATATCATTATCTTACACATGACTTAACATTCTTCCCACCGCCCGCCACCCCAGCCCTCATCCCCCTCCTCAACCAAATGCAAGCTGTAAGTTGGAGCTAACCTTGCACCCAAGACAAAATGTCTGCTGAATATAGATGCAAATTGTCCTTTGCAGCGTTAAGAGTTTGGATGGATATGAGTCTAACTTACAGAGAGAGAGAGAGAGAGAGAGAGAGAGAGAGAGAGAGAGAGAGAGAGAGAGAGAGAGAGAGGAGAGATCTGGACTTTTTGTTTGTTATTTGATGCTGCTTTTCGTCAAGAAACTGGGTTGCATGCGTTATGAGCAATGGTGTTTACACAGAGTCCATATAGCTTTGCTTGTAATGCTTTGGGGCTTGGGGTGTCAAACGCAATCCGGTGGGCTGTCAGGACAAAGACACGAATACACGAACTGAAAATCTGGAGTTACATTGAACTGCATCCATCCATTATCTGAGGAGCAACACAAACAATAACATACCTTGAAAGTCAGACGATCGTTTATATGTGTAACATGAAAAAAAAAAAAAAAACAACGGACAAAATACATAAACAGAAAAAACAATCACAGATTTAGCGTGCCCCATGTAAACACATAAATCTTAAACATTAAGCCGAAGGAATCCTCTAAATCTTAAATAGACAGACGAATCCGTTTAGGAGTTGTTCAGTTCCATTAACCCCAGTAAAGTCGTTCCTCATTCGTGTTTGAGGGTAAAGGACACAGCTCTTTGTGGTCTGCTAATGGTTGGATGCTCGCCTGATGCTGTTTCGTCCTCATCACTCCACCTTGCAGGAAATGGGGGAAGGCCTTGACAGCCAGCAGAGAGCTGAGGGCCAAGGGGAAGGGCGATGAGGAGCAGGCGGAGAGGGCAGGTCATAAATCGGCTTGTGTGAGGTTGGGGTTGTGTAAACCGATTGATTTTGCTGGGAGAAATGGCGGGGAGGCATGACAGAGAGAGAGAGAGGAGAGAGAGAGAGAGAGAGAGAGAGAGAGAGAGAGAGAATTCTGAACTTTGAACTTGAAATAATTAACTGCATAATCACCGGCCTGTATGCAAAAGAGTTACATATTTGAGACACACACGATTTCGTAGTTAAGTGAGAAAATAACTCCCAGAGAAGAAAAAAAGTCAGAATTAAAGAAAAATCGTAACCAGACAGGTGAGCAAATAAGTGATATTGTTTATTGTGTTCCCTAACCAGACACCCCATCTTAGTTTTGAGAGAGAGAGAGAGAGAGAGGAGAGAGAGAGAGAGAGAGAGAAGAGAGAGAGAGAGAGAGAGAGAGAGAGACACGGGCAGACAGACAGACAGACAGAAGACAGACAGACAGAACTGACCACAAGGGCAGAGAATCCTTGTAAAGATATGGAGAAGAAGAATAGACAAGCAACATTTTGGTCGAAAAATTAAGACAAATGCCAGGTCCAATATAAGTGGAACTCGAGGGCTGAGGGTAGTAGAGGGCGAGGGGGAAATAGGGATTTGTGAAGATAGAAGGGCACGGACTGGTTTACAGAGAATTCTGTTGAGACAGTCCAAGTACAACAATTCATTGCTGTATATAGCTTTTCACTGTAATGCATTTAATACTTAAGTACAAAACAGTATACTGTGTTCTTTTTCTGTGACATAGAAGCGATTTCTACAGCATATTTCAATGTACAGTATCACATGATCTTAAACGTAACATCATAACAAAAAACAAAAAAAAAAAAAAAACTGAGAGAGAGAGAGAGAGAAGAGAGAGAGAGAGAGAGAGAGAGAGAGAGAGAGAGAGAGAGAGAGAGAGAGAGATTTACAATGGTTTCGTTTGCAGACAACATTGACAAGATAAGTCCGAATAAAAAAGTCTCGTATAAAGTTTCCAGGCAGAGTTTTTGATCTTCTACCTTTTGATAATGGACGCGTTAGTGCAAAATGCACTTCATCTTCCCTTGGCGGCCGACATAACAGACACAAGAAATTAGAGGAATTTACGTGTCATAACGACATTGATGACCAAAAACATCTGATACACCAGTTCTGGATTTTGTCATTATGAACTTCTAGTGCCTGTCTATAAGCATCGGAATGTATGTTGTTAGAGAATGAAAATCATTGCATATTCTATACAAAGAACAAAACAAAACAAAACAAACTAAACCTGTTACTATTTTGAACATGAAAATTCCAGTCTTGCCATCCACAGCAAATTAGTCTTTCACGCCCATACCAATATAGTATCTTCCTGAAGTCTGCCGCACTTTTCATATAATAATTAAAAACCTTAAATGCTTCATTAATTCTCACATTTAATAAACTGATTGCTGTTTCAAAATCGATTTGCATGTCATTTGGACAGATGTTGTGTCTCTGAACTTGTCACCATGTGCTTCGTCCTATATAAGCATTTACAAAAATGTGAAAATAACTGTCATCTTTTATACAGATCTTATTATTCATAGGGAAATGAATATGTAATTTCACAGAGAAGAGTTTGGATTCAGTTGTAATATATCCATCACTCTTCTGCTATCAGAAATTCTGGAAAACAGACCAAACGATGGTCAAAACTAATATCATCTACACTACAGTCATTATCAAATATGTACGTGTAACGATCATGAGGGTCAGCCTGACGCACACCATTCAAAATACACAGTCCACACAGTGAACATGTTAAGTAACATTTTGCCATATTTGTTAAAGACAGTCTTCAGAAATTCTGATCAAGTTCAAAGTACCAATAAAATGTTGATGAATCAAATCGCCCACATTCGTCTCACAATCACAGGAAATATTTGAAGTGCTGCTACTTTAGTCTCCACTAATTACTGTTTAAGCATCACGTTCTTCATATAAAGTAAACCATCACATAAGAAATCTGCCAATAAAGAGACACTACATTCATAGTCAAAAGCATATAATAGGCTAATGTGAATTATGAGGTGGTGTATAAGCACTGACATGCATAATGTGTCTCTTAATGACAAAGAAGCATCCATCCAATAGAAAATCGTCAAAAAGATGAGACTCACACTAGCAGGTTGGACATAAGAATACAGCTCATTCGTTATCAGACATACAATTATACCCAGACGTCTTCTATGTGCCAACAGTTTAAGAGCAGGCCTACATAACACCATGTACCTCTAAAAACAAACAACTGAAAATCTCCCACAAACGTCTCAACCAAAACAGGCAAATCAAAGAAACGGGTATTGAAAACGAAATCATAATCATATTTTTTTTTGGTAAGTAATCGATGAACGTTAACACCTAGGAAATCAAAAAGTGTTTACCATTGGTATCAACTATAATGGACAACAAGCACATTTATCATTGTACAATTGACCAGCACTGACACACCACACACACACACACACACACACCACACCAGCCCTCGTCACAGAACACGGTTGCACAGTTTCCACGTGGCATCACAGCGCGCTGTGACAAGGCAACCGGCGTCGCCTCAGTGTTTTTTTTTTTTTTTTGTTCCCTTCACAGCCGCGGACAAAGATCAAAGATGAAGCAGGGCGTTCCAACGGAAACCCTATTTCATTTCCACAAAACGATCACCAAGGTCTAGAATGAAACGAATATCATCCACAAGGAGATGGTCATGACTCATTGTGGCATGTTTCCCGTTACTTCTCACCTTTTGAAGATGGCGGATCAGTTTTTTTTTTCATCTCTGTCTCTCTCTCTGGTGTGTGTGTGTGTGTGTGTGTGTGTGTGTGTGTGTGTGTGTGTGTGTGTGTGTTGTTGTTGTGTGTTGTGTGTGTGTGTGTGTGTGTGTGTGTGTGTGAGTGAGTAGGTTGTAGTGAGAGAAGAGAGAGAGAGAGAGAGAGAGAGAGAGAGAGGAGAGGAGAGGTGAGTGCTGTTTTTGCCATGAGAAAGCCCCAAAGGTGAAAGGAATTGGTAGCGATCCCCATGCATGAACCTGAATGATACAGCTATAAACACATTAAAAGAATCCTCTGCATGCGTACTAGGATTTGGTGAATATGTTTGAGAGTGGTTTAGTTCTATAACGTCTTTTAAAATCTGTTGTTTGACGTTTGACTTTAAATACAGGATGAAAGACAGCACAAGGTCTGCTTCATCAATGGC
>CM065737.1:21520588-21523088 GCA_033310375.1 Conus canariensis | reverse complement strand
CAGATCAAATTGCATTATTTCTTCAGCACCAACCACACTCCCCCTCCCCTTCATCTCACTCCTTCCCTACCCCTTCGCACATTCACTCATTAGTCTCCCCTACAATAGTAACAGAAACTAAAAGAAAGCACCAGGGACAGGGGCATTTATATACTACCCCCGAATGGTCTTCGTCCTCCAATGGAAAATGTCACGGAACCAAGTTAACCGACTTCAGAGGCCTTCACTACAACCCTTCAACACTGCGCTGGATGCTGGCAATTGATGGCTTTGTGGTCAGTGTATGGGACATTAAGCCCCTCATGAACTGGGCTGCACCAGCAAACTTCGGGCCTGGGGAACTGTGAATCGGTTATTATGTTACACAGTCTTCAACGAGTCACTTACGTCTGACCGACAACAGGCACAATACAGAGGCACAATCAGTCAGAGAAACGTTTTATCGCATTTTACTACAGGTACCGTTCAGTCAGTGCTGTTTTTGACTACTTTTTACAGCAGATGTTTAGTCAGTGTACCATTTGACTACTTTTGAACGCATCATCACATCATGCGTGTACCTGACTATCTTTTCAAACTGCTTGTGTTGTTTAATCAAAGTACCTCATGTGACTACTTTTTTTTAACTGCATGAGTTGTTCAATAGAACTACATGTGTTCTCTCTCTCGCTCGCTCGCTCCATGTCTGGTTTGATCCGCACATCATGTGACTACCTTTTTGAACCCCGCTCAGAGACGTTCCCCCTGATGTGAACTTTGAATATCTGAAGGAGATTAACAGTTTTCATCTGATCTGTGATTTTGCAGAAGAAAGATTTTTAACAACAGTTCCGGTGTGATTTTAGAAAGTTTTAGTTTTAAGGGTTGTGTGATTTAGTTTATTTAATCACTTGTGAGTTGACTTCAACGCGGTAACAGCCCTGATTTGACCCTTTGCGGTCGGCTGGGCTATAAGCAGCTTTACCCTACCTTACCTTACCTTTTTGAACTACATGTGTTGTTCAATCAGCACACTATGTGACAAACTTAAAATAACCTACATATGTTGTTCAATCAACACACTGTGACAAACTTAAAAAAAAGCCCAACTACATGTGTTGTTTAATCAGCACACTATGTGACAAACTTAAAAAAAAACTACGTGTGTTGTTCAATCAGCACACTATGTGACAAACTTAAAAAAAACTACATGTGTTGTTCAGTCAGCACACTATGTGAGTAACTTAAAAAAAACAAACAACTATATGTGTTGTTCGATCAGCACATCACGCGACTACCTTTTTAAACTACATGTGTTGTTCAGTCAGCACATCATGTGACTATCTTCTTTTAAACTACATGTGTTGTTCAGTCAGCATATCATGTGACTACCTTTTTGAACTACATGCGTTGTCTGATCAGCACATTATGTGAAATACCTTTTTGAACGACATGTGTTGTTCAATAGGACTACATGTGTTGTCTCTCTCTCGCTCGCTCGCTCGCTCCGTGTATTGTTTGATCAGCACATCAGGTGACTACCTTTTTCAATTACATGTATTGTTTTAATCAGCACATCAAGTAACTACCTTTTTGAACTACATTTGTAGAATTAGACAGTGAAATATTGTCAAAGGCAGGAAAGGTTCGGACAGGTTGGAAAAGGGGAACAAATGGAAGAAGATAAGAAAAGTTTAAAAGAAAGGTAAGAAAAGGTAGGGAAAGACAGCACAGAGTGAGAAAAATGAGGAAGAAAGTAGACATAGATTAGTAAATCTATGAAACAGGAAGACGCAGAGAAATGTTCGGAGAGATAGGGAAAGGTCGGAACATTGAGATAAAGGGAATAATAACAAACACAGGAAAAGGAAGTTGAAGGCATATAAAAGAAAAGGTCGGAAAAGGGACGGACCAGATGTTCTAGCTGAAGGTGGCTATAGTGGTTTATTCATTTAAAGACTGATGTCAGGCTGCATTAGAGGCGGAAAGAAAGCAGGGAATTGGAAGGGAATGCACTGATTGCAATAGACGCGTGGACAGTCTAGGGTTACCGTAACTCTCTATCCTCAGTCATACACAACTGGACAGGGTCGAGGTTTAGCAACGATTCTAGCTGTTTTCATAGCCGCCATAGACATCTTTTGTCTGCCTTTGGAACGTTCCTACTCCTGCGTCCTGCACAATGGTCTTGGTGGAACAGTCATGGCGATACATAGATCTCTGCTGTCGGTGTCCCAAGTCATAATAATAATAATGATAATGAATACTTATATAGCGCCTGTTCTCGGCTAGAGACCAAGCTCTAAGCGCTTTATAATCCACACTCGTTTACACAACGGGCTGCCTACCTGGGTAGTGCCGACTGAAGAGCTGCCAGCTGGCGCTTCATTCAGTCGTTTCCCGTGTCATCCAGTCAGTATCGTTCAATATCGATCACTCATTTTCCTTACTTCCTTCATTCTTTCCATTTCTCACGCAGGGTGCATGCTATGTGTAACGTGTCATCCATACCAACGGCCAA
>CM065737.1:21490588-21518088 GCA_033310375.1 Conus canariensis | reverse complement strand
TTGTAGGAAGAGATGTCGGGATGTCTGCATGCATGCATTTCTGTCTGTCTGTCTGTATAAAAGTACTTGCGAAAGTGCGCCTGTCTGTCTGTATGTCTGTCTGTATAATTGTATTCATTACGTACACGTACGCATGTATGTATGTATGTATGTATGTATGTATCTATGTATGTATGTGTGTGTGTATGAACGTACCTACGTACGTACGTACGCATATATGTATGTATGTATGTATGTATGGAAGGATGCATGTTTGTATATATATATATATATATATATATATATATATATATATATGTATGTATGTATGTATTTGTTAAAAATAAGGTTTAAAAGGTAATCTACAAATTTGTTTCTAGCTTGCGCTGTCGTCAGGATGTTTTTGGTTTGCCCACCGCCGGTGTTATATAGCGTGTGGGCTCCCGTTTGCGGTTGTTTGCACGTGCGGGTTGGCTGCACGTGTTTTTTGAGGTTTTCAGGTTTTTGTTTTGGATGTATTCACTAACAACGATTTCCATTTATGCCTGCAGTTGTTTACTATTTCTGTTTTGGTGTTTAGAGTTGCTAAGTGTGGTTTGCATAGTATTAACCATTTTTCAGTTAAACATAGATTGCACCTTTTTGAAATATTGCTGTATGATGATGCTCTTTATATATATATAAAATGTATGTATGTATATATATATATATATATGTATATATGTATGTATGCACGTATGTGTCTATTTTGCTCTTACTGATATTCTGTCATGGTGTGTGTACTCCCTTTTTGTGTACGTCCCTTGATACTCTTGTATGAAAGAAGTCGGTATCAGGGACTGTCGATGGATGGTCGTGATGGCGCCCACTGGATTGGGGCTCTCTTTTAACGCTGGCTCCACAACCAAACAGTTGTTGTCGTCAGCAGGAGGCGTACTGGGTGTGTCCTGCGTATGCTGGATCAGAACATGAACTACTGAACACCACCACCCAAGTAAAAGGGCAACAGTGCAGTGTCTCCATTGGTGGTTTGTGCTCTCTGTGGATCGTTGGTGCTGACGCTCCGAACTAGGATTTGGTTGCTTAAGGGAGAGTCAGAATGAGGGGCGTGGGAGTAAGGCCACTGGAACGGAACGAAAAATGAGGCATCTATTTGTGTATTTGTGTATTTATCTATATAATGGAGACACAGACCCTGTGCAGTCGTTGGCAGTGGAGTAGAAGTCATGATTAAGAGGCAGTCAATTGTCTGGTGCTGTGTTTTTGTATCCTCTGCCCACGTCCCCCTGGTTCTCTCAGTCCTTCCGATATCTCCCACCATCCTTTTTCTCTCTCTGTCTGTATTTGTGTATGTATGTATCTACCTCTGTCTGTCTGTCTGGATGTCTGTCTGCCTGTCTGTCACTCGTCTGTGCTCCTGGGTGCATGTATTTGTGTACATATTCTAAAATGAAACAACAAATATACAATCAGTATATTACAGTTGAATAGAAAGTTTGAAAAAGCATTTTTTCCCTTCCATTATTACCCACTGACACCATTGTCTGCAATGAGATTTGCTTCTTTTTCCTTTGTTCCTAAGACATTTTGGACAATCTTGTTTCCTTTCCTGTTTTGTTGCGCCTGAGGTAAGATGCATCTTTTAACTAGTTGGCATGCTTGTGAGCAGGCAGTTTAACTAGACCTATGAACGATAGTGTCTGTGGGATTTACGGAAATCTGAAAAAGAATAGTCGTAGCATATATCTATCTGGACTGATTTTGAAACATTCAGTTCATGACTCAATGGGACAATCGATATAGTCATGACGTTTTACCGAAATTGTTTTATCTGTTTTGAAGTGTACGGTAAAACCACCTTAAAACCAGGTTGTGTGCGTCTTAACAGGACCAGAACTTTTCTGAGTGATGCTTAACACCCGCTACCTCAAATAATGATAAATGAAAGAAGGGTAAAGCAAACAAACATAGAAAAACAATAGCACCACGTAATTCAGTTGACGGGAATGGTAGAAAACAAACTGGTTGAAGTATTTCATTGTTTTGTTTTTGTTTTTGTTTTTTGTTTTTTCTTCTTTCATCTTTTGTGAACTTTCAGGTGCCATACTGGTAGTTAGTAACGGTAGGAAGTGGCAGCCATTGCAAGCAATAGTGCGACAGTATCAACCCATCCGTGCCAGAAAACTATCGATAACTGCACCATGCCAGAACTGATGAGTTTGGAAATAGGAAGTCACTCTCATGGGGTGACGGTATATCAGGGACAGCAGCTGAGGGTAAGTAGCAGGCATGAAGAGAGGTGATTAGCAGTGCCTTGCTTGAGGATTGGCCACCCAAATGTAATTGTGCTGGTCCGCATCCTCTGACTGGATTGATGGTTCAGCAAGCCTGGTTCTCTCCATTATCTTTCCACTCACTCCATTCACCCACCACTTCCTCCCCCCTCCCTCTCCTTCCTCTCGCTTCTCTCCCCCCCCCCCCCTCCTTGATCGGACACGCTTCTCACCCCCTGAGGCAGGCTCTGTCCTGTCCCTTTCTCTGGCAGACCTTTACAAAGGGCTGTGTTAGTTCATCAGGAGATAACAACGTCTGGTCTGTTAACCTTGCCCCCCAGCTATTGACACAGACGTTGTGCTAACGGACATCACCGCCAGGTCGATGCTGAGCGTTTACTGAAGATGATGAACCTATTTTCCTTTGATAGGATGAAGAAGAGATAGGGATGGTGACAGGAAGGCAGTTCCAAAACTAGCATAGTCAGAAAGGTCTTTGAATTCCTTACGGCTTAATTTTTGGCTTATCTTTGGAAATCAACTCTTTAGATAATACCCTGTATTTGCCATCAATGGTCACCATAGTTGTCTGCTCTGGTTTGTGTAAAGCTTGCTGCTGTGTAAGACTGTCTGTGATAGTATTGCTGATTTAGGGGAGACTTGCATGATCAATCCAGACGTTCTATTTGAGTGAAATTGAAACTGACAGTCATGATTTCATAATTATCTCCTGAACTGTTTATCTTTTCTTTAAAATCACTATTTTGTAATCATCTCATTGTGTTACCATTCATTGACTGATTTATTTCTTGATTGGTATATAGCTAATATATGAACTCATTTCATTCATAACATATGTGATGGGTATCCCAACGTTCATCCTCCTTGTTATGATTAGGAACGAATTCAAAATCACCGTGGCCTGTCTAGACCAATAATCTGACATAGCAGATCCACCTTTTTGCTCTCCTTTCTTTCAATCAGAACCTGTCATGAAACTTTCATACAAATCCAGGACATGAAAAAAGGTGACAAATTTGAATTTGGCTAGACTCCAATTACAAGAAAACACCTGAATGGATGAGAGAAGCTGATAGTTTTTGTATCATTTGTGTGGCGATTTTGTCTGCTGTTGTGAAAGAATGAAATTAATTCGAATTCATGCATGCATTGCGAAATGGAATTACTTCGACTTGTGGACCACGCCTCACATTACAACAAAACCCAGACATTCTCAAAGCATTCTTAAAGCTATGACAGCTAGACAATCTTAGATATAATGAATACTCGCCAAAGAGGACTAAAGAACAAAGAATGGTTGGGGAAAATGAGGAAGAGAGGGACGTGTAATATAATTCCAGCAAGAAAATGCTCTTGTGAAGTACAATGAGCATCACACTGCAGATACAATATAACAGTGAGGATACTGGAGAGAGAGAGAGAGAGAGAGAGAGAGAGAGAGAGAGAGAGAGAGAGAGAGAGAGAGAGAGAGAGATTAAAAAGTAGTGAATGTTCTGCTGACATTTTCATACCTCCATTCATCTCAGTTTTGTAATGATGGTATTTCCAGGTAATACATATTCACCCAGCAGTATCACTTGCAATAGCAGACAACATCGTCACTCTCGCTTCTAAGAAGACATTATGGAAAATTGTCTCTCCAGATCCCATTAAAACCACCTATGCCTCCCCCTCCTCAACTCTTTTTCTTTACACCCCTCTCTCTCCACCTCCCACTTTTCTCCCACTCCCCTCCCCCTCTCGCCAATCCTTTTCCCCAACCGTTTTCTCCTTTCTATTCTTCATTTGCCCCATCTGATTGTTGTTCAGGGTAGCAGTCTAAGGTGTCTTGACTTTGATCACCTCTTGTCTCTTTTCCTGTCCTGCGACACACACCCGCTCTCCTCCTCCGAGGTGAAAAGTTCGTGGCAGAGGTCTATGTCAGGCAGGCACACTAATATTAGTTCCATATTTCTTGACTGAAAAGTTTCCAAGGTATAGCTTTTGTAAATCTGTGCTGTAGTCTAAGCAAGAAGAACTGTTATATTTGCTGCCTTAATGCTGCTTTACGTACTAAATCCGTCATCAGGATAAACGTAAATAGTGTTACCAATGTGTATTTGACAAATGTATATCCATGTGTAGTCTTTTTAAGTTCTGTATGAAATAGTATGTGTATTTACATCTGTACCTCTGCTTGACAAATGTTACACTGAATAGTGTAATTTTGACAGAATGTGACCTCATCTTAAGTACAGAAGACAAAAATGCTCCAACAAATGCTCGGTCACTATGAAAGTGACGAAGCACACAACCGGCTCCAAGACTGAAGTCAGTGAACTACGGAGAAATAGGATGAATGGGACGGTGTTAAAACCTTCACTGATAGAATGTGTGAACCCATGAATTCTATTTTCTGGAGTGAACTGTGCGTTTAACCCTGTCTAGCATCGACTTTCATCTCATCATTGGGACTCATCAGTAGTTCGCAGCTGGCTGTGGCACTGCTTTCGTTAGTCCATCCACCTCTCAACAGTTTGCCTCTGTAAGTACTGGTCCAACAGTTTCCACCAATAATTTTGTGACATTTTTACTACCGTGAGGAGAAGATCACAATGAACTCCTAGGAGAAAAGACCAGCAGAGAGCAGAACAGGAAAACTTAATAGATATCAAGAAACAAAATTAGCAGTTTATCATCAAACTAAAGAAATTATTTGAATCTATTTATTTAAGAATCCAACATGAACAAAATGGAAGCTACTCTGGATGCACAAAATAACAAACAACATAACTAGGAGTAACTATTTCTTTGAATAGTTAAATAAGTTTGAATAAGTAATGACAGCTGACACATGGCTACCTCTTATCACGAATGATACAACTAACTCGTAAGGATTAGTTTCAAAGTGAGGTGGCCGCAGGCGGAAATTGAAGCAAATCTTAAAAGTAATTCAAAATAACTCCACCAATTAACATGGACAAACAACTTGTCTTGTGATTTGTTTGTCCATGTAAATTGGCAGAGTTACTTTAAATTACTTTTAAGGTCAACTTGTAAGAATTTGTTGATGACAGGTTATTTCTTGAGAGCACCTCAGTTACTTATGCAGCACCCCAATTCACTCTTTCTCTTTTCTTGCCGTTCACTCCCTCCTTACCTGAACTCCACCAAGACCACCCATACACTCTTCTCTCTCTCCACGGCCAACGAGCAAGTCAAACTGAGGCTCCAGGAAAAGGCATTACCACAGACAGCATCAAGCTTGATGTCCGCCTAACCTGGAAGCCTCAGACTGAAGAGATGGAAAAAAAGGTATCCGCAAGCTAGCCCTGCTAAAGAAGCTGGTGGGAACGACTTGGGGAGTAGACTCCAAGCTTCTCACCCGCGTCTTCACAGGAACAGTCAGATCCACCATGGAGTATGCCTCAGCCTCCTGGGAAACTGCCTTAAAAACATGTCTAGGCTCGATAAAGTCCAACATATGGGCATTCGAGTCATCCTCGGAGCCATGAGGACTACCTCAATCCATGAGATGGAGAAGACTGCCAACCTTGAGCCGCTGGGGAGAAGACGTGACCTAAATGCCTTGATGCAGGGTGAAAAAACGACGTCGCTTCCCCTCGCACCCCCTGCATCAAAGACTCGTACAGCCCACCAAGAATCGCCTCAAACGTCAGAGCCCCAACCACCAGTGCAAGGCCCCGAGAGATCAGCATACTGATATCCTTCAAACAGAAGGTACTGCCTGCCAAGATCTTGTCATACCTGACTGGAAACTTCACCAAGAGATGGAGGCCTCCGTCGGTCTTGGTGTTCCCGGAATCACCAACAGAGATCAGCCACCTCCAGTTCTCAAAGCTGTTTCTCAGGTCATGATTGAAGATACATACAATCCCAGCTCCTGGACCCACGTCTACACAGACGGATCAGCCGAGAAAGCCACACACAATGGAGGCAGTGGAGTACATATCAGATTCCCTGATGGAGACTGCAGGAACATTGCGGTCCCTGGAGGAAAGCTCTGTACCAACTTCAGAGCCGAAGTCCCAGCCATCAAAGAAGCAGCAGACTTCCTGTCCTCCTGTGGAAGATCCCTCACCCACATCGCCTTCTTCCCTGATTCCATGTCCACTCTCCAGGCCCTCGACTCCCCCGATCCACATCGTCTGATCCAATCCCTTAAGGCCTTGCTTGCCACTTTAACCCAAAAAGCTCCAATTACCCTCCAGTGGGTCCCCACCCACTTTGGTCTCCCTGGAAACAAGCATGCTGACCGATTAGCGAAAGCCAGAAGCCAGCTCCCCCAGCCAGCTCCCCCAATCACAAATGAGGAAAGTAAGTCACTCCTACTTGGTACCTTCAGAGCTGACTGGATTAAGATGAACCAAGGCTATGAGGCACACCAAGACCCCATCCACACACCGGAGAAAAAACACCAATCATTTTCCACTTGCGCACTGGGCATTGTGGCCTGCGTGCCCAGCTCAAGAGGATAGGAGCCACAGACTCAGCCCTGTGTCCCTGTGGACAAGCCGCCCAGACACCAGCATATGTCCTCCAGGACTGTCCCCTCAATGATAAGAGACGAGTGCGAGCCTGGCTAGAAGGGGCAGACCTCAAAACAAAACTCTGGGGCACTGCCAGCGATCTCCGATGGACGGCCGAGTTTGCCGCCACCCTTGGGGTCCGGCTGTAGCTGCGTAGCTGTCAAACGCTGAAGAAGAAGAAGAAGAAGAAAGAATTCCCTCCATATCCTGCAGACTTCTCACTTCACTTTCCCACTGGCCTGTAGAATCCACTATCCCACTCTCCTCGCTTGGTTTTTGTTCTGTAAGGCCATAACCATTGCATGGCATCTTCACACACGGGACGACTATGTATCGTTCTGCCACGTTTAGTTATGATAGCACTTGTAACAGCTGGGAAAACTCCACTGTTAGAGTTTACATAGAAAACACACACACACACACACACACACACACACACACACACACACACACACACACACACGCACGCGCGCGCGCACACGCACACACACAAACTCTCTCTCTCTCTCTCTCTCTCGTGAGTCAATAGTACAGCATCACATGAATGGTTTTATAAGAATGAAGGGAAAATATTGTTGCAATTGATCTCCTTTTTGTCTCTTTTCTTTCAATTCACTTTTGTAAGTATTGTTGCATTGTACTAGTATTGTTGAGTTGTGAATGTTGGCAGGAAACGGTAATCAACGTGAGGCAAGGTAAGTGGCAATGATGGCAGGAAGTTGTAATCAATATGAGGCAGCAGTGTGATAATGCCAAGAATTCTGTACCATCAAATTATCTGTAACTTCACCTTTCCAAAACCACAGAAGACAGGAAGGGGAAGTCACTCTCAGAAATCGTTTGCAGGAGCTGAGAGTAAGTTATGGGTACTACGAGAGGTGATTAACAGTGTCTTGCCGGATGATTGACCAGCCAAATGTGATAATAGTGCTCAGCCTTCTCCGACTGAATTGATGATTAGGCACGCCCGGTTCTCTCCCTGGCCCTTCTAAACCCCTGCCCTCTCCAATTCGTCCTCCCCCCTCTTCTCTTTTTTTTCTTTTCGTCCTAATCGGACACGCTTCCCACCCCTTAAGGAGAGATCTGTCCTTTCCTTTTCAGTCGCAGACCTTTACAAAGGCCTGTGTTAGTTCATCAGGAGATAACAACTTCTGAGTCTGTTTTGCCGTCACTGCTGTCAATGGTAAAGACGTCGGTTAACCTATCTCCGCCCCCTCTTCCCACTCCTACATCCCGTTTCCTCATACCCCTCTAGTCATTGACACAGACGTTGTGCTAATGGACACCCCCGCCAGGTCGTTGCTGGGTGTTTACTGAAGATGATGAAGCTATTTTCCTCTGATAAGCTGAAAACAGGTTGGGGTTGATGACGGGAAGACAGAGCTGTCAGTGGTCACCATAATTGCCTGTTCTGGTTTGTGTGAATTGAGAGACTGTCTCTAGCACCATTCTGGACGAAAGGGGAGAAAGGTGCGGTCGATTCCAGACAGCGGTTTTGTGAGAGTGAAATTGAAACATGTATTCTTAACACCCTAGTGAATTATGTACTTAGCTTTCATTTCTTTGAAATGACCACCCTGTGACCCAGTACTTAGAGAATAGGACACTTGGTTACCATCTGAGCTACTAACACTTAGAAATTCATTCTGAGTGTTATTGATCTGAAATATTTGCTTATTTCATCTTATAATGCAAGACAAAAAGTTACTTTGCGTATTGAATGTGCTTAGTTCTGATTTGGTTGATTTATCTATTCGTTGGAGATCTATCTTAAAACAGTCCTAAAACAAGATGATATTCATCATATCACACCCAAACATGAAAGCCTCCTCAGGCCGAAACGAACTTAAGTCTATCCTCAAATTATCTGATAGTGTTTGTTTCATATCAATACACACATGAAGGCCCCATAAGCTGAACCATGCAAGACTTCAGAAGAGAAGAGTAGTGTACTCTGTTCCAGTTGCCTCGTGGGGATAAAAAGGGATGCTTTGTTTACTACATCGTTCATTTGAATATCTGTACACACTCTTAACATCAGTAATGAGTATTCAAACCTTGGATCTCATCCACTGTTGATCATGCTGGTATTACTTTGAGAAGGATTATTCAGATGTACAGGATCATGGTATTTAATCTGTGATTTCCTGTCTTTTCTGCCTTCTCTCAAATATTTAAATGAAACAAAATGGAAAAAAGTACGTAAAAAAAAAGAGAAAAAAGTCTGAGCCAAAAGGAAATAAAGACAGTTGAAAAAAACTTCCATAAAACTTGATAGATTTTTTTGCACAAATAGATTCAATGTTTGTTTTACTGCTATGTTCATTTTTTGTCCTTTTAAATTGCCTTCAGTGAGCCTGTAAGTAAAAACATGTATTGCGTAAATGTGAGAAACAATGTTAAGACAGGAAGGTGCCTAAAGACATTGTTTATTTCTTTTGATAACACTACAAAATGTGAACCTCAATATTGAACATGTTCGTTGTATTGATTACAGTAAATTGGTCGTCTAAGAGATATGATCACAGCGATCCTTAAGCTGGCTCACTTCACTTATATCGCACTCCAGCATGAAGACAGTCTCAAACTGAACTAAATCACTGTTTTAGCAGTACTGATAAAACAGTATTACATGAATTGATGAATGAGAATGGAAGAGAAAAAAATAATGGCACTGACCCCTTATACCTCTCTTCTTTTAATTCCTCTTTTGGGAACATTTCTGCACTGCACTAGTCATTGATATCTGAAGAAAATGGCAAATGACAGAGAACTATAAATCAACCACACCAGAACTGAAGCAGATGGAAAAGAAAAGTCACTCACATAGGGTGAGGGGAAATCACAAGCCGAATTGGAATGTTTGTTGTGGGTGTCAAGGGAGGTGAATTGTAGTGCTTTGCTCAATGATTGACCAGCTGATTGTAAAACACAGGTCTGCATCCTCTGAATGAACCGATCTTTTAGCAAGCCTGGTTGTTTTCCCTGTTCCCCCGCGCACTCCACACACCCACCCCTTTCTCTGGCCTTTCTTCTGTCTCCTCTCTCCTCATCCCCACCCCCCTCCCTGATCGGACGCTTCTCACGCCTCCAGGCAGCCACTGTCCTTTCCCTTTCACTGGCAGACCTTCACAAAAGGCTGTGTTAGTTCATCAGGAGATAACAACCTCTGAGTCTGGGTCGTCTTTACTAGCCTCAGTGGTTGAGGTCTGTGAGCCTTGCCCCCAGCCACTGACACAGACGTTGTGCTAACGGACATTCCCGCTAGGTCGATGCTGGGCGTTTACTGAAGATGATGAACCTATTTTCCCTTAATAAGCTGAGCAAGGTTGGTATTGGTGACAGGAAGGCAATTCCCAAACTAGCTCGGTAGGAAAAGTCACTGATTTTCTTCAGGCATAATGTTGTTTTTGCGTGTATTTGAAAATCAACTCTATTGATAAACACGTCATGGCTGTGAGGAGTCACTATATTTGTATGCTCTGGTGTCTGTTTACTGACGGATAAGATAGGTTCTCTCTGACAGTATCTTGAGTTAGGAGAGAATGATAGGGTTAATTTCTGGTGGTTCTTGTGCAAGACTGACATTGAAATAGGTATCGGGAATGACTTCTTGAGCTATCATATTTGTTTTTCTTTTTTTTTTTTAAATGACCGTTCTGTGATGGTAGAAGGAAAATTGGGTATCTGATGCTAATATTAGATTGTCTGAGATTGAGAAATCCATTCAGACAGGTAAATTATCTTAAACATTTACTTATTTTATTCATTAATGGAAGCACCGAATTTAATTCCAGGAACTGTATATGTTAACAGTGGTCATGATATCATTAAGTTGCGAACTGGATATGTTTCTTAACGCATACCTCAAGCAAGCTTACGATTTATACAACACAAAAGCATGCACAAGCTGAGCTGGTAGAAATGTCCCCAAATGATATTTTTGATACACGGAGAGGGGTGCCATTGATTCCAGGTGGCCTTCGTATGGGAACGAAAACGAAACCCACACATTTGTGCAGCCTTGACTAAAATATAACGCTTTAGTTCCTGATCATACATTTGATATCATTGATATGTTTCTGAAACCCTCTATTACTCGGGTCATTATTCAACCTGAGTTTTGCTCTCAAGAAAATATTCTCCCTGTCTAGAACCTTCATATTCCCTCACTGATTCTCTCTCTCTCTCTCTCTCTCTCTCTCTCTCTCTCTCTCTCTCTCTCTCTCTCTCTCTCTCAAAGATTTACATACATAAATGAACAACAATAGAAAATTATCTTAACGCAAATGGAAAGAGATGTTGAAAGATACAAGGAGCTAAAGATAGAAAGCGATAAATAGGCAAAACAAAAGAGAACTTAACGTCAGTATACTGCCCTTCACCACTCTCCCTGTGAACCTCCGGAAAGATTTAACCATTTTTTACCTGTAAGTTCCATTGCTGCCATTGAATTTGTTCTTTCCTTTTAATTATCCATTGGTGACCCAGTAGGGAGAAATATAGATAAACAGTGTGATTGACTTGAATTGAGAAAATTCATTTTGGTTTGAATTTTCTTGCAGTAAGACCTTGAAGAAACAAAGAGATTAACATAGAAATCAATAAACAGGCAGGAAAAGGGAACTTAAAGATGAATGTGCAATCTACTCAGCTGATTATGAACTTCTGTAAAGGTTTAATGATATTTTTTTTACCCGTAAAATTTTATTGCTTCACTTTTGCCTGTGAGTTTGCTTTGTCACCTTTGAATTATCCATCACTGGCCCAGGGGCAGAAGCATTTGAATTGAAAAAAATCATTTTGACTTGAATTTATCTGAATGGGACACTAAATTCTAATTACGTTCGTAGTACTTTCGATTTGTTTAAATTTAGTTTTTTCAGATATATATTCAAGCAGTTATCAAATTAAGGTATCAATATGGCAATAATAAAACAGTGTAACGTAAAGCTACGTAGATGTTCGAAATAAAAATGTCAGCACTGATCCCACGATGCTTTCCATCAAATGTTTTCTTTTTGAGCATTGAAATCTTCTACGCTCACGCTGGCAGAAAATGGCAATTAAAACAGGGCAATTATGTGACAATATCAGCTAATTCACGCTGCACAAAATGTATCTATAACTTGACTATGCGTTACATAGATGGAAAAGGGACGATCACTCTCACAGGGTGAGGGAACGTTAGTGGCAGAACCTGAGGCTAAGTAGTGGGTACAATGAGAGATGATGAACAGTTAACAGTGTAAAAATGTATAGTTGATTCGTTAAATATAATGATGGTGGTCTGCATTCTCTTATTACAGTTAACAGTGTAAAAATGTACAGTTGATTCGTTAAATATAATGATGGTGGTCTGCATTCTCTTATTACAGTTAACAGTGTAAAAATGTATAGTTGATTCGTTAAATATAATGATGGTGGTCTGCATTCTCTTATTACAGTTAACAGTGTAAAAATGTATAGTTGATTCGTTAAATATAATGATGGTGGTCTGCATTCGCTTATTGAGTTGGTGTTTTGGCGACCCTAGTTCTCTTTCTCATCCTTCCACCGTCCTATCCACCTCTTCCTTTCCTCTCTCGACGGAGTAGCACGTTCCGACTGGGGTGGGGGGGGGGGGGGGGGGGCATGGGGGGATGGGGGGGGGGGGGGGCTCTGGCTTAAACAGTGACATAATCATTCCCACTTGTATTGAAAAGTGAACATGGTTACCTATCTCACCGTGGGTAGCAAAAAGGTCAATCAACAGAAGTTCTGTGTGGTCAGTGCTGGAAGAAGAAACAGGGTTTTCATAGCTCGGAATTCCACATTTCAGTCTGTGACCGGCTGCTTCATCGCTGAAAGCGCATGCCTGAGCTTCAGATTTTCGGCGACAGTGTCAACCCCCAAATGAGCAACTGAGGAGATTTGTGGGGAAATCTGGACCCAGTTGCTTATAGTACTAGCAAAAATGAAAATGACAGTGGCAGAACAGAATAGCGTGAGATAACTGAAGTGGGGGTATTTGTGCAGATCGGGGAGGAAAGAGAGAACACTTAGATGTTGTGACTGTGGATATAAATTCACTAGAGTTGCACTGAACTCCCATTATACCGGCTCTGCATCTACCTAAACGTAAAGCAAAAGTGGATAAAATGCGTGCTGGTAGATTTATTGACGAGAAAACATATGCGGAATAGTAGTCAATCCTTATCACCAAGGACAGCGCAGGGTCGGAAACGGTGCATGTTGAATCAAAGAGCGCACAGAACAAGAGCTCAAGTGTGTCTGACACGGTCCTCAGCCAGATGTTTATTGCCACGCATCAAACCACACCACCGTGCTTCAACACACTGAGGCAGCCATCACCACACCGCCTGATAAATCCTAATGGAAAAGGAAACCAGAGGGACGACTGCCTCTGCTAATGAGGGAGAGGCATGAGAGAGCGACTGTGCACAATGTAGCAGTCATGTTTGTGCCTGTTTAGGGGAAGGGGAGATAATCTTAAAGTCAAATAGTCCCGTGGAGAGCAAAGAAGGACAAAAAAAATCGACGCTGCTCTTCACCCCCAGTCTACCATCACCACCCTCCTACTCCCCCAAATCCATTCGCCTTTCTTCATCTCTCACTCTCTTCCCCCCCCCCCCCCCCCCCCCCCCCCGCCCCGGGCACTCGTTCACCAAAGTCACTCCGTGGAAGGAAATGCCTTACTCTGTCCTTCGATCCCTACTCATTAACCCGCTCAACCCATCAGCACCGAAGGAGGAAATGCCTCCGCCTCCACCTGTGGCAAGCCAGCAGCCTGAACCACGTGACGAAGAAAGGAGGACACGGCCCACACAAAGGATAGCAGTGACAGCGATAACGACGCCAACGCCTACAGTCAGTCCCCACGAGGATGACGATAGCTCAAAAACAAAATCATTAATAAAGACAATGACACCGCTCGCCTGTAAAACAACATGACTCTGTGCTAACAGGCGTTGGTCACGACTGGTTAGGCAGACTGCATGGCCTTAGAGTGACCATCCCCCAAACAACAACAACAACAACAACACAAAAACAACAACAACAACAAAACCCGATGAATAAAGTGACAGACCGTGAAAAATTATGTGGGTGACACCAGGACACAGTCATGGTGCATGTTGGAATAAATGACATGAGGAATCACGCGACAAAGTCTGTGAAAAAAGAACTGATAAAAAAAGAAAAAAAACTACAGACATGTTCTCCTCAACTTTCACAGGAAAATGAAGATAGTTTTAACTAAGATAGCATCAACGAGGGACGAAACGCTCTTTGCTAAGGGAGAAGTGCCGAGCGCCCAGCTCTAGGCAGAATTCTTTTCCAAGGAGAGAGTGTCGCCCATCTGCTTCCACCAGCTGCCGAGGCAGGATGGTAAAGATCACCTAGGGGACGAAATACGCCCATCACAGAAGGGGTCTGGCATTATGGCGGACACCATTGGTTGTCATGTGAACGACCTCCTCTGGGAAAAAGGCAATAAAAATAAGATAGGTAGGAGATATTTAGAGGCATTGGGCGTGGTGAGTGGGAAATCCTGAAAAATCAGCGCCATAAGACAAGAAGACAGTCGGCATTATACACACTACCAGGAAAATAGTCAGAGAGACACGAGGACAGGTCAGTAGTATAGACACTACCATGAAAATAGTTACAGAGACACGAGGACAGGTCAGTATTATAGACACTACCATGAAAATAGTTACAGAGACACGAGGACAGGTCAGTAGTATAGACACTCCAAGAAAATAGTTACAGAGACAAGAGGACAGTCAGTAGTAATAACACTACCAGGAAAATAGTTACAGAGACACGAGGACAGGTCAGTATTATAAACACTACCATGAAAATAGTTACAGAGACAAGAGGACAGGTCAGTATTATAAACACTACCAGGAAAATAGTCAGAGAGACACGAGGACAGGTCAGTAGTATAACACTTACCATGAAAATAGTTACAGAGACACGAGGACAGGTCAGTAGTATAGACACTACCATGAAAATAGTTACAGAGACAGAGGACAGGTCAGTATATAAACACTACCATGAAAATAGTTACAGACAAGAGGACAGGTCAGTATTATAAACACTACCAGGAAAATAGTTACAGAGACACGAGGACAGGTCAGTATTATAAACACTCCATGAAAATAGTTACAGAGACACGAGGACAGGTCAGTATAATAAACACTACCATGAAAATAGTTACAGAACACGAGGACAGTCAGTATAATAAACACTACCATGAAAATAGTTACAGAGACACGAGGACAGGTCAGTAGTATGACACTACCATGAAAATAGTTACAGAGACACGAGGACAGGTCAGTATTATAAACACTACCATGAAAATAGTTACAGAGACACGAGGAAAGGTCAGTAGTATAGACACTACCAGGAAAATAGTTACAGAGACACGAGGACAGGTCAGTATATAAACACTACCAGAAAATAGTTACAGAGACAAGAGGACAGGTCAGTATTATAAACACTACCATGAAAATAGTTACAGAACAAGAGGACAGGTCAGTAGTATAAACACTACCATGAAAATAGTTACAGAGAACAAGAGGACAGGTCAGTATATAAACACTACCAGGAAAATAGTTACAGAGACAAGAGGACAGGTCAGTATTATAACACTACCAGGAAAATAGTTACAGAGACACGAGGACAGGTCAGTATTATAAACACTTCCAGGAAAATAGTCAGAGACACGAGGACAGGTCAGTATTATAAACACTTCCAGGAAAATAGTTACAGAACACGAGGACAGGTCAGTATTATAAACACTTCCAGGCAAATAGTTACAGAACAAGGACAGGTCAGTATTATGAACACTACCATGAAAATAGTTACAGAACAAGAGGACAGGTCAGTATTATAAACACTTCCAGCAAATAGTTACAGAACAAGAGGACAGGTCAGTATTATGAAACACTTCCAGAAAATAGTTACAGAGACAAGAGACAGTCAGTATTATAAACACTTCCAGCAAATAGTTACACAGAGACACCAGGACAGGTCAGTATTATAAACACTTCCAGGAAAATAGTTACACAGAGACACAAGGACGGTCAAGTATTATAAACACTTCCAGGCAAATAGTTACACAGAGACACCAGGACAGGTCAGTATTATAAACACTTCCAGGCAAATAGTTTACACAGAGACACCCAGGACATGTCAGTATTAGAAACACTTCCAGGCAAATAGTTCACAGAGACACCAGGACAGGTCAGTATTAAAACGCTACCAGGAAAACAGTTACAGATACACGAAGACCGATAAGTTTATAAACACTTCCAAGAAAATAGTTACAGAACAAGAGGACAGGTCAGTATTATAAACACTTCCAAGAAAATAGTTACAGAACAAGAGGACAGGTCAGTATTATGAACACTTCCAAGAAAATAGTTACAGAGACACGAGGACATGTCAGTATCATAAACACTGCCGGGAAAATGGTTTGAGACAAGATGACAGGTCACTGTCATGGAAACTGTCAAGCAACATCGGGACAGTGAGGAAGACGATTGGTACCGTTACAATCACCAGTCATACAATTACCACGACATCCGCCCTAAGAGACGTTACCTTGACAACCGCCGTGACAGTCGTTACTATTTAGACAACAACCAAGGGACTGTTCGGAACAAACAACATGACCATCAACGGCCAGCACTCAACAACTTCAGGAACAGCAGAGACCAACTGGACGGGCATCAACATAAAAAATCAAACGACCGCTATAGAAACGACGAAGTCACCCGCTGTTGCAGATTCCACGAGAGCCGTAATTGACGTTCAGCCTGTATTGGTGATCTCCGCGACAAACAACGCAACCACAAGGACAGACGCAGGCGGTGAGATGAGGCCATGACGGATGTTGACTTTCATTGATTGATTGTTTCTCTGTATTCATGTTTTCATTTGTTGTTTCATTCACAGCGAAACATGCTCACTGAGTACATAGGATGTATTTCTGTTGGCCCAAATTAATCGTCACATCATTGAATCGAAATCCCATAATCGAAATAGATTTGAGGAACATTAAAGGTTTTAGAGACAAGATCGACGGCACGAAATAAAAAAAAAGTAAATGCAACAAAATATACTCTGCACAAAAAGAAACGCATATTTTGTTTCGCTGAAAATATTAAGGAAAATTTTGACAGAAACATGCCCCGTATAGCAGGGAACTCTGTCCAGTGTGAATAGTCAGACATAATGAATAGACATAACAGTAGATTGATGTCTTATTTCTTCTGTGGTTGTAATATTTTGAATGCTAAATGACGCATGAAATGACTGAAATAAAAATCTTTTTGTGCACAGTATAGATATCACTCAGAAAATCTTGTCGCAAAAAAAAAATCTGAGTTCATGAAGGCAGGGAGAGAGAAATACAGAGAAAACTCATGTCGGAAAGCTGACCATTTCAAAGTTAGATAATCCTTTATCGGCAGTCATACAGGCTGTACAGACTCTTAAAAACAGCAAAGCTAACGGAAAAGATAGTATCATAAGCGAAATACTTAAAACTAGCATGTGTATCATTATCAGTCTTGTATGCATTTTACAATTAGGCTCACATACTAGCTTATTGAAGATGGAATAAATGTACTAATATTTAAGAATGAAGACCCAAATAATCATAATAATTACCGTAGTCTCACTCTCAGTAGTACTTTGAGTAAACGTGTCTATTTAGTCACAGAAAAAAAACCAAGTGGTATTGTATTCTCAAAATGAACTCAAACTTCTGTTCTCTTCTGGGGACAATTGCTTTTAGATATTCATACTTAGGGGTCATTTTAATTTTTTTTTAAAGTGTTAATTTTCAGTATGCGGAAGACCATGTGGCTAAACAATGTGATCACGCAGTACATGCTCTCAAGCGCAGCGTTTGGGGAAAGAAGTACATACGGACTTGCAGATGCGTTTGTTTGACATATTAGTTACTCAGATCACAAGTTATGGAGCCCGAAGTGTGGCTTCCATTCAATATCATGACAGTCAACAAAGACAAGCCTTCGTTATCCACACTATTCAACCCGTTTAGTGCCTTTCTCTCTCTCTCCCAAATACCCATCAAAAAGCGTCTACATCGGGCTTTGCAGAAGCTTGCTAGGAGTGCGTAAAAGAACCATAAATTTACTTGAATTTTGGGAACTATATGCCAAGTAACACTGCTTGAGTTATCTGAATCAAACAGAGACAGCTACCTGAAACACGCCTTGATGGTGTATTGAAACAAAACCACAGAACAAAATTCTCTGGGTAAACCTCGGTAAACATTTGCCACAGTTTAGAGATTTCTGCGTGTGACTGGGACACGCAGGACACACTTGAAGGTAAACAACTTAGGTATTTAATTATAACGAACTTACAGAACTTATATATTCAGTTCTGACCAAACATAAAAATGGGCTTTTTCGACGCTTTTATTTTACAACAAATTCTTCAACTCATCCATTGCAGGTAATCTGCCAGAATGCTGATCATAGAACAGCTCTATGTCGCCCACAGTTAAGTCCAAGTAGGATTGAAATCGAGAGAGGGCGTTACTGCAGCTCTCATATGCAAGAACAGCTCTGTAAATTGTGTGAAGGAGTGGAGGATGGACTGCAATGTCTTGATAAATGTTCCATGTATGATCAGCTGAGATCTTGTCAACTTACTCTGTCAATGCATAATGTCATCATAAGTGTTCAAAAGAATTATTCAATGCATCTGACAGAAGAAAGCATTTTCGATCTCCAGTTACATACTAAGGTCAAGTTATTGTCAGCCTGAAGTGGCCAAATTTGTATGCAAATGCCTCACAGTTCGCAAAAAAAAAGTATTTTCCCCTACGATTTTGTGGACACATAGTTTGTGAACTCTCCTCATCTTTCCTTACTTCTTGCTGTTCAGTTCAGTTTTGTTGTTTCATTCAGTGTCCATAGTTCCTTTGATATGCTTTACTACATAGAAATGAATCTGAATCTTAGAGTCTGTTCCTTTCTCCTGATGAAGCACGCTTCTTGGCCCTTGAGGCAGGCTCTGTCCCTTCCTCTTCAGCTGCAGACCTTTACAAAGGGCTGTGTTAGTTCATCAGGAGATAACAACGTCTGGTCGATTAACCTATCTCCCACTCGTCCCTGTCACCATCCTCCACTCCACTGTCCAGCCATCGACACAGACGTTGTGCTAACGGACATCCCCGCCAGGTCGATGCTAGATGTTTGCGGGAGATGATGAACCTATTTTCCCTTAATAAGCTGAGGAAGAATTGGGATCGTAGGCAGGAAGACGGAACCGAAACTAGCTTTACTAATAAGGGTGTGTGACTTCCATCAGGCTTTCTGCATGTATTTTGAAAACAGTTCTTCGCGAATCACTTCCTCACTCGCTTTCTTTGGGCACTATTAAAGTTTCCTTTCTAGGTTGTATGTGATGCCACATATTACACATTGTTTCTAGATGAGTTAGGTAAATGAAGAGAAAGGCAACATGATCAGTTTCAGACAGTTTCTATGCATCAATGAAATTGAAACTTTTTCTGTTGAACAGAATATAACGTTCAACAGACTAATCCGTTACACAGCTAATTCTGACGTTCAAGACCAATATGTTCCTCAGGTTGTGTTCCGATTATTTCATAGACCGCATTCCCCTCGCAAAAATCACTCAAGAGAAACTGAAGTGAGTGAACAATTAAATAAGGGTTACATTCTGTTTTCATTCATTCAGAATAACCTGTCTGTTTGTCTGTCTGTCTGTCTGTCTGTCTGTCTGTCTCTCTCTCTCTCTCTCTCTCTCTCTCTCTCTCTCTCTCTCTCTCTCTCTCTCTGTGTGTGTGTGTGTGTGTGTGTGTGTGTGTGCGCCATTTCTGGGAAATCTTCTGTAGTCAAACTGATTTGTCCAGGTGTTCTTTCCGCACATTCTCATTTATCTTTCATACTTATTCTCCACTCAATTCACAATGTAAGCGGCATCAAAATAGAACAGCTTATCTTGATGAATGTGGAAACAACAGACGTAATCTGCAAGTCTACCAATATACTTGTGAAAGGAAGGGAACTGAAGCGAGAACGAGAACAGGAAGGGGGGAGAGGAGGGGGCAGGTAAACCGAGAAACCAAGGGCAGAATTACATCTTCTTTCAGACGGAATAGTCTTGTTTACGTCATAACCGCCTCTACGAGTTTTTCTTGCAAGGCTTGGAACATTAAACGGGATAGTGAAACAAAGCATGCGGAATCTGACGACATTAACCTGCCGTATGATCTATAATTGTTCGTGAATTGATGGTGCTGATACCAGAAGATGAACTGATGGGAGCTTTTTTTTTGTTGTTTGTCTCATACTGTACCGGGTAAGTTATTTGCTCTCGTATCAACTGATAATTGACGTTCTAACATCCTTCCCTTCTGGTTTCCTTGTACTGGATTGGTGCATCGCATCGACTGCGTCTCTCTCTCTCTCTCTCTCTCTCTCTCTCTCTCTCTCTCTAATAGTAAATGCACATATTTGTTGCAGAAATAACGAACTCAGATGCGAACCAGCAAAATACGTTGGATCAGAAGATACATTTTGCACTTAATCGTTTCATATACGTCTTTCCATTTCTGAGCCGTTGTCGTCATTAATGCATTGCATATGTTTAATAAGTTTCGATATTTAGTTCAATCGCTATGCACTCTGCCACCATGACTTCGCTGACCTTTATATTATGTATAACAGCCCGTCGGCTTGTAGTGATGTCCCCTTGACAAAACTGGAACTGGTGTGTATATTACACTCCGAGGGAAGTTCCTCCTGCTCCTCCTCTTCCTCTCCTCCTCCTCTTCTTCTTTCTTCCTCTTTATTAACATAACCAATGAGAATAGTGGTGTCTTAGATAGTAACAATGATAACAGTAATCACAACAATAATAGTAATAATAATAATAATGATGATGATAATAATAATAATAATGATAATCATCTTAAACGTTTTCTGGAGACAACACATTTTAAGCACAGAGTGACTATCTTCTTATGAATTCTGTGAATGGTACTGTCATTTGCAGACAAATAGGAATATACAATACTTCTTCGCACGTCGCTTGTCTAGAATATATTACTGAGAAAAACAAGTACTTGTGTAGTCTGCAAACAGATCAGGCAGGCTCAAAGTAGACTTGAGGGATGCCGTGTTTGTCCACTCAGCCAGTGAAGATTGACCCAGCGAAGAGGACGTCTCGTTGTCACTGTGCTGAACAGGATTAGGGAAGCCCCAACGACTTCAGGTCACTGGAACAGATATTTCATTCTGGTGACGGAGGGGATGGGGTCGGGAGGTGGTTCGAGGGTGGGGGGTTAGGAGTAGGGGGCTGCTATGGTTGAGCAGGCCAGGGGGAGTAAGAAAATTGACCACTGTTCATTGAAGCTTGTGTTCGTTTGACAGTGTGCTTTCCATCATGTTAGCAGAGCGGCTGCATGACAGAAAAGTCTGCGTCAATGCCCCAGCTTGTGTGGTAGATGATACCTTGGTACATTTGTTACAGCGTAGAAACACGTATAACCCATGCTATCCCTTCTCAGTGAACTAAGACTTTAAGTTTACTATATATAGCTCGATCAGTCTGTTTGTATACACGTTTGGATGGAAGATGAGTGTCTGAATGAATGTGAGTGTGGGAGATTTTCTATCTGCTATTCAGCAGTATTTGACAATTCTTTGTTAAGTGAATGAACGCTTATCCGATAACGATCTTTTCTTTATGGTCAAGGACACATTCGAATGATTCACTGTGATAATCAGCTCAAAAAGGTAAGATGGTTAGTAATTTGTAGAAGGTAGAGTGGTTTTGTTGTTGTTTTGTGTGTGTGTGTGTGTGTGTGTGTGTGTGTGTGTGTGTGTGTGTGTGTGTGTGTGTTTGCTGCTTTACCTTCTGTGTCGTCTCGGTGGTATTACCCCCCCCCCTCCCCCCCGTACTAAACCCGGTTTCTCCTTACACACTCAGACGAAAGTTCAATCATCAACGCCTCAGTATCGACAACTTACAGGAAGCAAGCAAGATTGCGTCTAAGCAATCCAGCAAAGACGACACTGCACTGCTGCCGAGTTCATCGGTATCTGTTCTGAATCAACATTCGTAGGATATCACCTCCAAAGCCTTATACAGACGATAACAAGTTGCAAGTTACCTAGTTGCAAAGCTAGCGTGAGTGAGGAGCAGATTTGTTTTTGTTGTCACATGAAGCAGATCTGCCAGAACGGCGCAAGTTCCTGCACTTTGTTCCGTTCAGCTAACATCCGTGTAAAATCTAATTAATCTGTTCTGTTATTGTTTTGCACAGCAAAAGTCTGTTTGAAATTTTCCAGTTTCTTCTTTTTTTTCTGTTTGAATGATACTTTCTACTTGCAGTAGTTTTGCTGAGCATAGGTATAGTCATCGTTGTTCTAACGAAAGTGTAAGCAAACATCAGAGGATTGCATCCCTTTGATTTATGCACCATGCAAGACAATTCATGTTGATTAATTTTCTTTCTTTTCGTAAAGTTGGAGTTCTCTCTCTTTCTGTCTCTCTTGTCTGTCTGTCTGTCCTGTCTGTCTCCCCTCTCCCTCCGTGCCCTCCCCTCTCCCTCTGTGTGTGTGTGTGTGTGTGTGTGTGTGTGTGTGTGTGTGTGTGTGTGTGTGTGTGTTCTATCTTATCTTGTGTGCTGCGTCAGGGAAAGTGCTTCTGCGCTGGCCATTCTGGCTCCATTACGCACTTTTATACCCTGTCGTGTCCTGCTGCATCCCCCGCACTGACAGTCCCCAGGGAACGATCAATGTCAGGACCTGTTGAAGTGACGCCTTAGAGGCGACACCACTGCCACAGCCCTGTGGGGTCACTTTGGTGGCGTCCAGTGATGACAGCTGTGATCAACATACACGGGACACCACCTGCTGAGCTTCCTGCCTGCCTGCTGATGGCGCTGATTGTTTGCTTCCAGCGACAGTGCGGGTGAGCGTTCCTTCCTAGGGGAAGTGTCAGCCAGCTCATTATGACACTTGGCATGTTTTGTGGTGAAGGGACGTCGTGTGTTTGCAGGTATGGCCGTTTTGTTATGACGGGACGGTTTGTCACAGGTGTGACAGTATGTGCCGGTGCGGTACCTGGTCGCCGCGCGCACATTTAGGACATCTCTCTCTCTCTCTCTCTCTCTCTCTCTCCACACACACACACACACACACACACACACACACACACACCACACACACGCACCACACACACACACACACACACACACACACACACACACACACACACACACACGAATCAGAATGAGCGAGGTGCCTACCTGACCAGTGGTCGTTTTCAACGGCGGAGTCTTTATAATGTGCACATGAGCAGAAGTGAAATGCAATGGATATTTGGCCAAACTGACCAGTTGAAAGGCAGACTTCATCTAAAAGAATCCCTGTGTGATTTTGTGCTAAATATAGTATAACTAGTCAGTAGTCAGTCTTTTTTTTTCTCTGTGACCAATTCGCAAAAAAATAAAGTCCACTGTTTTTCACGTGTGTACACGCCTCAGTTACAGCAGCGCATATGTTGTTCAAATCAAAACACCGTGTCATAATGTACAGGGGTGACAAAAATTCGTGATCGACAGAGATGTTACGGCACAATAACAAAACATAACAAAATGGGCTCTGCCTCTAGACATGTAAATTTGACGAAACGTGCAGAAGTGGCAAAACGTACCGAAACCAACAGACAATTGCATCACTGTGACCATAGGCGTTCGGGTGTCAAAACGCACCTGCACGGGCGCCATAACGACCGTTTTCTGTTGTGTCAGCATTAAAGACTTAAACACTTGCGAAGTCACCATGGACATGGATGTGACAACGAAATCAGAAGTGGGATCACCGTGTGTGATGCTGCTCTTTTGCCAACTGTTAAGGCCCCAAACTTTCAGTTGTAGTAAAGATCAAGACAACGCGAGGTACTCCGGCAGACTGATCAAACTGCTAAGGCCAGAAGGGATGGGTCCTTAAAATGGAAAGAGGAGCATGAAGTATAAACTGCACATTATTGTTCAACGGAGCTTAAGTGGAGACGAAGCCAAGAGTTTTTTCATTTTACTGATTACAATACGTTAGTCATCGAGCGAGTTGCTGAAAATGAAAGCCTGAACTGGGACTAATATCTGGGCGACACATCACTGGATACTGTGGAAAGGGGAAAAACAGAGGATGCTTGGGAGCAGGGAAAGGGAAGGGACGCGTGAGAGATAGGGGAGCGAGGAGGTGAGAGGTATGGGAGTGGGAATGGAGAGGGGGACGGGGTGGGTGAACAGTGGAGATCGGGAGGGGGCGTAGGAGGACGAGTCATTGATCTTGGATAAATATCGTGAGGGCAGGACAGGAGAAAGCACGTTTCACAGTGTAAGATGGCACAGGTTTTTTTCCTGTAATTTCTTCCACTTATATATACCTTTCCCTTCCTGTGTCACTGCTCCAGAGTTTGTTCTACCCGCGTCTGTTTGTTTGTTTGTCTGTCAGCAAAACTGTGGAAAAATAATAACAGACTAATTTTAACGAAACTTGGTGGAAATATGAATGTACTTCAAGGACGAAGATGTTCAATAAAACTTAGTGCACATCCGTGATGCTGATCTGGAAGAAAAATGGTTCCAGTGGCTCTGTTCCGTCAGACTGTCACATAACGTTCGCTAACCACGATCACTGTGAAATCATAGTTCACGGGTGGATAATGATCTGAAAATTAGTACATTTTACAGAATATCAACACTTTTTTTTTGAAAAAGAAGACATGAACATTATTTTTTTTGGTGTTTTCCCTCTCCTATTACAGAGTTACGGGAAGCATTTTAATTTTCGTTCATTACCATCCCTGGCACTTACCTGATTGTTTTCACTTATAAACTATCAAAAGAGGGATCAAGGATCTGTTCTACCGTGGCAGAAGTCCATGCTCTCCTTCGCGCTCTTGTTTTTAATAAAAACTATTAGTGTTCCTTTTGTGTGGATTAGAAGCGAATGGTTTCGCACAGGATGGTAGTGGAGAAGGAACTATTCTAGAACTCTGGTCAGGTAGGTTGAACGCCTGTCTGGGATGCGTTACTATGCCTGGTCTAGGGGTCGAGACGACCACAAGCCTGCATTTTATCCCATGTATCCCCATCGCCCTAACCCTCATCTTCCCGTCCCCCGTCTGCTCACTCCCAATACATCCCACAACCCCAGCTCTGCTTAGCCAGAATGTCACAATATGTTCGCTGAAGAGGGACACTGTGACGGTATAGTTCATAAAGTGATAACTAGCCAAGAAATGCATTTTCATGGAATGTTAAAGCCTTTTCAAACTGACATAAATGTTGATTTCCGAATTTTTCCTTTTCTATTATAGAGCACATGGGAATTGCCTTTTTTCAGTCTGTACGTATCATTATCTTGGTGTCAAGACAGTGCCTGTCTGGGATGCATTGCCAGCCCTGTTTTAGGGTTCAAGACGACCACTAGCCTGCTTCTCTTCCCATTCATCCCCGTTGCTCTGACCCTGACCTTCCCGTCCCCCGTCTGTTCACTTCCGGTACAGTCCTGCGCCTTCGTGCCCACTCTCCGCCCTTTCTTCGTCACTCCCAGATCTATCTTGGGAAGAAATCCGGTATTTTCCTCAGGGAAATTACATTCTAACAATTTAACTCTGAAGTGCAGTACAATAATAATACAATGCAATGCAATGTAGGCCAACAATGCAACACACAAAACATCACAAAATATACAAAACAATACAAAACACACAAAACGTTACAAAATTTTCAGTAGCATACACAACACACTAACATGATATCATCTATGAAATGCGTCACAGTAAAATGCAATACAGCATACAAAACACTATATGTCGTACAATCCATACTTCAGAGTAATGCATCGCACAATACAATACCGTACACAAGAGTTCAGATCGTTGCTGGTACATACGAAAGACTACTTTGTCCGGACCAGCAGATACACTTTAGTCCATCTTTAAGTATTCGAGCCATTAATATGATCAATGGCCGCCAACAATACACCGCCAGTTAAAGCTGAAACATGCTCTAAGGTTGTCTCCACATGAAAGAGGTCCATTGTTTAGGTGTGTGTTACTATGAGCTGGGATTTAGTTAAGATCCATACCGAAGTAACTGTCTGAACTAACTGGGGTTTAGGTCAACTGTCCAGGTACACGTCACTGTCCGTAGGGATCAGACTTCAACAGTGGAGGTGAACATCGCTTTTTTCAGAGAATATCTCTGCAAGTGGGTGGGGTGATGGTCGTGGTGGTGGTTAAAGTCTGTTCTCGAGGAACTTATCCCTGGTAACTCGCCTTGGCTTAAGGCTGTGTCAGATCAATTGACATAGGCTAGAACACCAAGGCTACATCAAAATGTTGTTATGCTCTGCATAGTTATGCGGGGATTGTCTTCACTCGTAACAAGCTTCTAGCATAGCACCATCATTCTCCAAAATCCCTGGAAGTCGGAGTGTGGCTGCCCATGTGGCGGGGTAATCAAAACGGTTACACGCGTAATGTTCTCATCCCTAACTGATGCAATTGTACCATAGTGTTCAACTGCTTCGGCAGTTCGGATGATCCCTGGAGTCTTTCAGCCAGGGTACGACAACAACAACAACAACATCCCTGGTAACGGAAGAGTTAAAGTTCACTGTCGAAGTAAGTGTTACCATAAGCAGTTCAAGGCCCATTGTTGAAGTGTGTGGCATTTCTCACGAGCACGTTAAGTCCGTTGTTGAGGGTCTCCTATGGTGGGGATATAAACGTCATTGTGGAGTGATTATTCCATGCAGTGGAGATGTGGGACATTTTTTAGGTGAATGTCGTCAGTAGTACGATTAAAATTATTGTGCCGCCAAAGGAAAGAATAAACAAATGACAAAAACAGCTAGTAAGCATTTAAAGTTTGTAGTTCAGGTAAGTGCCATAGCCAGCGGGTGTTTTCAGATCAGTTGTAGAATTACGGGTCTTAGTGGAGGGAATTGACCGTCCATTGTTGTGAAAAAAATATGTCTGGATCGGTGGGAACTAAAGGTCAACAGTGAAGATGAACCTGTTTAAACGAGTCATGGATTTTAAAAAAAATCAATATGGACGTGATTCGTTGCTACTACATAGACTTTGAGGATTAGTTTGGAAATGATGTGTCACTACAAATCTGAGTAATTATATGGTGCAGTGCAGATCTGACTGTTACAATCAGAGGTAAATTGAAGACTAAATTGAAAGTACGAGTGTTACCACCAGTCATGATTCAAAGCTCGGTTTTCCTTTGAATGTCACTATACATAAGGTTCGTTGTCGAGACAAACATCACCACTGGTGGGGACCTAATGAGAAATCGAGGACCACTGTCGAGATGGAAGTCTACTAATGTGGATATTTTTGAGGCGAGAGTCATAACTAGCGTGGATTCGTTGCCAGGTTTCGTTGTGACTGTTCATATTTCTGGGATTCTGCCCGCGCATCAGACTGGTATTTCCGTTCAGCTGTTGACATTTGAAGGTGGTCATTTATTGCGGTGTTGGCGATATTTTTTTTTTAGTGATGTCACCAAGGATATACAAATTTTAGTACAAAAGGACAAAATGCATGTCTACTTAAACACCCACCACTTCTCTATCTCACTACTTTT
>CM065737.1:21435588-21485588 GCA_033310375.1 Conus canariensis | reverse complement strand
CCACTGCACTTGCTAAACCTGCAAACTCACGTGCTTTGAACATCCAAATGTCCGTCTGGCTGATGTTACAATCAATTCGTAATTTTGCCCATTTTGCCTTTCACGTGCACAGTGGTGAGCTGTACCTCGGCATTCTGACACGCTTTTCCGTTGGGTATAAAAATCCAAAGCAACCATGGGTCAAACAATGCACATAACACTACTGCCGGCAAAAGAAGAATGCCAAGGTTGTCTGATGCTCAACGCAATAACGCAGTTGGACGATTGCAAGCAGGGGCCACTCAGCAAGGCGTGGCAAGGCACTTTGGTGCGTCCAGACAGACCATTGCTGCATTATGGACCCGTTACAACATCGCTCACAGTGTGAGGGACAGGCCGAGGTCAGGTCGACCCAGGGTCACTACTGCTGCTCAGGATCGTTACATCCGTGTGCGCCACCTTCGAGACTGCACTACAACGGCAACATCCACAGCGCTCCAAATTCCGGGACATCGAAGAATTTCTGATCAAACAGTTCGCAATCGTCTCAGGGAGGCCGGCCTTTTTGCTCGACGACCAGTTCGACGGAATATTCTGAACGCAGGTCACATGGCAGCACGTCTTCAGTGGTGCCGATACAGAGTGGGGTGGCCACGTGCACGATGGAGAACCGTTTTGTTCACTGATGAGTCACGGTTCCTCCTTAGACGGGTTGATGGGCGTGCACGAATTTACCGACGTCAAGGAGAGCGTTTTGCCCCTAACTGCATTCAGCAAGTGGACCATTTTGGTGGTGGTAGTGTCATGGTGTGGGGAGGAATACGGCACAATGGCAGGACTGATCTCGTGCATGTGGCAGGGAATTTAACAGGAGCCAGATACAGGGATGAGATCCTGCAGCCTCATGTTGTCCCACACATGAACACCAATGGAGGAATTTTCCAGCACGACAACGCTCGCCCGCATGTTGCTCGAGTCTGTCTTGATTTCCTGCATGCCAGCAATGTCCAAACTCTGCCATGGCCTGCCTGTTCCCCAGATCTGAATCCAATTGAACATTTGTGGGATGTCCTGGATCGACGCGTGCGCCAGAGGAACCCACCACCACAGACACTCCCAGAGCCTCTTGAGGCACTCCAGCACAAGTGGCACACCATTCCACAACGTGTGATTGCAAACCTGATTGCGTCGATGGGTCCCCAATGCCAGGCAGTGATTGACGCCAATGACGGTCATACCAGATACTGACATTTCGTGTACCCTTCTGTCTTTTCCACTGTCTGATTGGTTTACTTTTCAGTCAATAGAGTTAAATGTTTTCAACACGTGTCCATTGGTAATCAATTAGTACATGGGTCATAATTTGTTGTTTGAATCAAATCCGATTTTGGCAATAAAAAAATTAAATACCGGTGTCAAGTTTCTTTTTTGGGAGAGTATATATATATATATATATATATATATATATATATATATAATGCTGAACAATTAAGTAGTGGGAGAAAACAAGTGCAGGCTAACAATTCTTCAGTCATTATAGTAATGACTTGGCAAAGATTTGAATTTTAAAAAAATTGAAGATGAAGAAAATGGGGGGAATATATTATAAATATGAGAAACCCTTCACTAGCTGCCTGAGGGAACCATCGTTTGTTTATAATTGAATATTTCTTGCAGTCATTGCAATACCAAGCTGCTCTATAAGTTGCTGGAATGGTGCTCGGTACTTATCCTTGGAATTTATTAGTTTATTGTAATTTAGTCCCTTGCGGATTCATTCCAAGAACTGGCCCTCAGCACTTGTGTTTTAAGAGGTTATCTTTTTATATTTTCTACTTTTCACAAGAAAATGTAGCTTGTTTTGCTCTTTCATGATTTTCTTTTGCTTCTTAGGTGGCACCTAAGGTGGGGAGGGGGATTGAAAATGGCTGTGTGGGTGTGCAGGCTGAATGGATGGGTCGGGTGTTTGGGCTGGAGACTACTGCCGTTATGATTTAAGGCAAAATAAACAAAATACTTTGTGGTTGGTCGATGAAACAAGACCACTCGTTACGTTTGAATAAAACATTAATCCCTTCTGAAATGATGAATGGGAGGCGGGATAAGGCGACTGCGGGAGAAGGGGAGAGGTGGGCGGGGTGGAGGTGGGAGGGGGGGGAGGTTAGGGGTAGGGAGATGATTGCCGGTTCAGTTTCATGTGTCCAGCCTCGCTTTTCGGTAGCCACGTGAGACAACCTATAATTTAATGCTGAGATCAGAAAGGTCACTTGTTTGGTGCGAGGTTCGCTTGGTCATGGCCATAATGTCAAATAGCCCGTCAACAGACTCAGATGCTTATGAACTGGCGCCTCTCTCACTCTGCTCCATTCTCCTCCACTCCCAATTATTCCAGACCTCCACACATGCCACCCATGACTGTGACCTTTTCTTTTTTCTGATCCTCTCGAGTGAAAGGGTAGAGGATGGCGACGATCAGTTCGCAGGCAGGCCCGTGCATTATATCTCCCCCAATATAGTTCGCTTTCCATTGGCTGCTCTTCTTTCAGGGAGACACCGGGCGTCAAAACAACCAACGAGTGACAACACTACGAGAGTGAGGAAAGACCTCGCACTGTGTGGTTGCGTTCACAAACGTTGTAGGTGAGTTTCAAAGACAGCATCATGTCTGGGATATCGTCAGTTATCATCTTGTCAGATCCGTTCATTTTCTCTGTCTAGCCTGAATACTGTTTGCCTACTGTCCATGGTAACATCTCAGTGTAACAATTCCTTTCTTCTCACGTCTTCTATCATTAACGTGTGGTTAGACATAACGTTCCAACGCGTCCATTCCTCACGTGTTCGCAGGTTCAAAGATCCGTATCATGTCGATAAATACGCAAATAACAGGTGGGAACCAAAGCATGGACAGCGTAAAAGTGACTTACATTGCGCTTCATGCAGATTCTTGTTTGGATGAAAAAAAAAGTTCACGTTGATCATTTTGCTTTCAGACAGCAGAGTCATGGTTGACAGCGCCGCAGACGTAGATGGCGTTGGGACAGTTGAACCCTATTCTACAGCTACGTGGAGTCCGTTAAGTCGTGATAACGAGGACCTCAAGCACCAACCCCTCATGAAAAGGACCTGGATTATGTCGCTCTTCATCTTCTTCTACTCCGTCATCTTTCTTCTGGGCATCGTCGGTAACGTGCTGGTGATGGTGGTGGTGGTGAGGAACAAGGCCATGCAGACCGTCACCAACATCTTCATAGCCAGCCTGGCTGTGGCTGACCTCTGCTTGTGCCTGCTGAATGTTCCCTTCACCCCCATGATCTACTTCACTGAGTCGTGGATCTTCGGTGAAGCGTTCTGCCACGTCTTGTCTTTGACAATTTACGTCATAGCGCACGTGTCCACATTCACCTCCACCGCTATCGCCGTCGACCGTTATCTGATCATTGTCCACCCCTTCCAGCCTCGGATGAACGTCTGCCTGTGCCTCGTGATGATTGTGGTCATCTGGCTCTTCTCTGTCACCGTCTGTCTGCCGGTGGGTTTCTACCAAAAGTATCAGCAAGTCCATGATTCCACGACGTTCAGTTGCTATGAAGCGTGGCCTTCGCGCCTGTCCCGTCAGTTCTTCACTGTGACATGCTTCCTTCTGCAGTACGCCGTGCCCTTAATCGTCATCACCTTCTGCTACTCTGTGATCTGGCAGACTCTCCAAAAGCGCTCTAAGGTTAGGGATGTACGTATGGTAAGGTTGGATGGTCTGATGTGAAAGCACTCATGGGTTGTTGACAATGTTTTGCGTGAACGTGTCAATTTTTATTAAAAACACACCACGGAACACTACTGTCTAAACAACGAGGGGGAAGAGGTGGGGGAGGGTTAACCTTAATATTCAACTTAATCTTTAAGTCACACAACGGATTGTGAAAATCTGTTAAAAGGGCTTGACCAAATAAAAACAAACAAACGAACAAAACAAAACAACAACAACAAAACACGCACAGCACAAAAGCTTCCCGGACAAGGTGTTGGCAGGCGCTATCGTGTGAAGCACCAGCTGCCATAGGCATATTTTCTTGATCAACTGGAAAATCTCACAGTTGATAACTTGACTTTCCAGCTGCGACACAGATCACGCTGTATTATTGAACAAATACGACTTTCCTTCATCTCAGAGAGAGAGAGAGAGAGAGGGCGGGGGAGGGACAGAGAGAGAGAGAGGGGGGGGAGGGAGAGAGAGAGAGAGAGAGAAAGAGAGAGAGAGACAGACAGACAGACAGACAGACAGACAGTTAGACAGACCAGGCCAGAGAGAGAGACAGACAGACAGACAGAGACAGAGAGACAGGCAGACCGGACAAGAGAGAGAGAGAGAGAGAGAGAGAGAGAGAGAGAGAGAGAGAGAGAGAGAGAGAGAGAGAGAGAACACCATGGATGATCTTAATTTGCATTTATTGAGCTTATAGAAACTGAATCACTAATGAAAAATATGTAGGGTCCAAAGATCAGAAATGCTGCTATTATGAAAGTTGAAATGCTGAAATTCAAAATACAATAACTGATTACGACTTTAACTTATTTTAAAAACGAATTTTCTTGACTATTACAATTACGTCATAAAGAACAACAGCAAACAACGAAACGGTGAAAATGCAGCTGTGGTGGACAATGCAGCTGTGGTGGACCATTGGTGGACCATTCGACCAAAAAAAAAAAAATTTAGGGGTTGAAGAATCAAAGAACCAAAGACAAGAAAACAATTTACCACTTACATCAACAGAAAAAGAATAAACAAACAAACGAGGGATATATTTAGAACATGACCGAGTAACAAAAGACATTGAAGAGAACCGGCTCCAAAGAATGAAAACCATGAATAGATTGACTAATGCGTCGAGGAAAAGAGATTTTGGAATCTATGGCGAAATGGTAATTATGAATCTTATGACGCTTAGTCAGTTAGTGTATGTAATGCAGTCTATCAGTCAGTTTATCAAGTTAGTTCTGAGCAAGATGAACAGAACATTGTGTGAATTTCTATGGGAAAGCGTTAGAAGAAGTAAAAAAGGAAAATTATGGAAGTAGATGCCACAGAAGGAGGGGGTGATATGATTAACATTGCTACTTTCCAGGAAATTTTTTATTTACAGTGGATATGAAGATTGTTTACAGGAGCAAACGAGAACTGGAACCGATTCCCCAACTGGCACATAGGTAAATTGGTAAGCAACAAGAGCGTTTTTGATATAAACTGCAGATAGAAGACGCTAATAGCAAACGGTCAGATTGTAAACCCGTTGGAAGGAAGTACTCTACACCTACTAAGGTCAAAAAACGCTCGTCAAGGAAAGGAGTATATACAGCGTAGGTTGGTTTCCGATGTTACATTTATTTTGTTGTTTGCTAACATTTGTTGATATTTCACCAGGATGTCGTTCTGATCACTGCCGAAGTCATATGAAAGAAGATAGTAATGGCATGACAGAAACACGCTATAGAAGCTCAATAATTCATTCACAAAAATTCGAACCTTTCAAACGAATTAAATCAGATTATTAAGACCTTTACAAAATAAGTTTGAGCATCATCATTTTTTTTTTTGTTGTTGTTGTTGAATGGCACTTTACTCTGAGTCTAGAGCTTAGCTTGTATTTTATCAACGGATTCATTTTTAAACATCTGTTATGAAGTATGAGAGAGTGCTTGCATAACAACGGAAATGAGTTTGCATGCAGTAAGGCAGAAAAAATCCAGCATGATTATGGGTGTTAGCTTTAGTGTTATAATGGTGTGGTAACGCACATACTTTTACCTTTCTGTGTACTACCTGTCATACAACATCAATCGTTTGACGAAACTTCATTTCCAACGCTTGTTGTTTAGTGTTGAAAGTTGGTGTGGTTGTTTTGAAGCTAAGTAGTCAGTTGGTCCAATTTTGCAGCCCATAAGCTAGTTTTTTTTTTCTTCATTCATTGCTTTGTATGTGAAAATATATAGTGGATGAGAATATAAAGCCTGCACATCCAGACTTAATATCATCTTGTCATTCGTCTATAATATGCATACTTTCTGCGTTGCATTAACACTTTCTCCACATTTAAGTTTACAGATATGTTTAAAGCACACATGTACATTGTGTCTGTAAGTGTATGTAACACGCATAATCTTTATCACGTTCGGTGTGATCTATACACACAGAGGACATGCAACTAAAAATTACAGAAAAGCAGGTATCAGAAATAGTGTGCCCTGATTATGGTCTAATACAGCTTGCCAATGTTCAGACAATAGCGTTATTCGAGGAGGAAATCCGCTCATATGAATTTTAAACGTCAGCAGGTCGTGAAGAGACTTGGCAGGGTGATCTGAAATGAGTTTGGACTTTTCGTCCACTGTAAGCACTTTTCCTGTCTCATCCTCTGTGACACTCCATTGCATCCAAGCTCATTCTGGCTCGCTGTCCTGGTCACAGCCTGGCTTGTCCCGCCATAGGCCCTACACCGGCAACCCACAGGGAGCAGTCGGTGTCGAATCGTCATCAGCTAACCCACCAACGGAGACACTGTATCGCTGCCGAGCCGGTGGTGTTCAATGGCGCTTGTTCTGATCCAGCATATCCCGGGCACCACCTCCTAAGCTCCGTACTGATGGCATAACTGTTTAGTCGCGGAGTCAGCGTTGAGTGAGCTCTCCCTCCGGAGGGCGCCACCATGTACGCCAAAGACAGTCCCTATTATCAGCCAACGACAGTGCCCACGAACTTGCGGACACCAGCGGCCTCAACACGAACTCCTGAAGAGCGACAGTATTTGAGGTTTTTAATGCTGGTCATTGAGGGTGGGGATGCTGAAGATGATGCTCCACAGTTCCATTTTGGTTTGAGACTGCATGGCAGGGCTCTATTAGACTGTATGGCAGGGCTCTATTAGACTGCATGGCAGGGCTCTATTAGACTGCATGGCAGGGCTCTATTAGACTGCATGGCAGGGCTCTATTCTATGCATACTTTTACATTATTCCCTGGCGTCAACCAGGCCTGAGAAATAAGTTGGTCAGGAAATTTGAGCAAGTCTCAAAAACGCCTCCATTTAGTGGATGAAATTCGGCTTTCTCGTCAGATCTTTTCAACTAAACCCATAGCAATCTCAACCCGGCGTCGTCTTCAGCCCGATCAGAAAAAAATGATCCCCCCCCCCCCCCCCCACAGCATTGACTCATTCAAACTGATGTGCAGATGAGGATTGGAAGCGGCGTGCAGTCCCGGGAGCGTGAGGAGCAGGCACTTGCACGCAAGAAGCGGACGAACAGGATGCTCATCGCCATGGTGCTCATCTTCATCAGTTGCTGGTTGCCCCACAATGTCACTGTGCTACTTGTCGAGTTCAACGAAAGCTTTAGGCGCTGGTATTACGCCCCACTACTTTTTTTCATCAACCACGTCCTAGCCATGAGCTCCACTGTCTACAACCCCTTCCTGTACGCGTGGATGAACGACAACTTCAAGAAAGAGTTCCAGCGCGTCCTGCCCTGTCTCTTCAGAGGGGGCCGACAAGCGCAGAGAAACTCCATGCACACCTGTGGGAAGCCCCACCACCGTCTCCCTGCCCTCGCCGTTCCCCCGCTGATTGTCACCATGTTCAACAGTCCACCTGTGAAGAAAGGTAATGATGAGTGCACCGCCACGCCAGCGCTGACACCACCCAGTCAACCAATCAGGCAAAAGATTCCAAGGCTTCCCGCGCACTCACCTGGCCTAGAGAATGGAAGAGCGGACGTCTAATTGTTAAGATGGGATTTCCGTCTGACTCCTTTTACATGTTCTTACAAAAAGAGATGGAAGAGGTTGATGCAGTTTTGGTGCTGGTGACGTATTGATAGAGCTAGACGTGGTGCACGTGCCTTGTACTCATGGACTGATCTGTTGTTAATTCCATTTTTCAGCCCCCAATGTTTTTTTTTTAATTTTTAAAATTCAAATAATCTAGTATTTCTGATTATTTTTCTTTTAGCTTTTAGCTTTACTCACTTTGTGCAATTTTTTTTTATAATCTAAACTGAAAGATAGGAATTAAGAGGTGAAGAAGGTCAAATGTTTGCTGATCACGTCAAATGTGCTATTCTTTCTGCGTCGTTTTCCTGTCATTTTAGTTACATAACCCTAATGCCAAGTAAATTTATTCTGCCTTCTGCACCACACAGTCATACCTTGGATTGTCTTATCCTAAATGGTTTTTGCACGTCATACATTCAGAAACCTTTTGTGTTTTATACTGCGTCCTCAGTAACGGAACAGTTCCGTTTGATGCTGACGACAGTGATAAATTGCATACACACGATCATTTCAATGTCAAAACATTAATGAAATGATGTGCACACTATGCGTCATATTAAACTTCAAAGTGAGTGATCTGTGTGATATGTGATATATATTGTGTGCAAGTATGATGTCTCTAAAACTAAGCGGCTTGTGACTTACACCCCCTCCCCCCTCACCTCCCCCCCCCCCCCCCCAGTGACTCGGGGGGGTTCACTAGGTTTTCAAAGCAATTGTGTTCAGCAAAGAACTGATTTTAAACCCCATGCCTGGGTTTGGGAAAGTGAAGCGGTGTCTTCCACTGTTGACCAGTTCATAACTTGAACAAGTGAATAGTAGAGGACACAAGTGAAGTTCATATATTCATTAAAAAAAACCCTCCTTTCCTCTGCATATTGCCAGCATACGACCACAGTTTACGATTCTCTCATAACGTGGTGCGCATCACCAGGCGCTGGAGTCTGATTGCGCAGCAACACATAATATATAGGAATTTCTTTTTCAGTCTAAAATCTGTTTACATATCAAAATCTAAATCGGAAATAAAAATGCCGACAATTGAACTAGGTTTGTCATCTAACACAAAAATATAGAAAATAGCAAACGGCGAAGCATGCCACGTAGGCAATGGTTTGTGTCATCATACATTTGGAAAGATGTGCTCCATTGCTTTACGTAGAGAAATTACGTCCTTTCGTTTTGAAAGAATACAGAATAAAGGCCAAGAAACTTGAAGAGAAGAGATAAATATGGACAGGTATGAACTTTATCAATGGATTGCCCATTGAAACGTCACATTTTGGTAGATTACAGATCCTTCTTTCAGTACCAAGACTTTCTACAAAGGGAAGGGAGCATGGAAGCCTCAATCACGGACACTCTCTCACATATGCACGCGTGCGCGCACACACACACGCACACATACAGACACAGTATCTTTTTGTGTGTACTACTACTACAACAACTATTACTACCACTACTGATAATAATTATCATTATTATCATTATTATTAATATTATCATTATTACACACAGACATACACTCACACGCGCGCATTTATTATGTCAAAGATCATTGTCCAGTATTATTTATAAGATGCGTTTAAACTCGTGGAAAACCAAATTTTCTAAGGATGTAGATTGCGCTTGTGGTCTCCCATTATCTATTCAACATATTCTTTTTGAATGTCCAATTCTAACATCTTTATATAATATTCAAAGGATAGATATTGGTTCCTTAGGGGCTTTACAAGAAATACTTTACAGCCCCAAAATGATTGATATAGCAAAGGCTATATCGAGTTCAGTTATTATTCATTTGTTGTAATTGAATTATCAGTTTAAAATTATTGTTTGGTCGTTTATAGGCAAACTTTTATGCATTTGTGTCCGTGCGCGCGCGCGCGCACACACACACACACACACACACACACACACACACACACACACACACACACACTCTCACTCACTCACACACACACACACACACACACACACACACACACACACACACACACTCACACACACACACACGGGCGCGCGCATGCACGCGCGCATGCACGCACGCACGCACGCACGCACGCACGCACACACACACACACACACACACACACACACACACACTCATATAAGCACTTACACACATACACTTTTTTCTTTTTCTTTTTTTTTTTTTGTTTTGTCTAATATCACCATTGTTGTGAAGAGACTCTAAATTAAATCAATCAAATCACACGCGCGCGCGCACATCCACATCACCAAGACCGAATGAATTTAGAAATGCTTGCGCGCAACATCACACGCCTTTCCCCATCCAGAAGTGCCCGAGGAGGTTCCAGTTAATAGTGGATCCGAATAGTCCACACTCTACAGGAAGAGAGCTTCCAGAATGGAGCATCAGGTCAAGTCTGGCTCTAAAATCACAGAACATGATCATTTCCTTAAGGAACTTTCCTATTTTTCACACATCCCACCTCATCACATCTTTGTTCGTTTGTTTGTTTGTTTCCTTTTTTTTTTTAACCACTCACGCTATGTCATTTTTGTATATGCAGATGTTCTATTTTCATGATACTTTTTCCCTTTCTCTTTTAATTGACAACTGCCCCAGAGATCTTGGAAAGGGACCAAGACATCGACGGGAGGTTAGGAGAAAGTGAAAAAGGTTGGGTGATGATGGAGCGGAGGGTGATTGGGAGGGAGGGGGGGGGGGAGAGATAAGAATGCTTGATATGCGGGAAGCTGTACCTACTCTGATTTGTTCAGATAAAAAGAGGCTAAGCGAAAATGAGTTGGGATGCAAGTTCATTTCTATATCAGTTTGATAAAACATTGTTCCTTCCGATGGATTGGGGAAGGGGAGAGGAGGAGGGTGCTATGTTGGCGTGGAGGAAGATGAGGAGTTGGGGGAAGGTAGAGTGGGAGCAGAGAGATATTGGTTAGCGTATAACAGAAACAAAAGCAGCAGCATTTGTGAGATGCTGCTCTTTGGTACGCGTTTGGGCAGCTGTTGATTTAATAATGAGCTCAGAAAGAACACGTAATGGAGGACAGGCTAGCTTGTTCGTTGCGAAAATGTCAACGCTTTGTTAACATATTCAAACGCCCATGCATCACTTCTCCCTTTGCCCCCTCAAAACCGCCTCTCCCGCTTTCCTTCTCCATCCTCCCCCCCCCCCCCCCCCCCTCGCCTCCACCCCTCTCCCCTCCAAAAACACACAGCGCTCCGATTATGACAATGACAATGACTGTTTGTTCTCAATGTGTTGTATTGAAAGGGAGACAATCAAGTGAGTGGCAGGACTGTGCGTTCCTCCCCCTTTGATATCATTCTCTTCCCTTTGCCTGCTGTCATTCCCGATAGAAATCCGGCGTCCAGTGGACAAGAGAGAGAAAGGGAAGCCATCACTGTTTAGCGTGGCTTGAATCGGCGGAGGACTTTAGGTGAGTTATGCAGATAATCCGATGAATGAGTTAGTGGCAGTGATCATCGTTTCAGTAGAAAGAAACTCGTGGAGAGCGTGGCAGCAGAGAGTCCTCAGAAGAGAAGCCCCCTTCAAGCAAGTGTTTCGGCCCTTATCTCCTGACACTCTAGGGGGGTTGGGCCACACCCGGTTCATGACTCCGGATGTCCCTCTGCTGCCCCTTTTTTTTCCCAACTTGGGACGAGCCATGGCTGGGATTCGAACCCATGACCCTCTGGACATGCTCATTTTCCACTTAATGACTCGCGCTTTAACCACTGAGCCACAGAGACACCTGATATTTGTAGGGAAATTAAGCCTTATGAAGTTCACTTTTGTTCCTCCTTGACCAGATCCAGCTTGAACACCTCTCTGCCGCTTCTGCCATTGCTTTCAGGGCTCTGGTTTTTTCCTTCCCTGCAACTGAGAGCTGTTTCATGAGGCTGTATGCAGACGTTCCTACAAACCCCCTAGCTCCAATTTCTGCAGTGAGGACTTTGACCTGATAGCCTTCTCTCCTCAGGCTGTTTGCCAGATCAGCATACTTTTCAGTCTTGTAGATTTGAGCTGCCTCCATTCTGTTCTCATATGGCACCGTGAGCTCGATCATGATCAGCTGCTTGGTTGACTTAGAGTGGACTACTATGTCTGGTCTCATGCCACTCTTGCTGATGATCTCTGGGTGACTCTTCCATTCTGGGAGGTCTGCAGTGCACTCCCAGTCATCTGCCCCGTCCAGCAGACTCTGCCTGCATGTTTCGAGTGGCACTGTTGTTCTTGGCCATGATTTGCTGCCTCCTGCCGTGAAGAATGTTGCGGGTGCTTTTGGAGTCCTGATTTTCCCTTTTGTGGTGTTGGTACTAGCCCAGACTACTTGTACAATTTCTTTGAGCACTTGGTTGTGCCTCCATGTGTACCTTCCTTGAGCCAGGGCTACTTTACATGAGCTTAGGACATGCTCCACTGTTTGTTTTTCATGGCAGAGGGGGCATGCAGGATCGTCTGTTTTCCCCCACTTCACCAGGTTTGCATTTGAGGGCAGAAGGTCATATGCAGATCTGAGAATGAAGCTGATCCTGAGAGGGGCCATGTGCCAAATGTCATTCCAAGTGAGACTTCTTTGGAGTGCATTCTCCCACGTTGTCCATTGCCCTTGCTGGCTCTGCTGGACTGCTTTTTGGAGTCTTTTTTGGTCTTCTTCTTTTCTCATCTCCAGAATCATCATGTCTCTTTTGGCTTTTCCTTTGGCCTTTGACCACCATTCAGTTTTGGTCACCCCAGTCCCTGTCTGTTGGTCTGTGTGTGTCCTGTTATTTCTCTGATCTTGAGACTTTCTTTTGCAGAATCCATCGCCTCTTGAACTTTCCATTTTCTGCCTGTCTTCAGCTGGGGCTTAATTGCTTCTATCACCTTGTCTCCTGAGTCCTCCAGCATGCTTTGAAGTCTGATCTTCCCTGCTTTGTATTCCTCCAGGATGGATTTCAGGGGTAGTTTCAGCTTTGCTTGGCGACAGTACAGCGCTATGTCAGTCAGACAGGGTGGGACACCAAGCCATTTCCTTGTGAACTTGTTGATTTTGGCTTCCATTGCCTCCACTATGCTGGTGCAGATGTCGTATATCATCAGAGGCCATAGCAGCTTTGGTATCAGCATGAACTGCAGACACCAGACCTTGTATTTGCCAGGGAGCCCACACTGGTCAATGGTCTCCAAGCCTTCCTCTGCCATCTGCTTGGTTTCTTTTGCTCTTTGTGTGTCTTTCAGCGTATCATCATACCATCTTCCAAGGCTCTTGACTGGTTCTTCTGTGACTGTTGGAATGGCCTGGTTGGCAACACTGAAGACCACAGATCCGGCCACTTTTCCTTTCCTCAGTGAGAGACTCCGTGATTTCTTTGGCTTGAACTTCATTCTGGATGAGGCAACTATGTCGTCCAGCCTCTCCAGCACATGACGTGTCTCGTCTTCTCTGGATGAAATCACTGTAGTGTCATCCATGAAGGCCTTGAGAGGAGGCATCTTGTATCCATCGCCAAGGTCTGTTTGTCTCGCGTTGTTTGTTGCTGCTTTCAAGATGAGTTCCATTGCCAGCACGAACAGTATTGGGGAAATTGCACAGCCCATTGCAATACCCACTTCCAAGTTGATCCAGTCTGTTGTGTACTCCTTGGTAGAGAACCGCATTGAAAAGCCATTGAAGTACTTCTTGAGCATGTCGCGGATGTTCTTTGGCACATGGTACATCTCAAGAGCCAACTGTATCATCTCATGGGGCACAGATCCATATGCGTTTGCCAGATCAAGCCACACTACGTCCAGGTCTCTCTTTTCTGTTTTTGCTTTTTGGATTGCGTCCCAGATCATTGTGGCGTGTTCTACACAGCCCGCCACGCCTGGGATGCCACCTTTCTGGACTGACACATCCAAGTACTTGTTTTCCATCAGGTACTTGGTCAGCCTTGCTGCCATGACAGAGAAGAAGATTTTCCCTTCGACGTTCAGTAGTGATATTGGCCTGAACTGGCTAATGTCACTTGAGTTTTGCTCTTTGGGGATGTACACACCATCTGCCGTCATCCACTGGCCGCTGATCTTCTGGTTTCTCCAAGCCGATCGCAGCAGCCTGTGGAGCCACTCCAGCACCTTGGGACATTTCTTGTAAAGCTGGTAAGGTATTCCGTTTGGCCCTGGTGATGATTTGGCTCTGGCTTTGTCGACCACCTTCTTGATTTCCGCCAACGTTGGAGGCTTGCCATTGAACTGTTCCTCAGGGTTGGTTGGCCACACCAGACCTTGAATGTCGAGTGGTGCTTTGCTCTGTGGGTCAGAGTATGTTTTCCTCAGATGCTGCTCAAGAACTCCTTTGTCCACACTTAGGGTCCCAGATTTTGGCTGCTCAAACAGTGTTCTGGCGAACTGGAAGGGGTCTCTGAAGAAGCGCTCTTGTGTCTTCTTCTTTTTGCTCTTCCTCTTCCTCGCAGATTCCGCTTTGCTGAGGGCACTGTGTTTTTCTTTCAGGTCTTTCCACAGTTTTTCCAAGCCTTGTTTTTCAGCTGGCAGTGCGGTCTTCATTTGCATCTTGAGGTTTTTCTTTTGGACCATGATCTTGTCCATCTTTTCTTGGCGTCTGGATTTCTTTGGAGGTGTTTTCTCTTTGGGTAGTTTTGCTCCATAGGCGTCTCTACATGTGGCATACACAATGTCCCCATATGTGGCTAGTTTGTGTTCCAGGGTGCTTTTCCCTATGAGTGCATCGAGTCTTTGGATCATCGTTTCAGCTGCAATCTCTTTCTTTGTGGGAACGCCATAATACCTAATTTCCCAGTGTCAATGATCACACATTGACGGAGCACTTTCTTTGTTTCGACGTGTCCTATCATCAGTGTGTGTCAGGACACCATATGAGGCTCTACGAACTGCTTTAGACTTCTGAAAAACTAAACAGCTGACTGATGAAAACCCGAACAGCAAAACTGTAGGAAAAATGGAAGGAAAAGCAGATGTTAACAGACTAATTTGGTTATTGGTGCACAATCTTTAAGCCCTTGGTTGAACTTACATACCGTTGGAGAGAGGTCGTGATATAATTTAACAGTTGTGTGGTGGTTGAAGAGTTCATTTCAAGTTATTCCACTCTTCAGATACCTGTGTTTGAAATTGTACATATCCTTTGGATAACAAAGTAATTAATGGGTAAAATGACGTTGTCATAAAAACATGCTCGGCCCAGAACATGATTACCTTACATTTACTTTATATGTGTAAACTGCATGCTGAATTTTATCTGAACTTGAAATTAACGTGCTCAGTACTATTGTTTCAGACAGGAGCAATATGGCTGATAGCACCAGGCACACAGTTGGCGCGGGAGCCATCAAACCCTTTCCCACAGTTACGTGGAGTTCATTAAGTGGCAGTGACGAAGAATTCAACCGCCAAAGCTTGATGAGGTCGACCTGGCTCATGTCACTCTTCATCTTCTTCTATTCTGTAATCTTTCTGTTGGGCATTGTCGGTAACGTGCTGGTGATGGTGGTAGTGGCGAGGAGCAAGGCCATGCAGACCATCACTAACATCTTTATCACAAACCTGGCTGTGGCTGATGTCTGCATGTGCCTACTGTGCGTCACCATCACGCCTGCGGCCTACTTCATTGACACGTGGATCTTCGGAAAAGCGTTGTGCCACATCTTACCCATGACGATGTGTGTCACTGTGTACGTCTCTACGATTACCTCCTCCGTCATTGCCGTCGATCGCTACCTAGTGATCGTGTATCCCTTCAAGTCGCGGATGAAAGTCTCCATATGCATGATGACGATTGTGGCCACCTGGCTCCTCTCTGTTTCCGCCTCCCTGCCGTTAGCCTTCAACGTCGAGGTGGTAAACATTCGGAATTTCACGACCTTCACTTGCCTTGAGTCGTGGCACAAGCCGCAAGCTCGCCAGGTCTTCAGCGTGACCACTATGGCCCTGCAGTACGTCGTGCCCTGCACCGTCATCACCTTCTGCTACGGCACGGTCTGGCAGACGCTCAGAAAACGTTCCAAGGTCAGAAACGTGTGTAGAGCGGGATGGGGGTACGCTTAAATAAAAGTGTTATTTATTGTTGACAGTCTCTAATCTGTCTGGGTACAATGTCAGTTTTTGACCATGAATATGACCTAACAATCCGTGTAAACCACCGACTGTCAAAAACCCCCCCCAAAAAACTCTGATGAGGATTAACCAAAAGGCCACACATAGCGCGATAGCTTCCTTCCTGGGCAGGGCAAAACTCGCTCACATTGCGCAGATTACTCGCTGCAGTGCCCCATTTTTTTCTCCTTTACAATCAACGCTGTTGATAAGTTGACATCCTGTCGGCTACTCAGTGGAGAGTACGGTCTAGACAGATCGTGACTTCTCCCTGACCAGTTAAACAAACGAACATTCTGTAATGATTGGCAACAACATTATAGGCAATTTTCTTAAGGTAACGCATTGGCAAAACCAGAATATATTATCTTAATAGGTATATAGAAGTAACACTTGGCATGAACCGAACCATGAACAGCAAAAACACACAGGAGCAGAAACAAGCCGATCAGTAGAGTAGATAGATTTTTTTTACAATTTCAGATTCATTCTGTTATCAACATTTCCTCATATTTGACTGGCTTGTCCCTCTGGTCGCTGCCGAAGTCTTATAACAGTGAAATAGGCTAGGCTAAATAAACGAAACCAAGACGCTGTGGAAATGCAACGATTCTAGTTTGGAAAATGCGAACTACATGAACGAAGTAGATTAGATTTCTAAAAACACAAACAAAATTAAAGACAAAAAAAGCCTCGTACAACTTCTTTTTTTCGATGGACATCCGACCCACCATATCTGCCCAATCTCTCTTTTCCTCCCCGCTTCCGAACACCATCTCCCCCTTTCCAAAAATAACAACAATAACAGCATTAGATACTGATTGCTTATTTTAACAACACGGGAAAAATCAGGTGATGAAAAAAAGAACATACTCGAGTCGAAGTTTTGGTTAAGAGGACTATTAGGCAATATAGAAAAAAAGGAAATCTTTGTAACTGTGAACATGAATCAGCAGTTCCTACAACTAATGGAAAAAAATACAAGTGTTGCTGAACTGAAAGGCAAGAAAAGTCGCTGATGACGCAAAATCATATTCAAAAAACCAAAATTACTTTGTATGATGAAGTTGATTACATGCAATGGTTCCAATCTTACGATTAAAAGTTAAACTATTTCAGACTTTAGCTTTTCCTGGGAAAAATATATCCTGGCGGGTGTGTGTATGTGCGTGCGTGCGTGCGTGCGTGTGTGCGTGTGTGTGTGTGTGTGTGTGTGTGTGTGTGTGTGTGTGTGTGTGTGTTTTTAATTGGTGTTCTGAGAGAGAGAGAGAGAGAGAGAGAGAGAGAGGAGAGAGAGAGAGAGAGAGAGAGAGAGAGAGGAGTTTTCAGTACCGTTAAAATGTAATTTGTTTTATGATTATAATTTCTGATTTTATTATTTTATTTATAAATGTTAAATGTTTCCCTGTTAATTTTCCTTTATGATTCTTATGTGATTCAGATGTTGTTTGTGTCATTTTCGTTTCTCGTTAATTTGTTAAGTTTTTTTTTTCAATGTCAGTACAACACTATGTTCATCAAATAGTAAATGGTTTCAGTCAGTCAGTCAGTCAGTAGTGTGTGTGTGTGTGTGTGTGTGTGTGTGTGTGTGTGTGTGCGTGCGTGCGTGCGTGCGTGCGTGCGTGCGTGCGTACGTACGTACGTGCGTGCGTGTGTGTGTGTGTGTGTTGTGTGTGTGTGTGTTGTTCTGTAAATACTAGGGACCATGTGTTAAGTTAAGAAACTTTATAGCATTATTTCGGTAGTACTTTGGCTAGGCCCTGAGTCCTGGGTGTTAAGATTGGTCAGAACTTGGTACAGGCAACAGCCGTGGATAATATTGAAAATTAGTTAATTTTTTGTAAGCTCATTTACTGTTCCTAAGCCTAATTTTTGTTCTTACTAGGTTTGTAGTAAAATCTCTATGATTCCCAATTCTTAAATAAAGTAAAGCACTATTTGCGTCTATTTTTTCTATTGTACACACATGTCAATATTTACTGTTTCAGTGACATTTCTAAAAACCGACTTGTTTGACGCAAAAGGGACAGAATTAACTTTAAAAAATTGCATCATACTTTAACAGGATGAAAGAATGATCTGTAAGAAATGGTATGTGAAGTACATCATACTTTTCGTCAGGTCATCTGCCATTGTGGTTCAATGCGAATGTTGAACAGCATGGTTGAGAAGACACACCCTTGGTGAATTACGATTTATGGAACCAGCCTCATACAAGGCCTTGACTTAGTACGACTCCATTGGTTTCTGTGTTGACCTGATTGATGGTTATGAAGAGCTTCTGGTCCATGTTGTATTTCTGTATGTCGTCAACTGCACATTGTGCCAAATCTTGTCAAATGCTCTTTGGAATCTATGACTACATGGAAGAAGCCATGTCTCCGACAGCAGAGAAATCTTAAGGCTACATTGTATCCTGTCATATTCTTTCTATCGGGAACTTCATCCTGTACTTCGGTTATCACTTCTTCCACCTACCTACTAATACAAACAGCAATGGAAGACTGACTATTACAAAACGCATGTTCTCAATCGACGACATGACTGAAAGTATAGATAAACTCGTCAAAAATAATGAACTGCCGGGATGAAATATCTCCTAGAAGTGGCCAGAGAATCAGTGTTGGTAAAACAGAAGTGATAATAAACTACACAAAACCCAGCTCAGACAAAGATCACAGTGTATTAAAAGTAGAGTGTAAAACAATTCATGTACCTTGCCGTTATCACCACAACATGGATCAAACCCTATAGTCCTGCCGCGAACAGTACAAACAGCATCTGCGCTGGTAACACGAAAAACAATCCACAGGAACAAGACCTTTGCTCTCTGAGTTAGACTGAAGTTTTACAGAGCAAGTGCTCTGTCTATAGCCCTGTATGTTTTCCAGTCAAAGGACCCTGAAATCAGAAGTACAAAACAACAACAACAAACAACAACAACAGCAAAAAAAAAAACAACAAAAAAAAAAACAACCAAGCACTGGAAAGAAAAAGCTCAGATGAGTACTTGGCTCTTCTGTACAGAACATACTACAACCGAAGAAGCCCACAGCGCCAGGGTTGCTATGTCAGCACAAACTAGAGGCCTTTAGAAGACCTGTGACTTATCACGAAGACCTGCTAGCCACAGATTAAAAAGCTGAAACAATTTGGATAAATGAGGAGTTCAAGTGCATTCTCCGACACCATCCTTAAAAAGATACTTCAGGGGCATAGGATACAGGATAGTCAGGAAAAGAAGTACTCCGACATTTATGAATAGACTGAAAATAAAACAAAACAAACTAAACAAACAAGCAAAACAAACCAATCAACAAACAAACAAAACAAAACAAACAAGCAAACAAACAAACCCTTTCCCACAATCCAGCCTGTAGGCTGCAGACGTGACAGTTTGACATGACAGACAGTGGTTGCAGAGTTCATTGTATAAGTGCCGCCTTGGCACTGATGGAATGTGGGTCCAGTGACAAAGGTGTATTCGCTTAGGTGATCCATCCATCCAGAATTAGAAACAAGAGCAAAATATTAGGAACATAAGCGGTTTATTTCCTCATAGAACGATCCACCCAAAATGAGGAGCAAAAATGAGTATATGGAATGTAAGCTGTAAGTTTCCTTTCAGTGTGTTACAAATGTTTATGACAATGTACAGAGAGGATAATAATCAATATCAGCTCTAAATTATACACATTAAAAAAAATTTCTCCACACAGACTAATACTTTGTTTCAAACCCTTATGCAAAGTAGATTGCTGTCCATTGAACAATTGCAGAATAACTATTGCGTTTACACAAACAGAGTTTAAATTCTGCGCGGGATGATGGTATCCATGGTAACGTGTATGACGTCTATGCAGGTACAAATTGGAAGCGGCACGCGGTCCCGGGAAAGTGAGGCGAGGGAGATGGCACGCAAGAAGAGGACCAACAAGATGCTCATCGCCATGGTGCTCATCTTTGTCAGCTGCTGGGTACCCCTCAGCGCAGTACAGGTACTGGCGGAATTCGACAAGAACTTCATTTTCAGTGATTACCGCCCCCTTGTTTTCTTCCTTGCTCACGTCCTAGCCATGAGCTCTACCATCTACAACCCCTGGCTTTATGCCTGGATGAACGACAACTTCAGGAATGAGTTCCAGACCATCCTACCCTGCCTCTTCAAGGGCCGTGGACAAAAGAACAGAAACGCCCGGCACATTGGTGTGGAGGATCCACCCCGTTGTCCCTGCCCTCCCCCTTCTCCCATCATGTCTCCATTATGGTCAACAGCCCGCCCATGAAGAGTGGCAAGGATAACCCAGCTGCCGCACGCCAACGATGAATCCGCGTCCACGGCCAACTGTGCAAACGATGACGTGGCTTTCTGTAGTGCAGGCTCGTGGAAAGTTCATCTGGGTTCTAAGAGGATGACAGAGTGGAAAAAAAAAAAAAACCATTGTAAAGATGACATTTCTGCCTGCCTTTAGTTTGTTGGTGATTACTGGAAAACGAGAAGAGAATGATAATAAATAATGATAAGAAGAAGAAGGAAAAGAATAACAACAACAATGATGATAATAATAACAATACTTATAATGATAATAATGATAACAATAATAATAATATAACGCTAATAATAATAATGATGATGATAGTAATAATAATAACGCCACTTGGCATCAACATCCAAAAACAGCATGTATATTTCTCAGATTTTAACTTTATTATATTTCAACTTACTATCTCACCCATTTGTATATAGTTACTATCATGATCATTATTTTCACGATTATGATCATGATTATTATCATAATCATTTTTAGATTTCTTCAAAATCTATCTTTCTATCTTTTCCATTATCTACATCCTCCGCCTCATTAACTTTCTTCTTCCTGTTCTCTCCCTTCTCTCCTCCTCTCCTCCTCCCCCTTTTCTTCTTCTTCTTCTTCTTCTTCTTCTTCTTCTTCTTCTTCTTTTCTCTTATGAACATTATGATCATCATTATCATCATCATCATCGTTGTCGTCGTAATCATGATGATAATGATGATAAATATTATAATTGTTGTTGTTGTTGTTGCTGTTATTATTATTATGACTACTTCTTCTACTGCCACCGCTACTACTACTACTACTATACTACTACTACTACTACTACTACTATATCCATATTATGTAACTATCCTCTACACACCCCCCGCCCCCTCTTTTTTCTCCCTCTGTCCGTATCATTACTGTTATTAGCACACCTGCTATTCTCATCTTTGTTCGTATTATTACTATGTCATATGATTATACTACCATCAATATCATTAGCAGCAGCAGCAGCAGTAGCAGTGGTATTGGTGTAGTGATAATAGAGGTAGTATGAATAATATTCTCTTTATATTTGTTATCATTATCATTATTCTAATTCGTATCTTCTCCCCTCCCAGCAGCCTCGCTCTCATTCACATCGATTTTCCACCCAATTCGAGGACATAAGTGACTGTCTGTTCGCTCTTCGTTTTAATGGTCTGAAACGTCGTTTGTCTCGCCTGAAGAAGACAAAAGAAGTCCAAACGCGTAGCGTTTGTTGTGTAATTTGTCTATTCTTTTGTTCGACGCCACAGTAATTATCTTATAAATTTAATCTCCTAAATGATCACTATGGCCTGCTCACTGATGCCCGACGCTGAGCGAACTCTCCTCTGATGACGACTCTGGAGTTGCTTGACGTCCTCCTGGGTACAGCGTCCATGACTGAGTGTCAGGAAGGCTTGTGAGCACGGCTGCCTTGCGCACTTTCACCGTGGTTGACAGCTTGACGTTGACGCCACTCAACTCAACGAAGGCTGAGGTGACCAAGATGTGTATACCAGTGTGGACCACTTACATCTTATGAAATTGGTCTTTATTCACTGGATGTATTTTGTGATTGTTGTCATCGTCGTCAACGTATTCATGATGCGTTTTGTGTAACCCACTGATTAATCTAAGCAGAGTAATGTGAACAACTTACATCTTTATGAAATTGGTCTTTATTCACTGAATGTATTTCTTGATTGTTGTTATCGCATCAGCTGATCAAGGATCCGCTATGTGTAACCCACTGATTAATCTAATCAGGGTAATGTGAACAATTTACATCTTATGAAACTGGTCTTTATTCACTGAATGTATTTCTTGATTGTTGTCATCTTCATCAGCTTATTCATGATACCTTGTATGTAACCCACCGATTAATCTAAGCAGGGTAATGTGAACAACTTACATCATATGAAATTGGTCTTTTACTGAATGTATTTCTTGATTGTTGTTATCGAATCAGAAATAAAATACATTGTGCATGCCCAGCTTGATTTGGCCTCTGTCTCTCTGTCCGCCTGTCTGTCTCTCACTGTCACCTCTCTCTCTCTCTCTCTCTCTCTCTCTCTCTCTCTCTCTCTCTTCTCTCTCTCTCTCTCTCTCTCTCTCTCTCTCTCTCTCTCTCTCTCTCTCTCTCTCTCTCTCTATCTCTCTCCTTTTTAGACTCTTCTATCAACTGGGCACTTACATGAAAATAGTTTCACGAAACCCCTTTGCTTGGATGTAATGTAAACAATGTGGACTGCTGCAACGTCATTCACGTTGAACTCGTCATCGATTTAACAGAAAACTACTGATACATTAACAGGAGATGGTAAGGGAAGAAAACAAATAAGTGGAATTAACCTGTCCCTCTGCTTTCAGTTTTCTGGTTTGTGAGCATTTGCTGTTCTGCACAAGAGCTAATGCTGGCAGAAAATGACAGTTAATGCAGGGCCATGATATGACAATACCAGCTGATCATGCTAGAATATGTATCAGTAACTGTACCATACAAACCACAGAAGATGGGAAAGGGAATTCATGCTCACAGAACGAAGGGAAATGAGAGACAGAAGCTGAGGGTGGGCAGCGGGCACGAGCAGAAGTGATTAGCAGAGCTTAGCTTGTTGATTAACCAGCCAAATGTAGTAATGGTATTCTGCCATTCTCTCACCGAATGGATGATCCAACAAGCCTGAGCTTGCCTTCATCCTGCTACTTCCTTATCCATCTACCACTCCCCATCCCTCCTTCCACTCCTCTCTCTTCTCCGCTTCCCTTCTGATCCGACACGCTTTTCATCCCCTTGTGGCAGGCTCTGTCCTTTCCTCTTCACTGGCAGACTTTGACAAAGGGCGGAGTTAGTTCATCAGGAGATAACAACCTCGGGGTCTGTGCCGACTCCACTGCTCTCCGTGGTCAATGTGTCGGTGAGCCTTGCCCCCCCCCCCCCCCCTCCTCCTCCCAGCTATTGACACAGACGTTGCGCTGATGGACATCCCCGTCAGGTCGATGCTGGGCATTTACTGGAAGATGATGAACCTATTTTTCCCAAACTCGTTTGGTTCGAAAGGTCTTTGATATAATTCAGGTTTCCTGTGTGTATTTGAAAATCGATTTCCTGGGAATCAATTCCATGGCTTCTTTCCTTAAGTACCATAAAAGCTTCATTTCTGATGTTACTCCATACACGACAGACTATTTCAAACCATTCTGTTGGGCAATGGGAAAGTAATATGATCGATTCCAAACGATTCCTTCCTGTGTTTGTTTTGTTGTTGTTGTTGTTGTTGTTGTTGTTGTTTTGGCATAAATGAAATCGAAACTCTTCATCGCGTTCTGTTGAACAGAATGTAATCTTTAACAGACCAGTCTTAGGATCAGCAGTGTGAGTGTCTTGTTCTCAGAGTATCATGGTATGAATCAAGGCGTAGGTCAATCTCAGTACAGGAGGAGTTTCAAATATAAGTTAAGATATGATAGACAATTCGCGCCTTATCTGTACTAATGAAGAATGATAAGCTGTGTTATATAGTTCAACCGATTCATGAGACTTAATTACAGATTGCACGAGTGTCTACAGCGAGTGTCTGTGGAGATAAAAAGGTGACAAACTAGATTATCGGGGTTGCTTATTCAGAACCCGCAAAGTGGTGTCCCCTTCGATGACCGTTTATTTACGCTAGGAGGTTTATACAATAAAAGTCTGTATAATCTGAATCATCCTCAGCTATTGTATCTGTTGCAAATTCTACAAGTGTAGGCAACTGTTCATCTTACCTTTGAAGGGGAGATGGACCATTGTTTAGGAGGGTCTCTATGCACATCTAGATCAAGTTGTCTGTTGACCTCATTGGCTATCGAGTTATTGAGAGAAGACCAAACTAGATTTTTTTTCCCGCGAAAGCAGACGATCACTTTACAGACAGTGAGTTATCAAGTTTGCGATGTGAATGAAATGTGGATTTTTTTTACGTTTTTGAACCAGCCCATATGCACAGTTTTCACGAAAGGACAGCCAACACAGGCTCTTACATTAGTGAGCGTCGAAAATAATGGTTAACGTACAGGAACATACGCCCAAATATAAAACTAGTTTTAGAAAATGGGCTGATAGAAGTGCAGACGACACTTGCCTTATTCAAACTGAATATCTGCGCTTTCATAGATATGAACTCCCACTCTTTCTAACTCCCCCACTCCCATCCCCTCCCCCAATATATGAAGTAGGTTGCATCAAAATAGAACTGTCGATTTCATATACACAGATAGTGGGGAGCGTAATTTGCACTTTCCCATTGTCTTTGTGGAAGACCTTTGAAAAAAAAGGAGGGAGAGAGGTATGGGGCTGGGAGCAGAGGAATGGTGGGTGAAGGGAACTAAGGCAGACATATCTTCTTTCAGGCGAAATAATCCCATTGACGTCATAGCCTTGCGATAATCGTATAACCAAAGAGTGATGTTGCTGGTAGCAGATGATGAATTAATGGGAATTTTGGCCCGGTTACATGTAGCATTCTGTCTGTTCTGTGTTCTTGGTATCGATGAGTCACCTAGCGTGATTATAGTTTGGTCTCCTGACACTGGATTGGTTGATTGTATCTATGCTATGCGACTCTTTCACTGAACATCCGCAGGCCGTCTCCTACACGTCTGTAAATGGACACACTGGTTTCAGAAATAACTATTACTAATGCAAACTCTACAGCATATATGCAAATTCAGTGGGCATGAACTGACATATTTGCATTTTACTTCTTCTTCTTGTTGTTGTTCATGTTTTATCTCTGTTCCATTTCTGTGCCACCTCAGTGGCAGTGCACCCACGCCGCTCACTCCGAGCCCCCCATCCACAGCCACAGCCCGGTCCGCCTAGCCGCAGCCCCGGCACCAGCAATCCCCAGGGAGCAGTCAATGTCATGTCGTCAAGAGGCAACACGCCGGAGGAGACACTGCACTGCTGCCGAGGCACTTCGATGGTGTTCAGTAGGCCTGTATAGTGTCTGTCCTCGGTGAGAGATCAAACTCTGTTGGCATTTATAATCCTTGCTGATATTTACGCAACAAGCTGCCTGCCTGGGGAAAGCCGACTAAAGAGCTGTTTGGTGATGCTAATCATTAGCTTCCCATGTCATTCAGGCGAATATCAGTCACTCAGACTTTCGCTCACTCCATCGATTTTACAGAGGATGCATGCTGTGTGAATACGTGTCATCCACACCAACGGCCAAAATGACCTTTTTTGCAAGTTGGTGAATAGATTTTACGTGTGCGCAAGATCTTACGCGTGTATTCACGCACGGAACATCGGTTTATAGTCTCATTTAGAGGACTTTTCGAGAAATGGAATCAGAACCAATTTGTCTCATGGGGAAAAATCCCCATGTGTCGAAACGGCCCGGATGAGATTTGAACCTGCAACCCAAGGATCATCATGATCAAAATTCTGGCGCTCTGCCAACTGAGCTGTTCTGGACCCTTCATTTTCTATTGCATTTTCATTTTGAAATAATTACGCTCTCATATGAACGATGGAGACATGTATCGATAAATACGAAGATGATTCATCAACTCTAATCTCTATGTCCAATGTCGTCACTGTTCGACATGAATTAATATTATGGAATACATATGAACCAGTCTGCAGGCAGTGAGACCTGACATTGGGGACTGGGATATTCCGTATTACATTCTTTGTGAAATTCCTTCTCCTTCTCCTATCTCTCGTCCTCTTCCTCACTCTACATTAACAAAAGCAGAAAAAAAAACAGATTCTTGATTTACAACAACAGCAATAATAATAAAAATAAAACTGATACTACTACTACTACTACAACCACCACCACCACCACACTACTACTACTACTACTACTACTACTACTACTACTACTACTACTACTACTACTGCTAATGATGATGATGATGAGAATACCAACGACAGTGGGTCAATGGAAGACATATTTCATTTTGACAATGGTTGGTACTGCATGGTTGAGCAGGTCAGAAAGTTCTCGAGGGCTGACCACTGCAGCCTGCCAATATCTGACAGCTAGCTTTCTATCATGTAGTTAAGAAGGCTGCAGGCATGAAAGTCTGCGTCAAAGTCTTGGTTTGTGTGATAAATGATTCGAAGTATTGTTTGAAACGGTGGAGTAACATTCCTAGACAGTGCTGACCCTTTGTATGGAATCAAGACTTTAAATTTACCAATGAGAATAAAAAGTGTAATTGAAATAGATTGCAGCATTGATTAAAAAAAATCAAAGTACAAAAACACAAAACAATGTGAAAAGTATTGCTTCTTTTGTACACAATACAACACAGGCACGTGAATTTTTGACAAACATGTCTTCTTCATACGTTGAGAACAAAAGACATAAAATACGCACAACACGATACTCCCCAGATTGCGGCCGGAAACGAGAAGACGTGCTGGGCCTGCAGACACGTTACACAAGTCCGACAAAGTGTGTCAGAGTAACAAAACATACCATACCAACAGACGGTACTGTCACAATAACAACACGTGCTAAAAGACAAAAAATGTGAAGGACATGCAGAACATTATGTAATTAAAGCAAAAATGCTGGAGTGACAAAACGTGCCGTAGCTACAGACAATTTTGTCACTGTGACCTAACGTGCCGGAGTGTCAAAACGTGCCTTCTTGGACGCTATAACGGCAGCTCCCATGATTTTGTCGATACTAAAAGCTGGAATACGAACACATCATGTGCATGGATATGGCAAAGAAATCAAAAACAAAGATACAAACAAACAAACAAACAACCCCCCTGGGGGTCACCATGTCCCGTGCTGGTTTTATATTAACCGGTCTCAGCCCTGATACGGCCTTGAGCTCTCAGCGATCGTAAAGATCAAGACGAAACAAGCTATCAGGACAGACAGATCAAATTCCCAGTGACAGAAGGGACGAAGTCTTTAAACAGACAAAAAAAAAAAAAGATTAGCCAGTTACGCGACACGATCACTATAACAAGAGTTTAAGCGGACACAAAGCCAAGGTTCATTTATTTGACGAGTCACGACGCGTCCAGCATCGAGCTGGTTGATGAGAATAAGACCTTGAGCTGAAAGTAATAACCGGGTGAAACCGTCACCAGACACAGGGAAACGGGGAAGGACGAAAGTGTGTGGGAACAGGAGGGGGAGAAGGGAAGCTGAAGGCGGGCAGGGAGGGGAGGGTAAGGAACTAAAGAGGAGGTTAGAGGAGGGGTTAAAGGAGGGACGGCTCGGGGATGCGAAGAAGGGACATTGATCCTCACTGTTGGAGTAAGAGAAAGCGCGGGCTACAGCTGAAGATGGACACAAAACCTTCCTTCCCTTTTTTTTCTTCCTTTTCTGACAAAGAAACTACGTGTTCACCTATGTCCATTTTGTTTGTTTGTCTCTTAGCAAAACTTCACACAAAATGACCAAACCGAGCTTCACAAAACCTACTGGCAAAATGGGGTGTGCACTAAGAAAGAACAGATTATATTATTTTGGTGCAGATCCTTGGGGAGGATCCAGCTCAGGATCGAAAGGTGGATCCAAGATCCTTCTAGCAAGATCATTATAATTCTACATTGAAAAGAATACTGTCAGGTTATTTTTTTATGCATTAATCCATTAAATGCTTTCAATGAATATTAATTTCTTTCAGTGACGTTTCCAGTTCACCGTGTCAGCTCTAAAGAAGTACATTAGCAGTGTCTCTTTCAGCCCACACGTACTGTTACTTTATGTGTCGAAAAGTAAAGGGTTTCAACCACGGCCTGATTCCAAAGGTGCTGCCAGGATCTGTTCTGCCTTGGCAGAGTTCTGTGCTCTTCCATGTGCCCTTCTAATGTCAGAAATGTGAGCGTTGTGGGCTGGAACCGTTGGTACAGGCTGGTAGTGGAGAAGGAACCATTCTGGGATGCATCTCTCAGTCTGTCTGATTTTCTGTCTGTCTGTCTGTTTGTCTGCCTGTTTGTCTCACTGACTCTCTCTCTCTCTCTTTCTCTCTCTGTACATGCTAGCGCGCATGTGTGTGTTGTGTGTGTGTGTGTGTGTGTGTGTGTGTGTGTGTGTGTGTGTGTGTGTGTGTGTGTGTGTATCTTTCTCTCTCTGTCACTCTGTCTCTCTGTCTCTGTCTCTGTTTCTGTCTGTCTGTCTGTCTGTCTGTCTGTCTCTCTCTCTCTCTCTCTCTCTCTCTCTCTCTCTCTCTCTCTCTCTCTCTTCTCTCTCTCTCTCTCAATGTTCGCCCGCTGAACCGCCGGCTCCAGGTCTCCAGCAGCAATCCCAAGCTCCTACAGTTCTGGACGTGCCTTCAGGAGGTTCAAGCTTACCTGGAGCGGTGCCTGGACACGAAGGTTTGGCACTGAAGCACAGTGCCAGTAGGAAGAGATGGCCAGTTGCACTCGGCCACAACAGTTGTTTGCTGTGTTGAGTATTGTGGAGGAAACCGTTGGCGGCTTCCCGTTGTAACTAGGATCACATCACCGGTGATGTCAATCATTAAGTGGTCATCGCTAGAGACTGATGAGGTTGATCTCTCTCTCTCTCTCTCTCTCTCTCTCTCTCTCTCTCTCTCTCTCTCCTCTCTCCTCTCTCTCTCTCTCTCTCTCTCTCTTGTAAAAGAACTGTTTAGTTGGACAAGGTACTCACATAAAACAATGTTATAAAACATCTGCACTTTCATGATCTGATTTTTTGGGGTGAGGAGGGGGGAGGAGGGACGCTTACTTATAAGGATATGAATATTGGTCTGCTTGGCTACAAAAAAGAAAACTGTGAAGAAGATGAAATATATATACCTGGCGAAAAGTAAAGGTTTTCATAATTATAGTATTATTTTCTCACTTTTAAGTTCCCATTCTCTTCATATTCAATTTTTTTTAAAAAATCTTTGCCAAGTCATTACTATAATGATGGAAGAATTGTTAGCCTGCACTTGTTTATATATATATATATATATATATATATATATATAGAGGAGAGAGAGAGAGAGAGAGAGAGAGAGATGTGTGATGTGTGTGTGTGTGTGTGTGTGTGTGTGTGTGTGTGTGTGTGTGTGTGTGGTGTGTGTGTGTGTGTGTAACTATAAATTCACTTAAAGGGAAGTATGACCCTCTCCGTTCAGCAAGCCTTTTTTTCTGAAACTGGGAGAAACAGCTTCGTTACAGAACTTGAAATGAGAAAGTGGATATTTTGACAATTACTGACTTTGTGAAGACTAATGTAATCAATGACGTCAGTTGTGTTTTAGTATCTCTTTTTTCAATTACTATGGACCCCGACCACCGTTTAACTTGGATTTTTTTTTTTTCAATTCTGCCCCGTGAGTCTTAGACTGGATAGTTGTGTCTCGAGCTGTAAAATCTGAGTTATTAGGGCTAGTGATCGTCATGAAAATAGAATTTTAAAAAGCCCATCAAACTATGATCATTGTAAAAACAAAAAGGCATTCATCTTAACTATATCATAATCATCCCCGCGTCCACAACCTTTTGCTACAATGTGAAATGTTGCCATTTTCTGCTCCATTGAGCCACAAACAGCAGTGAGAATCAACTAGACGCGGCACATGCTAGTGAGCAAGTGCAGTATTGCATCCGCTTCTCTAATCTTGTTTGGAGAAACGGTGCTCCCTATGTTCCGAGCAATACTCAACTTATCGTTGAACAACTCTGTAGAATTTCATTACGCTTTCACTAACATCATTAGTATCCGGAAGTCACAATCGCCCTCCTCTACGTCAGTTTCGATTAGTCAGTCTGTGTTAATTCTGCAAAATGTGCATTAGATCAGACTGCATGAAATGAGAAGGGGCTTATCTGACATTTTTAGCCATGGTCTTCCCCGCGTCAGACCAACGGGTTCCATCAGCAGCCATTCTCAGAGGATGGCTCCACCGGCTGTTCACAGGCTGGAGGTCTCCGACAACCAACTCCAGTTCTTTTTCGGATATTCTCTCTGATTTCGACCCATGGGAGGTCCACCACTACGCTGGATTTGTAGGTCTGGGCGGTAGGCGTCGTATCACATAGCCCGAGCGTTTAAGGTGGCGATCGCGTATTGTGGGAACACTGGGGATTCGCTGCCTCCCCCTCTTTTTTTCCTCCATTGCCTTTCGTGAGATCATTAGTGAGATATCTCTCAGACATATGCTATTTAGTGACTCGACTTTCTTTCCTGTTCTCTAGATACAGTTTGCACCTTTGCCACTTGGCGGGGAGCACATTTATGCCGTTGATCATCATCTTCGTAGAGGTTTTGGTCATTCAGTCTTTATTCTTTTATTTGGTATTAATTGTTGTCGACGATTTTTATAAAAGTAGCATGTGTTATGTTTAGCACTGTCTGTTGTAGTCTTCAATTGTGTGAATGAGCTTTTTGTTAACAAAAAGTCTGCGTTATAAGTCATGTGCATGTGGCAAACTTCGAAGTGGTTTCTTTGCTGTCATTGTGGGTGATGGAGGGGGTGTGTACAAAAAAGCTGTGGAAGGTGCAATGAAGGTTTAGAGTGAATAAGAAAAGGCGTAAAGAGATAGGTTAGGTCGGTTATGTGACAAAAATCCTCTTTTGTATTTTTTTCTGTATGTATTGTTGCACTTACTTGCCTTTTCCTATTCTGGTTTTCTTTTTAAATTTTATACTCGCTTAGCTATTTTGTCATTTGCGTTAGTAGAAGGCCGGGCATGGACGTATATGGAAAGGGTATTGTCAAATATTCATCTTGAAAAGATTACAATTCTGCTTCAAGGGGAAATGCTTGTATTACTGCGATTCCAGGTGTCAGTCCTTGCCCCAAGCAGTATTGATGGTATATCACTCAACCTGGTCAATTTCTTTTTGGTCACTGTAGACACCGGATTGCGGTGCGTGTAATATAGTTAGCATGTTCTTGGCATTTTTGGCTCTGTTCCAAATAGACACCTGTTATGTGGCGTATGATCTAGTTAGCATTTTTGGCGCTAACAATTTCTTTATTCCATGCTTATATGCTTACATAATTTGCTTACTTCAGTCGGAAGAAACAATGCGAATGATTATCATTCTTTATAATTCACGTCATTGTGAAATCTCAAAAGGAAATGTCCTTCTATCCACTCCATTACTGTCAGATGAATCGTTTTAGTTACGATTCCTTTAATTCCTAGTGCGAACAGGATCGAGCATAGTAGCCATCCTTGGCCTACACACCAGTTAGCATCTCTATCCGATCGCTGCATGGATTCTTTCGGTCCGCACCTGACCTTCTGAACCTGCATAGCATTGCTGGACCCCTGTCATTTGATGGAAACCAAACCTGCTTAGTGCTCTAAATTTCGTGCCTAAATCACTTAAATTGCAATTCCCTCAGAAAGGTGTTCGGTTTGGTGGATGAGATCCGATTGTGTGGTTTCAGTCCTTCTGTATGGGTCCATAGCATACCCAACACCAGAATCTGTCTGGTCTGAACTATTCCATCCTGACAGTGCTGATTAAGATGTAACATTCTCGATCTCCAACTCGTATTTCTCTGTTTTTGCCCTCCTTGCCGTAACAATTGCATCCGATCATAACACCCTATTTCCAATAGCTAGACATATACTTTGATGGTCTTACAAGAGATATTCATTCTTTTTTTGTTTGATCTACGTTAATTGTTTCCTTTTCTTGAGCACACGCCCGCGTTTTGGTGCTTTCTGTCTGTTTGAGAATGGTCTCAAAACATAGCGGATATGGTGTAACATATATGGACTGGTCTACACGCAGTGACACCCCCTTGATGAAACTGAAACTCTCTCCGTTGAAGACAGTATGAGACTAACCTTTACTCACATTCTGTTCTTTTTTTCTCATTCACTTTGGTTCAGATTTCCCCATAAGGATGACTATTTACCATGCTCACAAGCACGCCTGAGGCATGCCACGAAATGAGAGTTCACATGTTACATTAGCTTACGTGCCTGCGTATCGACTTTGGGAACCGTCAGATTACTGGGGCAAAAAAGCACAATGTTCCTTTTGAACACTTGAGATTTTCACCCTCAAGCCAGCAACCAGAAGTAGGAAGTTCAGCGAGCTCTCCAAAAATTCAATTTAGTGCAGTGTTGCATGAGTTGGATGCTATTTATTTGACTTTTGTTATTCAGAAGATGGCCGTTACACACAAATATCACTCGAAATTTGAAGTTCTTTCTCTTTCTTCCTTCCTGAGCGCCTCTGCAACTTTTGAAAAAAATGTTTATTTTTCTATGGACCATATTCTCAAACGACGTCAGAATTCAAAGTGCATGAACACGAATTAAGACTTTGTATGAAACACGTGTGAGGGGAATTTTTCTGCTGTTTTTTTTTTCTGTCCGTCTTTCTTTCGTTCGTTCTTTCTTTCTTTCTTTCCATCTTTCTTTCTTTCCTTTTTATCTCATAATCCCTATTGCATACCCGCTGAACCAATATGAGTAGGCATTCTTTCTTCTATTTCTATCTTCTTTCCTTCCTTCCTTCCTTTCTGTCTTTCGTTACTCTTTCTTTCTTTCCTTTTTTCAGTTTCATAATCCTTATTCTTTACCCGGTCGGCCAACATGTGCAAGCATTCTTCTCCGCAGGGTATCATCACATCTATCTCACTACAGTCCCCATAGACTCTACAGTAACGACAATTTTGGCAAAAACGCATTGCAAGCATGGACGTTGTACTGTCACTCTGTTGCAAAAGGTCAGCCCTGGTATGAAATGTCACCCCAGGTATCAGGGTTACATTTTATACCGGCAGGCACTTTTGTTTGTCCACCGTGGAACAAATTGTTACTTTATGTGACAGCATAGTTTTGCTATGGTCGAATTTGACCGGTCACTGCTTTGAGACATGTGTACAATGAACGCCTGCATCTAATACTTTCGATGATGGTATTAATGTGTTCTGATGGCGATGGTGATGGTAATGATAGTTGCTGTCGTAGTGTGAGCAAGCCAGTCTAGTTTTTGACATACAGGAATGGGATTATATCCAAGCACCAAACATATGGAATAAGCTACGTCTCTCAGATAGTCAGATTCTCTCTCCACATTCAAGACAGACTGACAAACATATCCCGTCGTTATCAAGCAGCGTATACAGCGCTTAGATAATCATACATAAAGTATGACCAGAGAGAATTAGTACTGATTGTGTGGTATATGTATATCATTGTAAAGTGTAAGCCACAACAGAAGTAGTCATAGTAACAGTAGCAGTGGTAGTGGTAGTAGTAGTAGCAGTAGTAGTAGTAGTAGTAGTAGTAGTGACAGTAGTAATAGGGGTGGTTGCAGCAGCAGTGGCGACAGTAGCAGCAATAGTGGTAGTAGTGGTAGTAGTAGTAGTGGTAGTAGTAGTAGTAGTAGTAGTAGTAGTAGTAGTAGTAGTAGTAGTAGCAGCAGCAGTAGTAGTAACAGCAGCAACAGCGGCGGAGGCAGTAGTAGCAGTAGTAGTAGTAGTAGTAGTAGTAGTAGCAGTAGTAGTTATTGTCGCTATTGTTGTTTTAAAGGTTGAAATAGAGAAAGATGAAGAGAAGGAGCTACAGCAGCGGCAGCAGCAACAGCAGCAACAACAGCATACTGATAGAAGTAATAGTCGCAGCAGTAGCAGTAGCAGTAGCAGTAGCACATAGCAGCAGCAGCACCGGTAGCAATGAAAATAGTGAAAGTTGCTGTTATAGTAGTCGTGGTATTGGTAATCGTAACGTATTGAAAGAACTTCCTCAGTTAACGACGACAACTTCCTCAGTTAACGACGACAATAACGACAAAGTCGATGACGGTGATGGCGACGTGTACGACAACGATGACGACGACGACGATGATGATGTTGTTGATTCTGATGCTGATGCTGATGATGTTGATGATGGTGATGACGACGACGACGACGACGACGACGACGACGACGACGACGACGACGATGATGATGATGATGATGATGATGATGGTAATGGTGATGATGATGATGATGATGATGATGATGATGATGGTGGTGATGATGATGATGGTGATGATGATGATACTGCATGACATTGCTTTAGACCTATATTGATGGGGATGGAAATGGTAACGAGTTCTTTCGTTCAACCATACTTTCAGACAACTGACAGAAAATGTATTTGTATTTGCAGATCCGTTATCTCTACCAGGCAAATGTCCCGATTGTTAATCCTATCCAGGATGGGCGCAAATCTAAGTTGAATTGAATTTTTTGTAAGTTTATTTGTACTATGATTCTACTCTAATGCAATCTGATTGTTTCTGTTACTTTTTCTGCTAGTTTATTGTTATCTCACCTGTAATGGACTCTACTCTAGTGCAATCTGATAGTTTCTCTGACTCTTTCTGCTAGTTTATTATTATCTCACCTATAATGACATGATTGTTCACGGCTGTATGATTGCGTTCGTCATTCTTGCTGTTGCGCTGTTAATTTGCCAATTTGCATTTTTGTTTCTTCGGTCATTTGATTTTGCAAGTCATTCATTTTCTCTTTTGTGAATTGGCCTCAAAACGTCCTGACAACTAAAACTTCGATGATAAAAGTCTGAATTTTCGTACACCAACTAAGCTCTGTGGCTACGTGGCCAGGTGTCACAAGCAACACGCATTTAAGAAACGAAACCCAAAGTAAGCCTAGCTTACATTGGAGGACGAAACTCTCGGGAAACCTTAACAGCAAAAGGCCTTCAGAGAAAAAAAAACCCTCTCTGTCAGACAAGTGTTTTGGCCCTGAATTCCTTACACTAGAAGGGACATCTAAAGTATGATTCCAAGATGAACTTCTGCCGCCTTTTTTCCTGACGCTGCCGGAATTTGATGTCGAAATTTTTGGATGGGTCGATGTCACAAGGTGCGCTTTTCTTTTCGTACGGATGTCTTACCCGTACCGTTATCGGAAATCTGTTGTAAGCTGGGAAATTCGGGTCTTGTAAAGTTCGCGTTTGTTCCTCTTTGACCAGATCCAACTGGAACTCTTTTCAGCGCTCCTGCTCCATTGTCTTCTTATATAACGTGTCTGCGTTTTCTGTTTTAGACTGATGCTGGAAAAAAGGACAAAGTGTAAGCAATGGCAACAAAAGAAAGACAAAGATTTCGTTGTTCTGGACATACGCCTCTACTATCTGGACGTACACCTCTACCATCCAGTCGCCCAAGCCAAATGTCTTAGAATCGTGTCACCGTGATGGGTGCGTTGAGGATCTAGTTCGCTCATTTCCATTTCATCTCTCCGGCGCAAACTAACAGGAATGGGGCTAAACATCATTCAGCGTCATTGCCACTGCAAACTGCTTCAGTTTGCAGTTTTTAGTTCTGCTTCTCTGGAGTAAGAACGCACATGTTGTGTGACTAAATCTGATTATGGCATGAGAAAATGGATTCATTACAGACCAGACGCCGCTTTTGTCATTGAACATGCACGCACGTGTGTGTGTGTGTGTGTGTGTGTGTGTGTGTGTGTGTGTGTGTGTGTGTGTGTGTGTGTGTTGTGTGTGTGTGTGTTGTGTGTGTGTGTGTGTGTGTGTGTGTGTGTGTGTGTGTGTGTGTGAGAGAGAGAGAGAGAGAGAGAGAGAGAGAGAGAGAGAGGGAGAGAGAGAAGAGAAAGAGGAAGGGAGGGTGAGAGGGTGAAAGAGAGTTTGCGTTTGCGTATGTATGAAAGCAGATGTGTGCCTGCATCCATGCATGCGAGTGTCTATGTGTGCGCACATGTCTATGCACGTGTATATGAACATTCATGCATGCATGTGTGATGCGTCTGAAAGAAATGATAGCTACATTGTTTTCACCTTGAGGTAAACTGATATATTAATCACTCATTGGAATATCTGCGTCAGGGCGAACCCACACCCCCGAAATACGAGCGGTGCAAAATGGCACGGGTCAAAATGTAAAGGGCAAAAAGGTGATTTGTGATGTTCTCATAGGTATTTGGATGCTGGTTAGCGTTGCCTGCTTTTCCGCCACCGATAACTACACAGGAGCATACTCACCGACAGATAGGCAGACACACCGACAGATAGACAGGCACACACACTATACACACATATATTCATACATATGTGCCTGCACCCGCACACCATGAACACACGAAAACCTCAAACAACACATTACACTTTAAGAACATGCTGTAAATTACTGCAATGGTTTAAGATGGCAAACTGGAAATCTCTCTCTCTCTCTCTCTCTCTCTCTCTCTCTCTCTCTCTCTCTCTCTCTCTCTCTTTCTCTCTCTCTCTCTCTGAGAAACTGGGAGTGAAAAAAAGAGGACGGGAGGGGAGGGGGGCAGGAAGCACGCAGGGAGGGAGCGTGTTTGAAGATGGTCTCTGTGTAAGTAGTTTGTGCACCCGTACATACATGTGTGGTGTGTGTGCAAGTACCTGTAGTGTTTTTGCTCGAGTGTAAGTATATCTATCTGCTTACGTACCCGTCTATCTATCTATCTATCTATCTATCTATTATAGTCTGTCTGTCTGTCTATCTATCTATCTGTCTAGTCTATCTATCTCATCTATCTATCTATCTATTTTTATCTATCTATCTATATGTCTGTCTGTCTATCTATCTATCTGTCTGTCTATCTATTTATTCATGTGTGTATACAAATCATGTTTCAGATATGTGTACGTTTGTGCTCATGTGTGTAGGTATGTTTATGTCGTCTTCTTCTGTGTGTGGATGTATGTGCGTGTAAACCCTATTTTTCTCCAGACCATCAGAGACTGACTTAAACGCCCTATGTTAAAACCGCACACCCCTTGTTTATTTTCCCATCTGCTTCTAAAATGCCCCAGTTTGAAGTGAAAGTGGATAGCCAGAGCAAAATAAGGTACGCTCGCTATAGAAGCAGGGCTACTAGTCGAACCCAGTGTAATCAGAAACAGTCTGGACGGTGTTAACGTTGGACGGATTGATTTATTTAAAAAAAGCAAAATGGAGAGAGAGAGAAGAGGAGAGAGGAGAGAGAGAGAGAGAAGAGAGAAGAGAGAGAGAGGGTTTTGCAAAGACCACGACTTGTAAATGTTGGAAATTCCATCTTCGGTATTACGGAGGTGTTTGGGAAGTTACAACATTCACAAGACAGAAATCTTGAATCAGGTTGCATGCCACTTTGAGACAAGGGTTAGCACTCCAAAGACCACAGAAGGCGAATAGCAGAAACAGAAGTAAAACAAAAAACAAAAAAACAAAAAAAATGACAAGATATCTGTTGATTGTTTGAAAAGTATTGTCACCATCCAGCCTGAGCCTGACTACCCAAGACTGACCACCAGCATCTTCTACAAGGAGACAGTCTCCCATTCCTACCTTCTGTACACCTCCAGCCACCCCAAACCCTGCAAATACAGTATTCCACAGGCTCAGTTTCAACGGCTTCGTCGCATCTGCAGTGAGGACCAAGACTTTGAGCATCAAGCACACAAGATGGTGGATTTCTTTCGTGCTAGACAGTATCCAGAGGACTTGATCTATAAGGGTCTTGAGTTGGCTCGTTCTATCCCTCGCTCCCAGACCCTGACTCCTCAACATCGTTCTAAGCAAGACGAGCGCCCTGTTGCTGTCCTCACGTTTCACCCCCACAACCTTGCTGTGAAAAACATCTTGCTCCACAACTTCCACATCGTACAGTCGGATCCTTCCCTACAAGAAGTTTTTCCCCACCCGCCACTAGCTGCGTTCAAACGCGACACCAGCCTTCGGGACCACCTGGTGCGAGCTGCTATCCCCAGAGACAGACCATCCCTCCCTCCAGGCACCAGTCCATGTGGTATCAAAGGCTGCAAAACATGTCCGTTCATCGACCAATCAAGGACCATCATCGGCCCCAAGGGGAGGTTCACTGTCAAGGCGCCGTTCAACTGCCAGACTGAGAACATAGTGTATGTCCTTACGTGCACACTGTGGAACAAGAAATACGATGGCTAGACATACCTAGACGATCGCTTCTCATAGCACCAGCGGTCAATGCGCCTGGGACACAGTGACCCTGTTGGTGTGAACTTCAACAGCCCTCAGCATAGCTTCAAGCACTCAAGAGTTGCTGTGGTCTGGCAGAACCATGCGAGTGGCCCTTACAGGCTGTTCATGGAGTCTACAGCCATCGCCCGCCTCGGCACCCGCGTCCCAAATGGATTGAACACCAAGGAGTGACCGCAGTGTCTTACAGGCTTCTCCTAACAATTTTTGTTTGTTTGTTTGTCAGTATGTGTGTCACCCTTGTCAGTGTGTGTGAAGGGTCATTTGCACACAAGGATGTGTGTTTATAGTAGGCCTCTTTCCCCCCTCTCCCCCCTGCTCCCTGTCTCCCCCCCTCTCTCTCTCTCTCTCTCTCTCTCTCTCTCTCTCTCTCTCTCTCTCTCTCTCTTCCCATCCTTGTTAGTTTTGCTCACCTTCTGTGTGTGTGTGTGTGTGTGTGTGTGTGTGTGTGTGTGTGTGTGTGTGTGTGTGTGTGTGAACACTTCACTTTTTTCTTTTGTTGTTGCTATCTTTTTCTTTCTGCCTGTCACTAACTCATTCTCCCGATGAAGACACTAAGTGTCGAAACGTTCTAACTTCATTTCCACTTGTAAGTTGACAATGTATCGTTTCTGCTGTTTCACCCATTGCTCAACAACTTCTTTCGACTTACTGAGCGTCTCTTCTGCGTGTATTAATTCTATATTTGATATGAATTTCTGCAGGAACTGAAGAGCATAAAAAAAAAAAAACTGTGAAAGAGAAAAGGTCAACAATAATCACACATCACAGGACTGTCAGATCACAATGCTTTATTTCTTTTCTTCGTGTACATCCTCGTGGTAACTGATGTTTGCACTGTTATATTTTCCGTGTTTGGGGAAAAGAATGATCGTGTCCATTCCTTTTGTGCAGAAATATTGGAATCGTTCCTGAATATGAAAAAAGTGATTTATCCATGTCTTGTATTGTTTCAAAAAAGTTTAAAAACTCATAAAAAATCTCCGCAATTTGACTAAGAAAAATGCGTGTGTCATGTTGGCATTTCAATAGATCCCGCGAAGGAGAAAACTAATAATCTAACCGACCTGGAACACTTTCCACACTGAAACAATCAAATTCAGGGACATGCACCAGTGTACGTCACGTGATTGAAAACCTTGAATTTGTATTTCAAGAATAGATACTGTTTTCTCCCACAAACTTGGTAGAAACCGGCAAGTAACAAGCGTTCTTTTTAACTGTAACTCAAACTCCCTAAGTTATAAAGATGTTGCACTTCTGTAGCCTGTGACCTGTACCCTACGGAAATATTGCTTGAAAAGACCATCAGAACTCTGAAAAAGGCAAAATGCTTTCGGAGAATATGTTCATCATGTTTAATGTCCCACAAGATTCAGGTTTTCAGATTATTACTTTATTCACATTTTGCTTTGAAATAAAAACAGCTAGCGCTTGATAAGATCATTTTACCTGCGGAAGTCATTTAAATCAAGACAGAGATAGGGAAGTACACGTGATGGTTCAGCTTCCTCTTTTGATTTTTAAGAGAGAGAAATAAAAGTTGCATTCATTGAGATGTGACGTGAAGTGAAGCAGTATGACGTCAGGCGAAGACAGGATTTCACCACACTGCTGCTTTGACGCCCGTATGACGTCACTGTGCTGACCCCGTCTGCTGTGAGGTCACGATGAGCTGTGGTTATCGGCCACCTGAAAAATAATTAATTCATAGTTACATTGTTGATTTTTACCGTTGTGTGTGTGTGTGTGTGTGTGTTGTATGTTGTGTGTGTGTGTGTGTGTGTGTGTGTGTTGTGTGTGTGTGTGGTGTGTATCATCCGTTGTTTCATGTTCTGTGTCATCTTCCATCCCTTCAAAACAATACAGAACTGGTCAGCAGTGTGCGTTGCTCAATGGAGTGGAAGCCACCACTGCTCCTATCCGACCATAATCCTCCTGAATGTCTTGACGCCAAAGACATACCAGTGACACGAACTGACAACAGACAGACAGACAGACAGACAGACAGAGATAGGTAGGTGGACAGATAGATAAATAGATGATGTCGACAACGATGACGATGACAATGATAAGAATGATGATGACAACGATGACGATGATAATGAGGGTTTTGATAATAGTAATCATGATGACGACGACGACGACGACGACGACGACGACGACGATGACGATGATGATGCTGACGATGGTAATGCGCAGCTCCATGTGGGTAGGAGACCGCACGACACAGCGGACTCCACACCTCATTAACGGGAAAAAAAAAAAAAAAAAAGAAAAAAAAGACGTGTCCGAGACTGAACAGTTGGAGTGAGGCTGGAGAGTACGTATCGGTCTTTTCATTGGATCCAGTGTCACCGGTCGGACCAGGAACCAGTTAGGACTTCACAGCTTTAAAAACAATTAAACATATTACTAATGGTGATAAATCAGTTACACACATTTCAGAATGACTGCGGCAATTGGCAGTCTCTCCATAGCCCAAGTCGATGTCAGTAAATGTGATGAAAGGGAATGGGGGGAGCTTAGCACTGTCGTGCAGTTTCAAATCTATACAGAAACAAGACCCCAGCCCCCTGTAAGGTCGCCCTTACTATTCTAATCCGTAGGTGGTCATCACTTAGAAACGAAGAAACAAGTCTCCATTTCTGTGGGTTGCTATTTCAAGGGATACAGAGAGAGAGAGAGAGAGAGAGAGAGAGAGAGAGAGAAGAGAGAGAGAGAGAACCACCACCAAACTTAACTGACAAAACCAGCAACAACAACAATGATAATAACAACAACGACAACAGAACACTATTACTACAACCGCTACTACTACAGCCACCGCAGCTACTACTACAACCATCACCACACCGCCACCACCGCCACCACCACCACCATCACCACTACTACTACTGCTCCTACTACTACTACCACCACCACTACTACTACAACCAGCACCACCACACCACCACCACTACTACTACTAACCACCACCACCACTACAACCACAACCACACCACCACCACCACTGCTAAAATAATAGTAATTTAAATCGCTTGTGTCTCCTGCAATACAATACCAATACGACGGTTATGCACAAAACGTCGGGTTCTTGTTGTTGTTCAGTTTAGTTCATATGATTTCATTGACATTACAATTATGTCCCGACCGAGTTGTCTTTTTGTGTGTGCGCTGTCGTGTCCTCCGTGCCCTGTTTATGACATCCCTGTCCGATTCTGTGGACCAAAACTGTCGCCTGAACTCTGTTAGTCTTTTGCTGCTGACAAAAAAAAATGTTTGATTTTCACCTTTGAACTATGATCCTCTGGCTTTCTATCCATAAAAAAAAAAAGAATTCCATATCCCCCGACTCTTTTCTTTTTTAATCTTCAGGTTTTTGACAGTGGATAGTTAGGAACGGATGCACAACAGTCTCCGTGAATCTTGAATTTAAAAAAAAAAAGGATATTCTCGTCTTTTTCTTTTTAGATATAATTTTTTGCAAGTTGGCGAGATTATAACTGTATTTGGAAATTTTTTTTTTCGTGTTTGTATTGGGCTGACTGCTCATTGAGAGCGACAGTAATAGGCATGTGATCACTCGCTTAAGGATCGTGCATGTTTCTAAATGACATTTAGCAAAATCAGCGGGAGAAATAAAACAACTGCGTGAGAAAAAGAAAAAGACGAATCACTTGCTGCTGCAAAGATCTAGTTTCACTACATTATTTTCAAACATAAGTTTGACATGACCTGCTCTCATACAAGAATTTAGAATGAATTCCATTTTGCCATAACAACACAGTCAGTAACCTTCTGAGGCTTGGGAGATAAAACGCTATTTTTCCATTTATCTATTTGTTTATTTATTTATCGGTTTCATTACACACGCACACACACACACACACACACACACACACACCACACACACACACACATATATATATATATTCATTCATTTATTTGTTTATCTATTTTTGTTTATCTATCTCTTAACTGTTTAATGGATTGATAAATTGCAATGAAATGACCGAACGTGGACAAAAAAAAAATTCACAATGTACTGACAGTGAATTACTCTGACAACAGAAGGAACGCAGTAAAGCAGATCATGTGCAGATACTGCACATATCTATATCTACCTGCTATTTGCCTTTCCTATTCGATCAATGTCTGTTGCCTGTCTCTTAGAACACCGTACATTTTCCACCAAGGTCCAGGTCTCCTGTCTTTAACAAAATGTGGCTGTGCGGAATAGCTGGAACACCTTAGGTAGACCCTACGTTAAAACTGTGTAGCGTGTCTAGGTTATCCAGACTTCCGTGGCGTCTTCAAAAAAAAGAAAAAAAGAAAAAAGAAACAAAAAAGAGGTGTCGGACGCGCCTCCTGATCTTGCCCGCCAATACACTGGATCCTCTTGATGTCGAATGTACATCAGAGACCTTCGAGGTGTCTTTTGTGTGTGTGTGTGTGTCTTCGCCGATTAAGAACGGCTGCGGAAGGAGACGCTAACTCCAAAGATCTCTGACGCTGTAAGAGCATTGAAGAGGTCTCTTCTGACTTCGACGTCTGGGTCTTTCACAGGAAAGAGCTTAGTGATTACTATTTTTGTTCTGGGGCGGATCGGAGACAACGTCTCTGACGCATTTTGCGAAATTTGAGCTGGTTTCTTTTGGATCCCATTTCTTGACGTTGTTCACCACGCAAATAAACAGCGAAGACATCCACCTGTGTTTCACTTTCAGTACGGGATAGGGCTTTTTTTTTTAAGTCGATGGAGGGTTTTCCATTTTGTACACTCAGATCGAAACCACATCAAAAACGCACGATCGATCAAATCTTTTCCTGTTTACCTTGTTCATGATTGTGTCAAGGAGAAACTCGGCCAGCGGAGATAGATCTTGTTTTCATGCCCGATGAGGGGAGCGATTATCTTTGGATCTGTTCTTTTGTGTTCTGGACCTAGCAGGCTTGGATTTGACGTTACGTGGAATGTTTACGTCATTTGACTTGATTGTTGACTCTTTCTTTAAAATTTTATTGCTTTCTAGTCTTTTATTTTCTGTCGGTTCTAATTGTGACTCCGAAAGTGATGTTGCAGAATTGACGACTTCTGCTTTCGTAAGTGAACCAGTACTGTCAGTCTGACTGTCAGCAGGTGGCGTTAGTCAAGATAACCGGCACATTGAGATCATTCAACAAAGTAAACGCAACGTTCATTTGGGTTTTTGTCTTGATACTGAAAGATAGGCTACTGATCGGCGAAGACTTTGCAAGAGGTTTGAAATTAAAAGGAAGATCATTCATGTAAATTTAGAATAGAACAGGAGCCAGATCAGATTCCTGAGGTACACCATATTCAACGTGCACGAGACATATTAATGAAGAATCTCGCTATGCAACTTGCCCCCTGTTGTTAAGAAATGATGAATTGATAGTAACAGAGGGAATAGTTAAATTGTACATAAGTAGCTTCTAATACAGAAGATTCTGGCCAAGAGTATTAATGCCTTGGTAAAATCTACAAAGACTGAACAAAAAAGTAAATCCTTGTTCAAGTTTGGATGCCATTCGCCTAAAAGACTTGTAAGCACAGCGTGACAAGGACAGTTCTCCTTAAATCCGTTTTAAGCAGGGTGAAATAATTCGCTCTTACTGAAACGAAATCAAGATAGTTTATAACCTTTATAAGCGGTTTGACAATATGCATATTGGTGATATAGCGAGTAGCTTTAATAATCACTCACATCAAGAGGCTTATAAGTAGGTAACACTTTCGTTTCCTTGAAAGCTTGTGGCTTACAGCTACAGAGAGAGAGAGGAGAGAGAGAGAGAGAGAGAGAGAGAGAGGAGAGAGAGAGAGAGAGAGACAGACAGACGGGACAGACAGACAGACAGACAGACAGACAGACAGAGACAGAGAGAGACGGAGACAGAGATACGAAGACAAAGAGATTCCGAGAACAAAATTCGAGAGAGAGAGAGAGAGAGAGAGAGAGAGAGAGAGGAGGGACTGGCAACCGGCATAAGCTGACTGAGAGAGAGAGAGAGAGAGAGAGAGAGAGAGAGAGAGAGAGAGAGAGAGAGAGAGAGAGATTTGGTGGGAAAATGATAACCTAGCAAACTAAGGGCGAAAGAGAAGGGAATACTTTCCTTTTGGGCTGTAGTTTTCTTGCGTACAGGAACAGCATATTGTAGTAAATGGAGTAAAACTGTCGTCATTCAGTGCTTCCAAATCTTCAAGAAATGTTTTCTTGAATAAATTAACTATTTATAAGGCATACATTGTTTTGAAAATATTGCCGATCCTCAAATTATGTTGGGATAAAAAAAAACAAAAAAAACAAACAAAGTCGGTTAAAAATAACCTTTTTTTTTCATCAATTGGTACAACCATTTCATAGCTTAGGAACACACACACACACACACACACACACACACACACACACACACACACACACTGTGGTTTTACCGATACACGTACACGCTATAACTAACATACATACATACACATACGTAAGTACACCAGAGCACACCTACATACACAGGAACGTGTGGGCGTGCACACATACACAGGGCTCGTACCAGCATATAAAGATTAACACTCCCACGTGTGCAAGCACAAATACAGTTTCACAAATTAATGCACCAATCTTGCACATGGAACTAGACACAAAACGAGAAAGTGAGAGTGTGATAGAAAGAGAGAGAGAGAGAGAGAGAGAGAGAGAGAGAGAGAGAGAGAGAGGACTGCGCCTTGTAAATGCCAGCCAGTTTTTTTTTCTCTCCATGGAGTGTGTGTGTGTGTGTGTGTGGTTGTTTCCGGGTTTATGTTGCCATTGTTTCGGAACACGGTAGTCTACAAACTAGCGCGTTCTTATATTTTAAGAATTCGACTTTGATCTTCCAAGACTTTTACGGAGAGGAGTGTTGATACTGCGTCATCGCGTTCTTGTGGAAACTCGATTGTAACGTTGTTTGGGGGACGTACCTTTTTTTTTTTTTTTTTTTAAATTACCATGATGCAATTCTTCACAATGACAGATAATGTTGGGATGGCTTCAGAAGAAATTAGGTGTAGGATTCTTAGAAGCCAGCTGGTTTGTTCGGCAGTTGAGGATTGTACTTCTCTAGTCCCACCAGCACCAGCGGGTGTATCGTTTTCTGGTTTGCCTTCTGACTGATCTGGGGAAAGGCCCAGTGACGGTGAAGAAAGACCTACGGACCGCAGGGAAAATCCTGTTGACAGCGGGAAAGACTGTGATGCGGGATTCTCTTCAGAGAGCATGTAAGACCTCATAGCGAAAGCTTGGCCATGTCTGGGGTTGTACTGTCTTCACCTGTCAGCAGAACAGCAACGAGTGTGGCTACGGGATCCACACGGCAGTTTCTTGACGGTGGCTTTTTTCGCTTGTGGTTTCTGGAATCATGAAACATAGGCTGGTACACCCATGGGACGCTCCCGTGGAGGTTCTATCATGTCACATCCAGTTGCCATTACACAAGGGCATCTGCCAAGGAGTAATCACGCCCCTTGACGTCTTAACGGAGTGCCCTGTGCATACCTGATCCTGTGTGAACAAGCCGCACGCTTCCAAGGGTGGCGCAGGATTGCTCCCAGATGGTTTGTTCGGAAGTTGGAGACTGTACTTCTCTGGGTCCTACTTGCATCTTCGGGTGAATTTTTTTTCTGGTCTGCCTTTTGGCCGACTCAAGAGAAAGGCCCGGTGACGGTAAGGAAAGACATACGGACCGCAGGGAAAGTCCTGTTGACAGCGAGAAAGACTGTGACTCGGGATTCTCTTCAGAGAGCGTATGATTATGATCTCATAGCGAAAGCTTGGCCATGTCTGGAGTTGTACTGTCATCACTTGTCAGCGGAACAGCAACTAGAGTGGGTGCGGAATGCACACGGCAGTTTCTTGACGGTGGCATTTTTCGCTTGTAGGTTCTGGAGTCATGAAATAAAGGCTGGTATACCCATGGAGACGCTCCTGTCGAGGTTCTGTCGTGTCACTTTCAGTAGCCATTAAACTATGGCATCTATAGGAAGTAACCATGTCCCTTGACGTCTTAATGGAGTGCCTTGTGCATGTCTGACCCTCTGTGAGCAAGCCGCACGCTTCCAAGAGTGGCGCAGGATTGCTCCCAGATGGTTTGTTCGGGGGTTGAGGACTGTACTTCTCTGGGTCCACCTGTACCTTCGGGTGAGTTTTTTTTTTCTGGTCTGCCTCTTGGCGGTCTCGGGGGAAAGGTCCAGTGACGGTGAGAAAAGACCCACAGACCGCAGGGAAGGTCCTGCTGACAGCGGGAAAGACTGTGACCCAGGATTCTCTTGAGAGCGTACATGACCTCACAGCGAAAGCTTGGCCATATCTGGAGTTTTACTGCCTTCAATTATAAGCAGAATCGCAACGAGTCAGTTTGCGGGATGGACACGGCAGTTTCTTGTCGGTGGCATTTTTCGCTGGTGGGTTCAGAGTTATGAAATATTGGCTGGTTGCACCCATGGGAACGCTCCCGTGGAGATTCTCTCGTGTCACTTCCAGCAGCCATTATACAATGGCATCTGCCAGGGGGCAATTATGTCCCTTGACGTGTTAATGGAGTGCCCTGTGCATGTATATACCCTCTGTGAACACAGCGCAGGCTTCCGAGGATGGTATAGGAATTCTCTGGGTCCCACCTGCACAATCAGGTGCATTAATTCTTATCTGCCTTTCGGCAGACTCAGGAGAAAGGTCTAGTGACGGTGAGGAAAACCCCACGGATGGCAGGGAAAGTCCTGTTGACAGTGGAAAGCATTGACCCTGGAGTCCCTTCAGAGAGCACGTAAGACGTCATACCAAAGCTTGGACATGTCTGGGGTTGTTCTGTCTTCACCTCTCAGCGGAACAGCAACGAGTATAGCTGCGGGACGCACACGGCAGTTTCTTGACGTTGGCTTTTTTCGCTGGTGGTTTCTGGAGTCATAAAATATGGGCTGGTACACCCATTGGGACGCTCCCGTGGAGGTTCTGTTATGTCACTTCCAGTAACCATTGTAAAATGGCATTTGCCAGGGGGCGATTATGTCCCTTGACAGTGGAATGCCATGTGCATGTCTGCAGCCTACGTAAACACAGCGCACGCTTCCAAGGGTGGTGCAGGATTGCTCCCGGCTGGTTTGTACGGTAATTGAAGACTACTTCTCTGAGTCCCACCTGCACCATCGGTTGCATCTTTTTTTTCTATACTTGTGTTTGGATGGCTTCAGAAGAAATTAGGTGTAGGATTCGAGAGCAAACAAGTTATCATGTAAAACATGCTCAAAGACAGTCTACAAGACAGCAACGTTGTTGAAATTGCTGCTTTTGTTTCGATTGGTTTCTAGCCAGAGTGAAGCGTGCTAGGCACTCACATGAAAGTGTGCAACCACAAGATCTAACATCCACTCAAAGGATGCGTATCTGAGAGATTTGCTCAAAATTCCAGAATAACACTGCCTGGCCAGTTCGACGCCGTATTATATGATAACGGGAAGAGTACAGTAAAGCTTCCTCATACAGTCCCAGGCTGAAATGGGATTGTAAAGTATCGCCTGCACTATCCTCATCCTTACTGATAGTCATAAACAAAACAAAACAAAACAAAAAACGTCTCAAATTCTGTGGCATGAAGATGCCCAGTTCTCGATGTGACCTCAGTTAAAGATTCATATTTCGAAGTCAGTTCCCGAGATGAGTTTCTGTCAATGTTGTTACAAGGGCAACTTCAAGGATGGACTTGGTGAATCCCTCAGTCACTCACACTAGCTCCACGATCGTTGTCATCGTTGGGGGAAGGTGGTGGTGGTTGGGGAGAGACTTAGTAGTCGTTTATTCTGCGTGCGTTAGATCATAAAAAGGCACTGCTGAACACAGCCACAGTAAGTCAGCAGTTGTGCAGGGTCTTCCCCGGCAGGTCGCCTCATAACAATCCGACTTTGCTTGCTTCCTGCGGGCTGTGGCAGGACAAGTACTAGTGTAGCTGTGCACAGTGGTCCTGGAATGAGCCGCTGCGAGATAAAGACCATTTAGAGGGCATGGGGGTTGAGATAGAATAAAGGGAGAAAGGGTGAAATAAAGATGTTCTTTTTCGTGAGTGGGGTATGTGGGGGAACATTAGAGTTTGTCTGTACTGGACTCGTGTCCCAATAGAGAATCTATCCCTTTAAAGACACAATTTGTAAAGTTGTCTAGCAATTGTTCCTAAGTGTGTTCAGTGTACTGTTAAACCGACACTGCTGGAAAGCAATTTCCTTTGCTTTCACAAGTACATTTTGCCTTTCTGACTACCTTCTGCACAAGAAGCAATGCTTCGACTCTCCCTCTGGTAATAACTTAAGTGTAAATTAATTATACAGTTGAGAACAGACGGAGACGATCATTTACCTCATTAGCTGCCTGTTCCTCTGTCCAGTTGTCTTCTCTCTTGCCCAGCCTGCCTCCAAACATCAATCTGTCCATTCTCTCGCGTTTGCCCAGCTGCGGTCCGAACATCATACTGTCAAATCTTTCACGCTTGCCTAGTTGAGGTCCGAACATTCTGCTGTCCATTCTTTCTCGTTTGCCTAGCTGTGGTCCGAACATTCTGCTGTCCATTCTTTCTCGTTTGCCCAGCTGTGGTCCGAACATCCGGCTGTCCATTCTCTCACGTTTGCCTAACTGCGGTCCGAACAGCATACTGTCGAATCTTTCACGCTTGCCAAGCTGTGGTCCGAACATCATACTGTCGAATCTTTCACGCTTGCCAAGCTGTGGTCCGAACATCCGGCTGTCCATTCTTTCCCGTTTGCCCAGTTGAGGTCCAAACATCATAGTGTCCATCTTTTCTCGTTTTCCTAGCTGTGGTCCGAACAACATACTGTCCATTCGTCGCTTGCCCAGTCTGGATCCAAATAGCATGCTGTCCATTGGTCGCTTGCCCAGTTGAGGTCCAAATAACATGCTGTCCATTCGTCGCTTGCCCAGTTGAGGTCCAAATAACATGCTGTCCATTCGTCGCTTGCCCAGTTGAGGTCCAAACATCATGCTGTCCATTCGCCGCTTGCCCAGTCGGGATCCAAATAACATACTGTCCATCGGTCGCTTGCCCAGCTGAGGTCCAAACAACATACTGTCCATTGGTCGCTTGCCCAGTCGGGATCCAAAGAGCATACTGTCCATTGATTTTTTGCCTAGCCGTGAGCCAAACAACATGCTGTCCATTGACCGCTTTCCTAGTTGAGGTCCAAACAGCATACTGTCCATTGGTCGCTTGTCCAGTTCAGGGTCTGACAACATGTCATCCATTTCCTGTTCGTCAGAATCGGGGGACAACAGGAAAGAGTCCAGGCCACGTTTGTTGCGTCGGGTTGAAGACTGAGCATGTTCGTCGTCTCTCTTTTCTTCCTGTTGTGCCTGTGCTCCCGCCTCGCTCTTGTCGCCCCGCTTTCCCAGACGTCCCATGAAGGCATAGGAATCCAAGCCTTTTTTGGGCAGCTGGTCAGTAAAGTCATTGCCATACACACCGTTGGGTTCCCGAATATCAGCCCCTTCTTTCTGGGAACCGTCGGTGCCACCTTCACCAGCGTGGAGGAGATCTTCAGAAGCATCCATCCTGGCAGTTTTTCCGACTTTCCAAGAGTTACTCAAGTCATCCATTTGTCTCTTTCCAAGTCTCCCAAAGTAGGCATACTGGTCCAGTCCACGTTTGTCTACATCCTCATGGTTACCATCCTCATCCTCTCCACGCTTGCCTAGTCTCCCAGCGAAGGCTTTGGCGTCCAGAGCGACTCTTTTCTCGGGTATCGGGTCGGCGACTGGTTCCGTGGGCGAGTCTCTTTTCTGTT
>CM065737.1:21418088-21420588 GCA_033310375.1 Conus canariensis | reverse complement strand
AGGGCAGATAAGTTTGGGCACGTGTTTATATTCACATCATGAGGTTCCATCACTGTCACACAGGACAGGTAAGTTTGGGCACGTGTTTATATTCACATCATGAGGTTCCAACACTGTCACACAGGACAGGTAAGATTGGGCACGTGTTTATATTCCACTATCATTGGGAAGGTTTCCAACACATGTCCACACAGGACAGGTAAGTTTGGGCACGTGTTTATATTCACATCATGAGGTTCCAACACTGTCACACAGGACAGGTAAGTTTGGGCACGTGTTTATATTCACATCATGAGGTTCCAACACTGTCACACAGGACAGGTAAGTTTGGGCACGTGTTTATATTCACATCATGAGGTTCCAACACTGTCACACAGGACAGGTAAGTTTGGGCACGTGTTTATATTCACATCATGAGGTTCCAACACTGTCACACAGGACAGGTAAGTTTGGGCACGTGTTTATATTCACATCATGAGGTTCCAACACTGTCACACAGGACAGGTAAGTTTGGGCACGTGTTTATATTCACATCATGAGGTTCCATCACTGTCACACAGGACAGGTAAGTTTGGGCACGTGTTTATATTCACATCATGAGGTTCCAACACTGTCACACAGGACAGGTAAGATTGGGCACGTGTTTATATTCACATCATGAGGTTCCAACACTGTCACACAGGACAGGTAAGTTTGGGCACGTGTTTATATTCACATCATGAGGTTCCAACACTGTCACACAGGACAGGTAAGTTTGGGCACGTGTTTATATTCACATCATGAGGTTCCAACACTGTCACACAGGACAGGTAAGATTGGGCACGTGTTTATATTCACATCATGAGGTTCCAACACTGTCACACAGGACAGGTAAGATTGGGCACGTGTTTATATTCACATCATGAGGTTCCATCACTGTCACACAGGACAGGTAAGATTGGGCACGTGTTTATATTCACCTCATGAGGTTCCAACACTGTCACACAGGACAGGTAAGATTGGGCACGCTAACAGTCACTCCATGAGGTGTTTCTGGACTACGCCCCAAGTTACTCCCCGGGCAGTGGTTTTGGGACAGGGTGGGCGGTAGCTTTAGCTCAGGTCTAGAATAATGTCAGAGGTGAGATACGGGAGGGCAGAGAGAGAATGAATAAATGAATGGACGAATGAATGAATGAATGAATGAATGAATGGCGTTCATTTATTAATACCTTTGCCCCTCACGAAGGGAGTGCAATAAACAATTGTACTACATAGTAACATTTGCAAATTCAAATAAATACCACACACATGATATCACGACAGAGCGCGACTGAAATGATTTAGATAAGTAAATCGACAAAATGTTTTTACAACTCTATCTTTTCTGGAAGCTAAAAGCATATTCAAACGAAATTATTTAGGATGATTCTCATAGTTTTTTTTTTGGTACATATTGTGTTCTTAAAATCACTCAATACAGAGCTACACAAATCAAAATTCATCTGCTCTTCATTTACATTTTTGCAGAGGACAACGTAAATCAGAGTGTTTCTTATAACAGTAGTTATGCAGAGCACTTTCTAAAACGTCCACATTTAAACCTTGTTATGATACATTTTAGATGTTTTTAAGTCCATTTTCAAGTACGGTTTGACGTCATGTTTTTGTGCAGAATACTCTTGCTGTTTTTAATAAGGAAATTCCAGTCTTGCCATTTACTAGAAATCAATCTGCCTTCGAATTCAGGTAAAATGTTTGACACCCAGTTTCTTTTGTCTTGTGTATTTCAATCAAATACCACTTTGTAAGCCTCGTGTGGCAGTCAGTTATCATTATTCATCGTCGTTAATTCTAACAGACACAACGTTCTGAGAGGTTTATGTAAATCAGATACATATCGGTTTATCCATACACAAGGTCATTTGTGTGTTCAGAATTTTAACTTCTAAAAATTTATTTCAGAAAAATGAATGTACTTTTTCACATACACGTGCTGCATCATCCAGCCTCAACATTCCCCGCCGTACACGCCTACAGCCTAAGCTTTAGAATCAGTCTCAAACTGTTATTATTCAAAACACGGCATTTTCGCAGATCCATAACGCAGCATCTGTCGCTTTACTTGTCAGGTCATTACGTCGCTGAAGTGAAACTGAGTGTAGTAAAAACATATTAATATAAATATATATATATATATATATATATATATATATATATATATATACCTAGGAGTTTATACCCATTCAAAACCAGGCATTTCAATATCATTATATATCCATCTTTCTCTTGCTGCTAAATGACCAGTTTTCTGAAGGCAACATGTTGCATTTGTTCAGGCTTACTTTCAGATCCAGACGAACGAGAGAGAGAGAGAGAGAGAGAGAGAGAGAGAGAGAGAGAGAGAGAGAGAGAGAGAGAGAAGAGAGAGAGAGAGAGAGAAGAAGAAGAAGAGAAGAAGAAGAGTGAAAGAGAGAGAGAGAGAGAGAGAGAGAGAGAGAGAGAGGGGGAGGGAGGGAGG
>CM065737.1:21413088-21415588 GCA_033310375.1 Conus canariensis | reverse complement strand
ACAACAAAAAACGAAAGAAAAAGAAAAGAAAAGCAAACGACGATGGGAATCTCTCTCTTCTCTCTCTCTCTCTCTCCTCTCTCCTCTCTCTCTCTTTGTCTGTCTGTCTGTCTCCCTCATGTGTGTATGTGTGTGTGTGTGCATGCGTGCGTGCGTGTGTGTCTGTGTGGGGCGTATGAGTGTCTGAGTGTGTATTGTTGCTCTTTTTATGTGAGTGCTCGCACAAGCACTGAAGAGAAAATGAAAGAGAGAGAGAGAGAGAGAGAGAGAGAGAGAGAGAGAGAGAGAGAGAGAGAGAGAGAGAACTGAAAGGTGAAGAGAAAGTTAGTTGATGAATATAATTGATTATCCTTTTCTTACTTATTGGTTTATTCGATTTTTTATTTATCATTCGGTGAAGATCCAGGTTCGTACAAAAAAAAAAAAACACAAGCTTTTGGCGAAAGCAAAATGCCTTTTTGACAAAAAAGAAAACATCATAGTAGGTCTACACATTACAACTGTACGTCTAGCATATTTCCTTTACGGGAAAGAAGCCCACTGGGAAGTAGAATGAACATATGGAAATACCCACCCGATCACATTGTGTTCTTCTGCTTCATGTCCCCAACCTGTGTGTCTACCTCCACTGATAACAGAAACGTTACACAAAATCACTTACACAAGAAATCTGCACAGAGAGAGAGAGAGAGAGAGAGAGAGAGAGAGAGAGAGAGAGAGAGAGAGAGAGAAGAGACAGAGACAGAGACAGAGAGACAGAGACAGAGCAGAGAGAGAGAGAGAGAGAGAGACGAGAGAGGAGAGAGAGAGCGAGAGAGAGAGCGAGAGAGAGAGAGAGAGAGAGAGAAGGGCGGCAGTGAGGTGCGGGTGGGGGGTAAGGAGGGAGGGACGGCAGATAAAGATTGAGAAAGACTAGAGAGAATTATAGATCGATCGATCGATCAATCGATAGATATATATCGAGATAGATAAACTGATAGATAAGAGAGAGAGAGAGAGAGAGAGAGAGAGGGGGGGAGGCACAGAAGAAAAAAAAAAGAGAAACAGCGAGGCAGAGAGACAGAGACAGAGAAGAGAGAGACAGAGAGAGACAGAGAGAGACAGCGACAGAGATAGACAAACAGACGGGCAAACAGGCAGGCAGGCAGACAGGAAGACAGACAGCCGGACGGATAGGGAGAATGGTGGAGTGGAGTGTCGGCGGGCCTTACAAACAAAGGAGAAAGAGAAGACAGGGACAAAGATGGAGACAGTCTTTATTGATAATGGTAATAAATAAACCATTCCTTTCTTTTTTCTTTTTTTTTGTAACATCCAGCCTTCGCTCCCCACCCCCACCCCCTCAAAAATAAAAGAAAGAAAAGACAAAAATCAGCTATCGGCTTAACTTATAAAGTGTATTCACATAAAAGGAACATCAAAATACACATTAAAATTTGCATATTTCCTTCACAGAAAAAAATAGTTTAAAAAGTATGGAAAAAATCGGAACAGCCTTCTAACGACATCATTCTTTTCTTATACATTTCCAGAACCTCTTGCCTGATCTCCATTTCTAATCCCACTCCTCCACTCTCAACACCTAAAGGATAAAATTACATGGATAAGAACTCTGCACTGGAGAAAGAGAAAGAGAGAAAGAGAGAGAGAGAGAGAGAGAGAGAGAGAGAGAGAAGAGACAGAGACAGAGACAGAGAGACAGAGAGACAGAGAGAGACGGAGAGAGAGAGAAAAAGAGAAAGAGAGAGAGAGAGAGACAGAAGAAGACAGACAGACAGACAGACAGACAGACAGACAGAGAGACAGACAGAGAGAGACAGAGACAAACAGAGAGAGAGAGAGAGAGGAGGGAGGGAGGGAGCGAATGGGGATAAAGAATGATAGAGAGTAGTGTGTGTATGTATGATGTGTGTGTGTGTGTGTGTGTGTGTGTGTGTGTGTGTGTGTGTGTGTGTGTGTGTGTGCGCGCGTGATAGAGAGAGAGAGAGACAGAGACAGAGAGAGAGATAGATAGAAGACTCACACACACACACACACACACACACACACACACACACACACACACACACACACACACCACGCACGCACCGCACAACGCACAACACACACACACACACACACACACACACACACACACACACACAACACACACACACACACACAAACAACACACACACACACACAGTGAGAGGGGGGTGGGGGGGGGGGGGGGGAGCAGGAAAAGAAGAGAGAAGACCGAAACAAAGACAAAGACAAATTCTTTATTAATGAGAGAAATAAATAATCCAGTTTATTGTTTTCCATTCAGTCCTTGCCCAAGACAAAAAAGGACGAAATACGCTATAGGCGCGAAAGAAGCATGAAGAAAAAGAAGAAGCATTGAAACATTCCTGAAAACTAGCATATTTCCTACACACACACACACACACACACACACACACACACACACACACACACACACACACACACACACAACAAAACCACACTTTAGAAATATCAC
>CM065737.1:21405588-21408088 GCA_033310375.1 Conus canariensis | reverse complement strand
ACAAATTCTGGTGTAGGTGTAGGATTCGCTCCGATCATCTGACTGATTTATCGCCGACTGTGCAGCTGGATATTAATAAAGAGTCTGACTACAGCGCATACCATTCAGATCAAGATCACTGGGTGAAAATTCACAGCCTGCAAAATTCCAGTCTAACAGTAGGACCACTAACGACGCCACAACAATGACTGACATTTTAAAACGCGTCACTAATAAAACAAGGACAGCAAAAACCAAAACCCCACGACTGCACTCCCGTTCGATAATAGCAGCAGCAATGAGTCGCACCGGGTATTCGAGCTGTGCATTTATAAGTGATAAACAGTTCGTGGCCCCTGAATAGGCCACTTATTCTCTCATTCCGTCCAAAGTGAAAACTGACTTTATTCACAACATATTTATTGTGCATACATATGTGGGATAGCATAGAATGAAATTCTTCCGTAGCCGAGAAATCTTTAGTTGTGAAATGAAAGACAGCAATACCTGTTGATTTCGAAGATTCGGTTACAATGAGTTTCGAATGGATGGGGCGATGGAGCTGAAGGGGGTGGGGGTGGAGGAATGGCGGGTGGGGGGGGGGGGGGGGGGGGGGGGGGGGGAACCTTCACCAAACAGTCTGAGTTTTTCTTTGGGACTTTCAGGAGACTTTGACCAGAAGACAGGAAAGCACGCACTTACTGAAATACTCCTCACAAAAACCCGAGCAACCAAACTGCCTCAGTGGACCTAGACAGTATGATTCTCTTGGAGTGTGCTCCAGCGGCGTGGCGTTCTCTCCCTTAGATGTAGACTACAGCTTGCATCGGACTTCCAACGATACACCCAGCGAGGGTGGAGACAACGTGGAGAAAGAGCTGCAGAGTGCGCTGTCGCCAAGCATGACCGATATAGTGGCGACAGTTTAACGGTGAGAGCCGGCCTTTGAAATGTATTCCTTGATCTTATAGTGAAGATTATGTTAGCAGAGAGCAGTGGAGGATAGCAGATGGGTATCGCGAAAGAGAGCCATCGATGACATTGAAAGCTTGTGCTGGCTGCGATGTATAATAAGCAGCCAGTGAAAGTTCCTTCAACAGCGATGTCACGTATTTCGCGACGTTCCGCATGGCGCTGGAATCCGCTGGAGTGGTTAAAAACACACACATTACCTCTGAACAAAACAAAATAAAAAATCGCTAAACAGTAGGAGAGCGACAGCATGAAAAATGAATCTGCCGACTTAGCGGTTTACCCTTTCATTTCTGTCCACGGGCACAAGCAGGGATAAATTTGGGGCATTCATTAAAAAGAAATTCTGTGCAAGGTCATTATAAGATGGATAAACACACACAAAGTTTTGTTTTAAGCTGAGTCGACTACCAGGGTCATGTCCATGTATAAAAACAACGAAGTAATGTGTCCTGAAATGGAGAGAAACACAAGGCATATACACATGTATGTTTAGATGTGCGGTTCATCACATAATGCTTTAGCTATTGACATCTGTAAAGCAGATCCAGCTAGGCCATTATATATGCACCAGCTATTCTGTTTGATTCATCATATCTCTTTTCAAGCGAAAAAAAAATACACCCAGTACTGTCTGGCCATTAAAAAGTACACAGAAGCCCTTATTTGCACACGTTACATGTTGAATGTGGCACACCGTGTTTGCATTTGATGGTATATGTACAATACACACAGCCCTAGCAATAAAAGGCTGCATTTAAGCATTACTTTTACAGGGTAAAAGAAAACACTAAACTTGGTTTGTGAGAAAGGCTACGTTGTATTATACGACATCATGACATATGAGTATGCTGTTCTCCTGTTACTATTTGCTAACTCCCTGCTCCCGATTCGCTTCTGTTCCCCTTGATTTTCCTCCTGCCGTTCACCATCCAACCCCTGCATGGTTTCCTTTTGTTTCCTGTCTGCTTCCTATTTATTCCCGCCTGGTTCTGTCTTGTCTCTCTGCCCTCCCTGGGTTCCTCCTGTTCTCCCTTATTTAGTTCTTGTTCCCAGGTTCTTTCTTATCTCCCCCTCCCCTGTTACCTCCTGTTCCCCCTGGTTCCCTCCTGCCCCCACCCCCTGGTTCCTTCTTGTTTGTCCCCGCTTGGTTTCCTCCTGTCTCCACGCAACCCCCCCCCCCCCCTCATCCGGTTCTTTCTCGTATTCCCCGTCCTGTTTCCATTTTGTTTTTCTTCTGTCCCCTCTTGTTGCCTCTGGTCCCCATTTGGTACCCCTAGTTCCTTCTTGTTCTCTCTGGTCCGCTCCTGCACCCCCCCCCCCACCCCACCCCCCACCCCATCTACCCCCGTTACGCTTGTCTCCCCTTTGGTCTCCTCTTGCCTCCCCTGGTTCCATCTTGTTCCCCCTGGTTACCTATTATCCCCCCCCCCCCCCTAGTTCCTTCTTGTCTCCCTTGATTTCCTCTATCCCATGGTTCCCTGTTGTCCCCCTGGTTCCCTTTTGTTTCCCCTGGTTCACTCTTGTTCCCCCTAGTTCCCCCTTGTTC
>CM065737.1:21388088-21403088 GCA_033310375.1 Conus canariensis | reverse complement strand
CACACACACACACACACACACACACACACACTGATTTCTAAAGTCCATATTTTATGCCTCAGCATATAGGAAGATGAACAGATGTTCAGAAACAACTCTGTCTGTCTTTCTGTCTGTCTGTCTGTCTGTCTCCCCCCCCCCCTCTCTCTCTCTCTCACTCTCTCTCTTTCTCTCTCTCTCAGTGAGTTTAATTGCACAGTATGGTGCAGATCTGTACAGTGTCAACAGTGCTGCTTTTAAAATGTAAAAGAATCACTTACTTACTTCGAAGAAATTTGTAAGAGTGTCCAAGCAAACGTCCAGTGATTTAATGTAAGGGTACACACACAGGTAACCGGTATATTTACAGTTCGTGGTTGGCTCTGTTTGTAACTGGTTGAAGCTGACCTACATATAATCGGATAGGTTGCCTTGCACAACTGACGGTTTGCTAGTTATTTTGATGTCAGAGGAAAGAAAAACTGGGTTTCACAAGTAACTTTTGTGTCTGCGTGATTCTGGGTTTGTATGGTCAGATCAGGGTGTTTGAGATATAAGTGGTTTTATTTGTGATTTTTGACAGATCATTTGAATAGATGGCACAACTGGTTATCTCATGTTTAGGAAAGTCGTCCATTTAATATGTACTGTATGTTACGCCCTGTGCATTGTATTCTAAATTACTCGTCTATGTAGTATGGGTTTTCAGACAATTGCTTGACGGTGGCGTTTTTTGCCGGTGGGCTCTGCAGTCATGATATATAGGCTGGTACACCCATGGGGATGCTCCCGTGGAGATTCTGTCGTGTCCCATCTAGTGGCCATTACACAATGACATCTGCCAGACAGTAATTGTGTCCCTTCACGTGTTAATGGAATGCTCTGTGCGTGCCTGCACCCTATCGGAACACCGCTCAGGCTTCCAAGGGTGGTGCAGGATTGCCTCTAGCTGGTTTGTTCGGCAGTTGAAGACAGTCCTTCTTTGGGTCCTATCCGCACTTTCGGGCGTCTCTTCTCCTTTTTTTTCTTTCATTACAGGAAATGAACTATCACTATCGCATCTGTCTATTATGTTACGAGCCCAATTTGCTTTTTTTCTGTCCAGAACTCTGCGATTCTAGAGAAGAGGTGATCGATTGGAAATATGTTAGTCAAACATGAATATTCAAATTTCTGTTCTTAGTGACTTCTTGGAGCACAAGTGTTATCACACAGCTCTCGTTATATCTGTGTGAGGTATTAGAAGTTCGAATGGCTGTCACAGCTTTGCTTATTCATCCTTCGGCTATGTTGTGTCTGCCTTCTGAGCTGATTGAAAATATTCGCTTCATGTATGATTGTGTAGGTCAAGTACGATGTTAGCTTGAATTTACAATCAATACATTGTTTTGTATATGTATTCCGGATTCTGAGGGGTTATGGCGTATCAAAATAGAGTTCTGAATTCTAAATTCTCCGAATGAATATTTCACTTAATGTGTGTGTGTGTGTGTGTGTGTGTGTGTGTGTGTGTGTGCGTGCGTGCGTGCGTGCGTGCGTGCGTGCGTGCGTGCGTGCGTGTGTGTGTGTGTGTGTGTGTGTGTGTGTGGTGTGCGCGCGCGTGTGTATCTGTCTATCTATCTATCTATCTATCTATCTATCTATCTATCTATCTATCTATCTATCTATCTATGCAAACATATATATGTATTCTCCTCCTGTCGCTTTCTTCCCCTTCCTGGCTCAGCCGGTATTGATGCTGGAAATCGACAGCAGGTAATCTTCAGAGGCTGATATACTGCCCTGTTCTCTCTCTCTCTCTCTCTCTCTCTCTCTCTCTCCTCTCTCTCTCTCTCTCTCTCTCTCTCTCTCTCTGTCCTCCCCACCCTACCCCCACCTCACCTCTTCATGCCCATATCCCCCTCCTCTGTTTCCCTTTCCCTCCTCCCCGCGTCCAGAGTCTCGAACACCCCCACTTACCCCGGTGTCTTCTCAGTCCACGACCGGACCCTCCCTCCTCCCTCCCTCGTCCGTTCTCTGCTCTCACTTGACTCTCTGTCTATACTTCTCTACCCCCCCCCCCCCTCCACCCCTGCTTCATACCTTTCCACGCCACACCCAACCAAATAGCCACTAAACCTATTCTCTCTGCCTCTCGCCCTTTTTGTTTTTGTCCGCAACTCTCTCTCTCTCTCTCTCTCTCTCTCTCTCTCTCTCTCTCTCTCTCTCTCTCTCTCTCTCTCTCTCTCTCTTTCTCCTCGTTTCTGTCTGTCTGTCTGTCTGTCTATCCGTCTATCTGTCTGTCTTTTTGTCTGTCGATCTGTTTGTCTCTCTCCGTCTCTCTCTCTCTCTCTCTCTCTCTCTCTCTCTCTCTCTCTCTCTCTCTCTCTCTCTCTCTCTCTCTCCGTCTGTGTCTGTCTGTATGTCTATTTGTCTGTATGTCTGTCTATGTTGTTCTGTCTGCTTGCCTGTCTGTCTCAATCCCTCTGTTGTGTCTGTCTGTATGTCTATTTGTCTGTATGTCTGTCTCTGTTGTTCTGGCTGTCTGCCTGTCTGTCTCAGTCTGTCTGTTTTTTCTCCCTCCTCCCTCCCCCCCCCCCTCTCTCCTCTCTCTCTCTCTCTCTCTCTCTCTCTCTCTCTCATTTCATTTTTTCGCGTCCCTCTCTCTCCTCCTCTCTCCCCACTTTGTCTTTTTTGTCCTGTCTCCCTCGCTTTATCGTTTTTTTAGGCACATATGTATGTATCGCAGCCTTGTCAGTATAATCTGTGGTCCATCTGACAACGAACGGCTTTCAGACAGTACAGCAGTGGCGCTTTCAAAATAATACCATTTTGTTTTTATTCATCTTTTTGTTCTGTCATTCTCCTTTTACTGGGGCATCAATGTGATAAAGACAGGTTGTACGAAACAAACCCAACCTCTCTGTCTTGGTCTGTCTCTGTCACTGTGTCTGTGTCTGTCCTGTCTGTCTGTCTCTGTCTCTGTCTGTCTCTGTCTCTCTCCTCTCTCTGCTTTCTCTATCTCTCTAAGACATCCACCCACCCTCCCCCCACCCACCCACCCACTCACACACACACACACAAGCACACACACACACACACACACACACACACACACAGTCCCCGTCCCATCTCTAACCTGAACCCTCGCCTATCCCTCAACACCCCCCCCCACCCCCACCCCCGCCCCCTCCCCACCCATCTCCTCCATTAACGCTTTTCATCTGTGGCACAAAAGAAATTGGCAGTATGAAAATCTTCCCGGACAGACCTCTGGACTAAGGATTCTCCCCTTCTCTTTTAAAGACCTGTGTTTTTTTTTTCTTTCTTTCTCCCTTTGGAACTCTGATGGGAGGCCGATGAACTGTTAAAGGTCAAACATGTTTCAGGCGATGGCGTCATGGACGGCAAAGCCCAGTTCTCTCCTTCGCCCGTTTAACCTCCCTGAACTGAATCAGAAGCTGATTCCAGCAAAGACCTCTGGAATAAGGGATTCTCTCCCTCTCCTTTAAACACTCTGGGAGGGAACTCTGGGAGGGCAATTAACTGTTAAAAGTTAGACATGTTCAGGCTCATTTCTCTCTCAGTCGCCCGCTTAACCTTCCCTGATCCGAATCAAGCACCCATTTACTGATAGGTGAAAGCTTTCAAGTTGTGGTAATCCGACACTACGCGAGGTTCGATCTCACAGTAGTCACCTCCACAGGGTAATGCTCTCACTATTTGACTAAGTATCCCCCTAACACCACACATTGACCAAACACCCGATAAAGATCGATCGACCAATGCCTTTCAGGACTTGTTTTCAGGGGGAGAATGATGTCATGAGATCGTTATTCACAGGTGCCACTGTTAGGGAAAAACAGAGCGGACAACAATCCTTGCAGCGGCTTTAGAAATTTTTTTTTTCCATTTTTATTTTTTAACTGATGAACCCCCTATTGTCCCTTTTCATCCACACCCCCCCCCCCCCCGCACCCCCCTCCCACTTCCTCTCTTCTCTTACCATCCATCCTCCCTCACCACCCCTACCCTCCCTCATCTTCCCTTTCCCCCAAAGGTCTGTAATCCTCTGCATGCTTTTCAAGCAGGCTGCAGGAAAATGACGCTAATTAATTTGACACGTGCAAGTCTTATTTGTGTTCAGTTCGAATCTCCGTCTATAGGTGTTATTTGGTTTACTTTTTGGGGTGGGATTTGTCTTGGTGTTTTTTGTTTTTGTCTGTTATTCTTGTATGTATAGATCTCCCATAAAGAAAAAAAAAACCCAATAATTTGAATGATTGAAGCAGACTGCTTTCAATGCTTGTGTTTGTCTCTCTATTTCTCTCTCTCTCGTGTGTATATGAGTGTGTGTGTGAGAGAGAGAGATGATTACTTTTACGGCGACCAAAAATATGCTGAGATTTTCTATGATAAATCACACACACACACACACACAACACACACTGACCGACAGACACACAGATGTGTGTGTGTGTGTGTGTGTGTGTGGCGGCGTGCTTGATTACGTGCATGCATGTGTGTGTGTGTGTGTGTGTGTGTGTGATATGATTACGTAGACGGTGATCAGAAATATGCTGAGATTTTCTTTGATAATTCATACTGCCCCATGAGCCTGTAGCTTCCAGGAAACTACGTCTCGCAGGAAAAATGTATGCCTTTCCTCCTCTGTAAACCATTGTGTTATTTGCTTAACTCTGCACCATCGCAGCTCTTGGACTGCTGTAAAGCATTTAGATCTATTACATAAGGGATATGTCTCGACATTTACTGTGCATGAATTTTCTCTTTTTGAGAATTTGTGAGTGTAATTATTTATGTCATATTTAAGCGTTATCTCTTTCGTTTCGCGTGTTTTTCACACTAGCAAAGTGAACAAACAGCACATTATATAAACACACATCCGTGAAATGCCTTCAACGTTGCCAAGTTCCACAGAATATACGCAATCCCATGGGATCTGTAAAAGCACGAATGACACGAAATTTGGAAATCAGGCAGGGAGACGGCATCAATAAATAACAAACAAGGGACGCAACTTTTAGCTCCCAGGATGAAACGATTACTTGCGCATGACTTCAGAATAATGCTACTACTGGTGCGCGTTCATTTTGTACGGAGACACAAGGGAACAAAAATGGAAACTTCTTAAAAGTATGACATGATATATAGATATAACAAGGGAGGCAATTTGCCTACATTGGAGTCACATGGGAGGGACACACTCGGCATTAACAGGAAAGACACAGTGTGGGTGAGGAAGGAGAGGGAGTGTGGGTACAGATATAAAACCAACACCTGATGATAAACACAGAAAGTGTGGGCAGCAGTCAGCACCAACAGTAGCAGACATCTCAGCAGTTCTCGCTTGTGTGCTGAGCACTCTTTGTTCAGCGCTCTAAGACGTTACCATCCCTCTGCGCACCTTTTATTTCTCCAGCTAAAAGCTACTGCCAGATCTTCCTTGTCTCCATCCCAGCCCTTTTTGCCCAGCTTTTGTTCCACTCCAACAGCAGCACTCTGAAATCCCCTGACCTTGATTGCTGTAGCTTTCTCTCTGTCTGTCTCTTTCTTTCGAACGTTCTCTCTCTCTCTCTCTCTCATCTCTCTCTCTCTCTCTCTCTCTCTCTCTCTCTCTCTCTCTCTCTCTCTCTCTGCCAGTTACGCAATAACTGCTCGTGCACTTCTTAAGGTAAAAATGACATTCGTGGGATCTGTTTCTGTCACACAATGGGGTTTCTTCAAAGCAACGGTCTGTTTAGGCAGTGCAAACGTGCATCGTCACAGTTAAAAACATGAATTCATACCTTCCACTCATCTACGCACAAATGACAGCAAACGGCCTGATCTTGACAAAATGGAACTTAACATCTGTGATAGTTTTGGCATATAATTCAGCATGCCTTTCCAGCGTATAGAGCAATAGTTATAAGCAAATGATCACTATTTACTTTATTGCTGAAAATGTTGTGTCTATGTTTCGTATGATTTAGAGACATTTTCACGCATAAAAAAAAAAAAACGGGAAAGCTCTGAACAACACTCACCATTCTGCCAAGTTTTGTTGATGTTCATTTTCATAATTGCTCAGAGAGTGCCTACATTATTTTTTACCACGCACGCACCACCACGCAAGCCGCCGCCGCACACACACACACACACACACACACACACACACACGCACACACACACAATGGTCACATAGACTCACTTATTACACATATGAGTAAAAAATGCACCTACTTCAATTTCTGTTTGATCTCTCTCACTGGTTATATTAGTAATCTTTTACTGGAGAAGATATGCACATTATCTTTTATGCATAAAAAAAAACTACGCGAGCAAAAATATTTCCAGCCTTTATGTCTGGTGTTTTATTTTTCTGCATTAAATTTCGTATTTATGTTCATAATACATATTTCCTTCATATTTCTTTTCTTCTTTTCCTTCTCCCCCTCTTTGACTGTTGACACCTTTTGATCTCCCTTGTATCCTTGAATGGATCCTCAAGCACAGGCTCAAAGATTATCCCCTACATGTGTACTGTTTCCTTAACGATATTATTTTTTTCAACAACTTATTTTCTTATCACACTTTCTTTTGTTTTCCTATTCTACCCCTCCTGGCTGCTTTGGGGTGCTGTTGGATTCCGTTTTTGGTCCCTTGGTGGTGAGAATACCACAGAATTGTAGACTGTGGTATCAATATTTGATGCCAAGAGAGCAATTACTATTAGTAGTGTTTCTTTGACGAGTGCGATTACACCGAACGTTAGACATCGAAGTAGGCAATATGAATGGATCAGCTTTCGAGATAGGTTAGAACGGTTTAAATATACTGCAGAGGAAGAATTTTTACTCTTATAATGCTTAATTTCGTCATTTAACGCTTTCACCGTCCACTTTATTCTTTCAAAAATGTCACTCTTTGTCGAGACATCAATACGACGACGAAACAAAATTTGGTCTACACTTGTTCCTCGCCCACTTTTTCAATTGTTCCGCATTAAATTGTCTCAATTTCAAATCTGATGTCTATTGGATTACGGACAAAGATTGGCACAGTTGTTAACTTACATGTATAGTTGGAGGACATAATGACGTCTGTTACCCTGACTTCGAAGAACATTAACATAGTCAACTTTGAGCCCTGGCCTTTTTCTCCTTAAAGGTTGTTTGCTTCTATAGATACAACTGGTTCTCTTTTTAAGTATCACAAAAAATGTAAGGGTATATGTGTCTGACGAAGGGGTCACGTACGTGTGGAAAACTTTTCTTTTGGTGTATCTGCAAGCTCTCAAATCAGTTGATCAAAGAATACTTTCTGTAGAACCCGAATTGAAATGGCATAGGCATAACAGGATATTGCTAGTGGCACAGGCCAAATCAACTTAACACGTGTAACAAGCAGTACTGAATGGTCTTCCCCTCATTCGTCAGCATACTCTATCTCCAGGCACTGCGATGTATTATTTATGAGACAAAACATCAGTAATATAGCTTTTAATATACAAAATAGATCAATATTATTAGAATATTGTTATTCTTATTACCTGTCATCACAGTTTCTGAAGTATCGTAACAATAAAATTAATAGTCTTTCATCCCATGCGTACATAATTCTGTCTTGCACGTACTGACAGTAAATGGTTTTAATACGTAGTTTTAACCCTGTATTCTTTTATGTTGAAAATTAGCCAATACTTTGTTCCAAAGATATATATGCTTCAGTCCTGTTATCTTAAACACACACGAGCGTGTGCGCGCGCGCATACACACACAGACACAAAACCAAACCAAACCAAACACCTGCAACTATCCTACCATGGCCTGGCCGCAATGACTATCAAATATGGCATTTGTGAAAGGGACACAGACATTAGGCACTGCAGATGGATCAAACTTAAAAACAGATAAATGAATAAGTAAATAGAGAAAGAAAAAAAAAGAAATCCCGCTCTAGTTGCTCGGTGGCACAAACAAACTGAACATATCTGAAATGGACACAGATATCAAGCTAGAACCAGAAATTTACCCCCCCCCCCCCCCCCTCCCTCCCAATCTTGGAAACTGTTGTAATTAATCATTTGCGAGAGGTATTTCCCTCAGCGTTTTGTCAGCACTGAATTCAAGATTCCAAGGCGTATACTTTCCCTGATATAGTCCTTGCAAACAACCCTGTACAACGTTCATCCGTGCTGTTTTAAAGGACTGCTTATATTGCGATGATACAGATGATGACGTGGATGATGACGACGACGACAACGACGATGACAACGATGATGATGATGATGACGGTGATGATAATGTTGATGTTGATACTACAACTGCTGGTACTACTACTGCTACAACAACTACTCCTACTACTATTACTACTACTACTATTGCTGCTGCTGCTGCTGCTGCTGCTGCTGCTGCTGCTGCTGTCAATAATGTTAAAGTACACCCGTTTTGAGAGCATTACTTTGAAAATAACGACAGCTCTTCTTACGACTCTGGTAACGATGTTCTCTTTGACCAGATTTTTAAGACTCAAACCCATTAATGTTGAAACAAGCTATATTCCAACCGCTTTCGCAATGTTTTGGGAAGGGGAGAGAGAGAGAGAGAGAGAGAGGAGAGAGAGAGAGGGAGAGAGAGAGAGAGAGAGAGAGGAGAGAACGGGCTGAGAGGCAGAGAGCACACAGTCGATAATTATGCTATAATGACTGTTCCTTGTTTAATCATCGAATGGTAGCATGAAGGACTCTTACGTGCCTTCTTCACTGTAAATGAAAACGAAACCCGGAAGGGCACTTGGGAGAACGCATACCACTGTCAATATGGAGCAGTCCTCTTAATTTCAATCAAACCCCAACTCATATTCCTCCCCACAGGCCCGACACAACGATTTGTTCTGCACCAAACTCTAATGGCGTTAGTCCTTTACGTAAGTTGATACGGTCGTGTAACTAAGATCCAAGGGCTTTCCTAAAACAGTCCCTAAGTAAACTGGTAAGAGAGGGTGACAGGAGGAGGCTGGAGGTGGGGTGGGGGGTGGGGGGGGAGTAGAGAGGAACCAAAGGAATGTATGACCTCATTGCAGAATGAAAGGGAAATCATTCGCAGAGAACCAGGCCTTGGCACACAACCGACATAACTGGAGGGAACCTGGTGAACAGTTCTTCAGTGTGGTGCCTCATTGAATCCCCACAGACTTAAGAGAGAGGACGATGTCCGATTAACTCACATCCAGCCTCTCCACTTAGTTCCGTTAAAATTGGTTCGGCAGCGTTTGCGTCATTTTCGCAAACAGACCGGTAAACAGACAAACAAAGGGACAAAAGCGGATGAAAACATAACAGGATTATGATTCTTGAATGGTTAGAATACACCATCTCAGATATTTTTGTTCTCCATAATACGCGTAAGGTTATACGGTGATGGAAAGGATTTGTAACTGGTGGCCATTCGCCTTGACACGATGGTGGTCAGAAAGTGAGTCCCTGGCGTAAAAGGTCATGAATGACTCCGCCCATTAACGAAGCAAATGTCGCCGTGGTTTTATAATCTTTTCAGCTGCGTCTGTTTACAGGAAAAGAAACGAACAGAGGCAAAAGGCTTGAAGGAAGTACCAGCTGAAATACGAAATCTTATTAATTTGAAATGATTCTATGTCAGCTCTCTCTCTCTCTCTCTCTCTCTCTCTCTCTCTCTCTCTCTCTCTCTCTCTCTCTCTCTCTCTCTCCTCGCTCGCTCGCTCGCTCTCTCTTGTGTACGTGCGACAAAGAGAGGGAGAGAAAAGAGAGAGAGAAGAGAGAGAGAGAGAGAGAGAAGAAAAGAGAGTCAGAGACAGAGACAGGGACAGAGAGACAGGGACAGAGAGACAGAAAGACAGAGAGAGAGAGGAGAGAGAGAGAGTGTGTGTGTGTGTGTGGTGTGTGTGTGTGTGTGTGTGTGTGTGTGCGAGAGAGAGAGAGGAGAGAGAGAGAGAGAGACAGACAGACAGACAGACAGAGCAGACAGACAGACAGACAGACAGACAGAGACATAGAGAGAGAAAGAGCTCCTCGATGGCACCACTGATTTGATATTGGGTCTCTCTGTATTATCTTTCTGTACACTCCCGTCCCCCCCCCCCCCCCCCCCCCCCCCCCCCCCCCCCCCCCCCCTCCACTTCCTCCTCCCATTCCCTAAACTTTGACAGCTGTTCCCACCTCAGGAATGGATTACACTCACCTTTAATTTTTGTTTGTTTGGTTGATCGGTCGGTTGGTTGGTTGGTTAGCTGGTTATTTTACCCTAATAGTCAGTGCTGTTATTCATCTTTCAAAGATATTCTCAGTTCACATCATCTGATTCGAAAGACTGACTATCATCCCGACCATTATGTACGGATCCGTGACAGAGAGAGAGAGAGAGAGAGAGAGAGAGAGAGAGAGAGAGAGAGAGAGAGAGAGAGAGAGAGACAGAGACAGAGACAGAGACAGAGACAGAGAGACACAGAGAGAGACAGACAGACAGCAGACAGACAGAAGAAGAGAGAGACGACAGAGAAGAGAGAGAGAGAGAGAGAGAGACTTTTTGACACTTTGACACTTTGATATTTTATTGTCATTACCAAAGAGGTCTTTTGACAAGGTGGGAGTGGGTGACAGAACAATAGCATTTCCCTCTTCCTTTCCTGCAAATAAATAGTACACATTCATTCCTAGTGTGTATCAAATCAAAGGTTAACAAAACAAATAAGTTCGTAACATTTCCTTATGTCCTCACGCGCAGAAGTAATGCAGTAGGGTTTTAAAAAAATCTTAAGACTGACTCGACCATCCACTCAAACAAATGATGACATTGTATTTTACTGATCTCTTCCGCATGCGATGAATGATAATATTCATTCAGATATCTCTTATAATGCATTATCTTAAATTTCACTATCCTTCATCTGTCTAATTTTCAATGCTTCTGCGATGAATTTCGCAACTGATTTCATTACAAGTTCATCATCTGATGATAACACGACAGCGACATTTTGTCTTTTTGCTATATCTAACTGGAAAAATGAACAATTTGTCCGCACTTCATCATAAGCAGTACAGTGGAACAGAAAGTGTTCTTCGTCATCAATAATGTGTCTACATGCAGGACAAGGAGATTCTGTGGATGTTTCACATTCAAACCATCTTTTGTTCGCATTAAAACCTAAAGTTATCAACCTAAATCTTGCGTAATGTATTCTGTGCCGTTTATCTGTTATGACATTGAGAAACTTTTCAGAATAAAACACATTTTTAAATGTGAAAAATCAGCAATATGTTTCTTTACTTTCCATATCTGAGTGCCAATTCTGTTTAAAAGAATAAACAAGCCTGTCTTTAAATTCGCATTGAACTGTTGCTCATTTCCTACTTCCTGGGTCATCCACACTATTCCAAAACCCTGTTCTGAAAGGACTTTCTTTACTTTATGAGCCCAATTTTCTTTACCTTTTTTCCATTTCTAAAAGCATCATATCATAGGCTTGCCTGTTCAAACGGGACTGGGGTAGCTTCAAGATCTTCAACCAGTACTTAATACATTTCACAAATGTACTTATATACAAAGGGTATCTGCCCATCTCTCTATATATGAGAGAGAGAGAGAGAGAGAGAGAGAGAGAGAGAGAGAGAGAGAGAGAAAGAGAGAGAGACGTCCTACCTGTAAGACGACATTCAAACCAGAACCCCAGGGCGTCCCTTGGGGGGTTTCTCAGCGGACGGGTTTATCCATCCACTCTAACACAATTACACCGTATGCTGGTGGTACTGTTCCTGACACGGTCTTCGGGTTTTTTCTTTCTTTCTTTCTTTCTTGCGTTCTTTCTTTGTTTCTCTCTTTTCCCGTCCTTCCCTCCTTTCTTTCTTTCGTTCCATTTTGTTCAAGCAAAACTGATAATGTCCTGCTCCTGCTCCGCCCACTCCTCATCCCTCCCTTCCTCTCCCTCAGTTAATGCTGCTGCATCTTCTTCTTCTTCTTCTTCTTCTTCTTCTTCTTCTTCTGCCTCACATTCCTTCCCTTCCCTCCTCTCCTCCTCCTCCTCTCCTCCTCCGTCTTCTTCTTCTTCTTCTTCTTCTTCTTCTTCTTCTTCTTCTTCTTCTTCTTCTTCTTATCCCTCTTGTTCTTATTGCTGTTGTTCCTTTGCTTCTCCTCCCTACTCCTCCTCCTTACTTCTCCTCCTCCTCCTCCTTTTCCTCCTCCTCCTGCTCCTTCTTCTTCTTCTTCTTCTTCTTCTTCTTCTTCTTCTTCTTCTTCTTCTTCTTCTTCTTCTCATTCTTCCTCCTATTCTTCTTCTTCTCCTCCTCCTCCTCCTTGTTCTTCTTCTTCTCTCCTCCTCCTGCTCCTTCTTCTTCTTCTTCTTCTTCTTCTTCTTCTTCTTCTTCTTCTTCTTCTTCCTCCTCCTATTCTCCTCCTCCTCCTCCTGCTCCTCCTTGTCTCTTCCTCCTCCTCCTCCTGTTCTCCTTCTCCTCCTCCTCCTCTCTCCTCCTCCTCCTCCTTGTTCTTCTTCTTCTTCTTCTGCTCCTCCTCCTTCTCCTCCTCTCCTCCTCCTCCTCCTTCAACCTGCTTCATGCCTAATCTCTTGTCGCATGGCTGAGCGTGTGTTAATTAAAGCCAACATAAGGAGGATGGGAAGCCCGAGCAGTGCCGCTCTTTTTCAGGAGCTGGGAGCTGGGGATGTGAAGGTGTGAATAGGGAGGAGAGAGAGAGAGAGAGAGAGAGAGAGAGAGAGAGAGAGAGAGGAGAGAGAGAGAGAGAGAGTGAGAGAGAGAGAGTGCAGGGTGTGTGTGTGGTGCTAGGAGTGGGGGGCTGGGGACAGGAGGGAGGGAGGGGGGGGGGGGGAAGAACGTTTGTTAAGAATTGTCTGCATACTCGGAACATTGTCACTCTGACCTGGTCTATCTGTGTGTGTGTGTGTGTGTGTGTGTGTGTGTGTGTGTGTGTGTGTGTGTGTGTGTGTGTGTGTGACTGCCTGTTTGTCTGTCTCTGTCTCTCTCGCTGTCTCTCTCTGTCTCTGTTCCTCTCTGTTCTCTCTCTCTCTCTCTCTCTCTCTCTCTCTCTCTCTCTGCCCGTCTGTCTATTTGTCTGTTTGTCTATCTGTCTGTCTAGATTGCTAATTAGTTAGCTGGCTGGATAGATAGTCCTATAGATAGAGGAATAGATAAACGTGTGTAATTGTGTGTGTGAGCTCGCGCGGCGCGCGCGCGCGCGCGCGTGTGTGTGTTGTGTGTGTGTGTGTGTGTGTGTGTGTGTGTGTGCGCGTAGGCAATGGCAATTATCTAGTTATCTTTTATGTATTTATTTTTCTACAATTATTTATCTGTATAAAATGCGAACCATCATTTGTTCATTTATATCTTTGTTTACTTTCGCATGTTGACAGGTAAGTGTCAAACCAATAGGACGTTGCTGGTTGAGCCTCAGACAAAAAAAATTATCATTTTCCTGTTGCTTCTTCCACCTCTGGAAGACAATTTGAAAGAAAAATGAGTTGATCCCTCCCGCCTCCCTCCCTCCCTCACTCCGACTCTCTCTCTCCATTCCTCTTCTCTCTCTTTTTCTCATACGACACTTCCGCGTGCGCGAGCTGACACACACAGAGACAAACAGACAGGAAAACAGACACACAGACACATACACATGCACGCATCCCCCAACACACCCACGCACCCACGCACGCATACATACACACACAAAATACACACGCACGCACGCTGATAGGGACCGAATACTGTTGAGGGAGATTCTAACTCATTAATAAAATTGTATAATGTTGATTGACAGAATCGAGGGTTCGTATGTATGCATTCTCTCTCTCTCTCTCTCTCTCTCCTCTCTCTCTCTCTCTCTCTCTCTCTCTCTCTCTCTCTTTCGATGTTTCTCTCCTTCCTCCTTCCCTTCGTCCCCCCCCCCCCTCCCCCATCTCTCTTTCTGTTTCTCACTCTATCTTTCTTATTGCTATCCTTCTACGGCGAGTTTCGCACTCTCTTATCCGTCATTTTGACTCGTACGCCATGCATAGATCCACAAATGAAAAATAAGCATAACAGGAGAAAAAAAAAAAGCAGCGACAACTGACAACTAAGCCAGAAGCAAGTCTTTATAAGACACATAAGAGACCCTCCCTTTTCACGCCCTCTGTGTGTGTGTGTGTGTGTGTGTGTGTGTGTGTGTGTGTGTGTGTGTGTGTGTGTGTGTGTGTGCGCGCGCGCGCGTGCGTGCGTGCGAGCGTACGCGCGTGTGCGCGTTTGTGTGTGTGTGTGTGTTTGTGTGTGTACGTGCGCCTGTCAGTACAACCTATGGTTAATCGAACAATAAATGGTTTCAATTCATTTCAGTACGTGCGCGTTTGTGTTTCAACGTTAACTTGATATTTTCCTGGCAGTTACGAGAACCGACAAACAACATGGCAGACAAGTTAACTTACATACAACCTTTCCGGATTTCCAGTACAGGCAAATGCCATGAAATGGTGAAGACCCGAATTTTTTACCAACTTTCTGAACACTATTTTCATGGTAATATAAATATTAATTTCGTAGATAACGTGATCAGTTAAAAGTCTGATACAGTATGTATCGATTGATAATTCGTGTAAATATTGCATCAACTATTTTAATACATCCTCCCAAGGTCACATGTCATGCAGTTTTAATAAAGCGGTAGAACAGAATATATGAGGAAATATTTCATAATCATAGAACTAAGATAAGCCGCACGCGACTAATCTTGGTAGATATACAGGTAAGACACTATGTCCTTGTCAGTGATAATTAATCAAGGAAATCAACGCCATATAAAAGCAGCAAATACATCAGTCTTAGACATATTTCTTTTAATAACAGATTTCATTTAAAGAAAATCACATAAAAACATCAAACTTGGGAATTTGTGACCAAAAGTAGCTAAAAAAAAAAAAAAAAAAAAAAAGCGAACATTTCTGGAAAATCCGAACAACACACACGGTTGAATTCAAATACAAACAAAGGAATAGTAGTAATAGCAATGTTTAAAAAGGCACAGGACA
>CM065737.1:21375588-21380588 GCA_033310375.1 Conus canariensis | reverse complement strand
TGATAATTCTGTAAGCAAGACTCCTTTGTAATTAATAGGATGGGGAGGGGAGTGGAATAGAGAGAGAGAGGCAGAGACAGAGACAGACAGAGAGAGAGACAGAGATAGAGAGTGAGATTCTCTCATTGTGTCTCTCTGCATCTGTATATCTCTCTGTCTGTCTGTCTGTCTGTCTGTCTGTCTGTCTGTCTGTCTCTCTCTCTCTCTCTCTCTCTCTCTCTCTCTCTCTCTCTCTCTCTCTAACAACAACAACAAAATTCAATTTTCCTCCTCTACATTTATCCTCGTATTGCAAAAGCAGAAATCTGCCCCAACTCTCCCTCCCCTTTCCCAGCTCCACCGCCATCTTCCTCCCTCGTCCCTCCCTCCATTCCAATCCCCTCCCACACACACACACGCACACACACACACACACACACACACACACACACACACACACACACACACACACACACACACACCTGCTACTTACTTTCGCCTCCCTCCCAACCGCTTATGCCCCATCCCTGCACTTCAATCGAAGTCTTTCTGCAACTTTAATTGGAGTGGAACAGACTCTCCGCTCCTTTTTGCGGAGAAGAGGCAGTTCTCGAGGGAGCATCATTTTTGTTTCCATTTAAGCTAGTAAGGCTCTCCCCTCCTCTGCCTTCCCTTGGTCCCTTCACGTCCAGTTTTGCCAATGGGGAAATGGGTCCTTGGTATTCGGTGATGGCTGTCTTGTTGGCTGGATTTATTTGGTCCTTCGAATGAGACTATAAACCGAGGTTCCCTGTGTGAACGCACACATAACATCTTGCTCACACGCAAAAATCCCATCACCAACTTTCGGAAGAGAAGGGCAGTTTGGCCGTTGGTATGGATGACACGTTACACATAGCATGCACCCTGCGTGAGAAATAGAAAGAATGAAGGAAGTAAGGAAATTGAGTGAACCATATTGAACGATACTGACTGGATGATACGGGAAACGAGTGAATGAAGCGCCAGCTGGCAGCTCTTCAGTCGGCATTACCCAGGTAGACAGCCCGTTGTGTAAACGAGTGTGGAGTGTAAAGCGCTTACAACTTGGTCTCTAGCCGAGGATGGGCGCTATGTAAGTGTTCATAATGATAATAATAATGGTCACACACTTGTCCTAGTTGTCTCGTATTTGGAAAAAAAGGTATAGATACTCTCTCTCTCTCTCTCTTGCTTAAAACAAAACAAAGCAAAACAAAACGAACGAATAGGAGTGAACCAAAAAAGAAAAAAAAGAGATAAATCATAACGCACAACCATTCCAATATTACGAGCAGCATTTTTTTCTGATGCGCCGCTTCTCTCTTATCCTGGATTACCTGTCCCCACCCTTACTCCTAAATCCCCTCTGTCTGTCTGTTTGTCTGTCTGTCTGTCTGTTTGTCTGCCTGTCAGCCTGTCTGTCTTTCAGTCTGTCTGTCTGTCTCAGTTTCTTTGTCTCTGTTTCTCTCTCTCTCTGTCTCTCTGTCTGTCTGTCTGTCTGTCTCTCTCTCTCTCTCTCTCTCTCTCTCTCTCTCTCTCTGTCTCTCTATGTCTCTGTTTTTCGGTCTGTCTGCTTGTCTGTGTGTCTCTCTGCCCCCCCCCCCCCCCCCTCTCTCTCTCTCTCTCTCTCCCTCGAACAACAACAATTTAATTTTCCTCCTCTACCCATATTGCAAGTGCAGAAAACCGTCCCGTTTCTCCCCCCCCCCCCCCCACTTCCCCCCACCGCCAGCTTCCTCCCTTTTCCCTCCTACCATCACTCTCCCCACCTACTTACATGCACACCTCCTACTTACCCCCCATCTCCTCCCAACAATCTTATGCCCCACCCTTCCACTCTTCCCTTCTTCAATGGAAGTCTTTCTGCAATTTTAATTGAAGTGGAACAAACTCTCCGCCCCTTTGTGCGGGGAAGAGGCAATTCTCGGGGGGAGCATCATTTTTGTTTCCATTTCTGCTGGTTAGGCTCTTCACTCCTCTCCTTTCCCTTGGTCCCTCCACGTTCAGTTTTGCCGATGGGGAAATGGGTCCGTGGTTCTGGTGACGGGCTGTCTCGTTGGTCAGATTTATTTGGTCATACTCGTGCCCTAGTCGTCTCGAATGGGAAAAATGTCTGGATAATAAAAGTATGATGAACTTGATGAAAAAAAAAGTAAAGCAACAAAAACAAAGAAAAAAAGAAGAAAGGAAAAAGAACAAAAACAAAAAAAAAAAGGAAAAAAAATCATCACACTGTGCAATTTCTTTTTTTCAACATTAAAAGCAACATTCATTTTCTGAAGCACAGCTTCTCTCTTCTGCCGTCTTTCCTGACTCCTCAACTATCTTCAATCCCTCTCTCTTTCTGTCTCTGTCTATCTGTCTGTCCGCTCGTCCGTCTGTGTGTCTGTGTATCTGGCTCTCTCTCTCTCTCTCTCTCTCTCTCTCTCTCTCTCTCTCTCTCACTCACTCACTCACTCTCTCTCTCACTCATTGTATGTTTTGCGTAGAGTATTTGAATAAATTATGATCTTTTTGTCTTGTCTTAATTGAGAATTGTTGTGATCTAACACTAAGTTTCCTATTGTTGTTATTATTGCACTTTTTCCCTGAGAGATTTTTTTGCTGCAAACAAATGAAGTTTGCTTTGCACTTCCACCACTGGTCACCTCAAATTCTCATGCTGATTAGTCGCGTTAAAATCTTATTAACTTGTTTTATCCACTTTCATTTGATGAGATATATGGACACCCTAGAAATGGATGATAGTGGCAGAAGTTTTCAGAAAGCTACAAAATTATACATTTCCGTATTGCTGTTTATAACGCTGTTTTCGAAACTATCTCATGTGTTTGCAGAAGGTTATGCTATGTCACGACTGTCGAAAATTCGATTGAAAGAAATGTTAGAATCAGATTTCGTACATTTGGAGAAAGTTTTGACCTTTGAATTTTCGTGCGAAACGTGTCGTCTAGGGGACGGTGGTTATGGCCATGTCAATGTTTACCCTGTTGTAAAGACTTCACCTTTATGACCTGGGCTGACCTTTTCTCTGTCTGGCTGGAATCCAGCCAGTTCAGGTCGTCATTTTAGTCAGCCATTTATGGTCCACTGAAGCGTCATTCAAGAGCCCTTCCGCCCCCCCCCTCTCTCTCTCTCTCTCTCTCTCTCTCTCTCTCTCTCTCTCTCTCTCTCAAAAGAGACTAAGTATTAGACTTTTATTGCTCTCATGGCACCCACAAACGAAACTATCATTGCACGTTTTGCTGTTCTCTTAGACAAGCATTTAAAATTCAAAGTGCAGTATGCAGTTCAGAATCAATTCTTGTACACTGTTTGATATCTAGTTTATCGATTACCAGTTGCACATTGATGGATATTTGATTTTGTTTTCTGTCCCATCTTCTGTGCCACCCTAGTGGCAGTGCAACCACGCCGCTCATTCCGACACCTTGTCCACAGCCACAGCCCGGGTCCGGCAATCCACAGGGAACAGTCAAGTCAAGTCGTCAAGAGGCAACCCACAGAGGAGACACTGCACTGCTGCCGAGTCACTTCGGTGGTGTTCAGTGGCGCCTGTTCTGATCCAACATACGTAGGACACCACCTACTAAGCCCCCTACTGACGACAATAATTGCTTAGTCGCGGAGCCGGCGTGAGTTAGCTCTCCCTTTGGAGGGCGCCACCACGTCCGTCCAAAAACAGCCCGCATGGACTCGCCGATACCGGCGACCCAGACAAAATCAAACCAAGGCCAAGGACATCGAAACTGAGGTCACCATGAGAGCAGGGCACGAAGGGCCACAGAATGTGAGACTTTTTTTTAATGCTGATCGATGAGAATGAGGATAATGAAGATGATGCTACGGATTTACATTCCGGTCTGAGTTGCATAACAGGGCTGGACTCTACGCTTCCATTCATAATATATCCCGGCGTCAACTAGGCCCGAGAGATACAGACATCTGCAGTGTTGGTCAGGAAATTCGAGCAACACTATCAAAGACGCATCCATTAAATGAATGAAACTCGACTGTGTGGTCCCTGTCTTCCCAACGGAGCCCGTAGCAAACTCAATTCTGGCTAGGAGCCGGTCAGGGCAGAGAAATCCCGCAAGTCTCTGATGGGAATCGAACCCACGACCTCCCAGCCAGGAGCCCGCCACGCTAACCATTTCGCCACGGCGGCTGGTAATTTTTTTTCTTGTTTCTTCTTTGAAAAGATCTGTTCACATTAACCCCTTCATTAGGCACCATGGCCTATATGAATCAAATATCCGTATCCATCTCTGTCTCTGTCCCTCTGTCTCTCTCTCTCTCTCTGTCTCTCTCTCTCTCTCTCAGGCCCCCCCCTCCCCCTCTCTCTCGCTATCACTCACATACACACGCATACATGCACGCACGCACGCACGCAAGGACACACATATATACACGTGTGCACACACAAACATAAAAACGTGATACATTGCAAACTAAGCCACACATACAAACACACACGAGCGCGCGCGTGCGCTCACACACACACACACACACACACACACACAGACCACACACACACACACACACACACACACACACACACACGCACGCACGCACACACACACACACACACACACACACACACACACACTCACACACACACACACGGTCGCGCGAGCATGCTTACGCACGCACGCGCACGCATGCACGCATACAAACACACGTAATACCCACCACACATGCACACACTCACACGCACACATGTATGCATACAGAGACACATACACATAGACATATACACATTCATAAACACACACATGCTCTCTCTCTCTCTCTCTCTCTCTCTCTCTCTCTCTCTCTCTCTCTCTCTCATATACAAACATACACACTGGCAGAGTGACAGGAATCAATTTATTGTCAGAGTAACCTTAAGTTGTTCTGACGTTTAACGAAATTGATGGTAAGAAAAATGTCAATTGGTTTTTCGTGTAAATTGTTTTAAAGGTTGGGGCGTGGGGGTGGAGTAAGAGAGACCATTTCAA
>CM065737.1:21363088-21365588 GCA_033310375.1 Conus canariensis | reverse complement strand
TTATGTCGGGGTCGCCGGTACCGGCCAGTTTATGAGGACCGTCGTCGGACAGACTTTATAATGCCCTCCGAGGGGAAGAGCTTATTTACGCGGGCTCAGTGACTTAGCAGTTTTTGTCGTCAGTAGGGGGCTTAGTAGGTGGTGTCCTGTGTATGTTAGATCAGAATAGGCGCCATTGAACACCACCGGGGACTCTGAAACAACGCTGTGTCTCCTCTGATGGGTCACCTCATGACGGATCGACATCAATTGCTCTGTGTGGATTGCCGGTGCCGGCGCTGAGAGGAGACAAAGCAGGCTGTGTGGCTGTGGACAGAGGAGACAAAGCAGGCTGTGTGGCTGTGGACAGAGGAGACAAAGCAGGCTGTGTGGCTGTGGACAGAGGAGACAAAGCAGGCTGTGTGGCTGTGGACAGAGGAGACAAAGCAGGCTGTGTGGCTGTGGACAGAGGAGACAAAGCAGGCTGTGTGGCTGTGGACAGAGGAGACAAAGCAGGCTGTGTGGCTGTGGACAGGGAGGCGGAATGAGCGGCGTGGGTGCAGTGTCACTAATGTGGCGCGAAAAAAAAAAGATAAAAAGAGGGCAGGAAAGAAACTCGTACCTGGCGAGACTCGAACAACAGACTCGGGAGTGTGTGGCTTTCTATTCTAGTGCGCTTATCCGCTTGGCCATCGTTTCACCCGCAGTTAAGCATTTTATCTAAATCGAGGAAGGTGGGGGTGGGGGTGGGGGAGGGGGAACAGATCAATAATGTCAGACATCGTGTCTTCTTCTTCTCTAAAGCTGTAAAACTTAGAGGCAAGTCCTCGGTATAAAAGTGGCAATTTTGATTGATTTTTATCCGTTCGATCGTTTGTTTACGCAACGCTTTTTCAGCTGATGCGTTTGAGGAGAAAACAATGACAAGAAAGAGGAAAAACATGCCAGCCTTGCCACTGGTGGTTCAGGTGGTTGTGTCCTGTCTGCAGGCGGAGCATGATGGCCTGTCTCTCTCTGCCTAGCTGATGGTGACTATCCTGTGGCCATGCGGTCCTTTGCAGAGGCTTGCTGACTTGTTCTTTTTTTTTTTTCTTTTTCAACTGATGGTAGCTATCCTGTGGCAGTGGCGTCATGCACAGACTTGGTGATGTGTTCCTGTCTGCTTAGTTAAGGGTAGCTATCCTGAGACAGTGACGTCATTTACATACTTGGTGACGTGTTCCTGTCTGCTTAGTTGAGGGTAGCTATCCTGTGACAGTGACGTCATTTACAGACTTGGTGACTTGTTCTTGTGTTTAATTGATGGTAGTTATCCTTTGGCAGTGATGTCAATCACAGACTTGGTGACTTGTTCCTGTCTGATTAATTGATGATAGCTATCCTGTCGCAGTGACGTCATTTACAGAGGTGGTGACTTGTTTCTGCCTGTTTAGTTGATGGTAATCTTTTGGCTGTGGGGTCCTGTGCAGACTTCATGACAGTCTTCGTCTCTGTGAGGCAGACGCTGTTTTCTCTCCTGTTCATCGTCTTCGCCCAGCTTTGTCATCCTGACTTCTTGTTCGTTCCTGTGGATACCGCTATGAAAAGGAGAGTCAGTCACTGCAGTGTCGCTCTAGTGAAGCTCATATTCGCCAGTGCCTCTTGCATTTGCTTTGTATCTGTGACAGGAGAAGAAGAGCTTGCGGAAGCAGGAACGCAAGCATGTTTTCGATATAAGTCAGAAGAGTGATTCTGGCGCAATGGATTAAGCGGTCGGCTCGGAAACAGTGGGCTGTAGGTCCACGGTTCCAGTCTTGCAGTAGACAGTTTTAGTTTTTCGTCAAATATTAAAACTGATGTCAGTGCTTCAGCTGCGGTCCAGAAGACATGCTAAAGTCCCGTATGTCGTCGGCACTTCACGAACTGCACAAGCAAGGCAATCCCGAAGTGACGTGCCTCACCCCACACCCGAATTTCCTCCCCTACTAGTGGTGGGAAAGGGCTAGGCACGTGCCTAAACTCAGCCGCCGTATGTGATGGGGAGGTGGATATGGGGCACGTTCCTGTATCACTCCATGGGGTCGCGTGCCTTACTCCACACCCGAATCCCCTCCCCTACTAGGGGGAAAGGGATAGGCAGGTACACAAACTCACTCGCCGTATGTGACAGGGAGGTGGATATGAGGACGAAATTATCACCCCATGGAGTGTTTCTGGACCATACCCCAAATCATTCACCGGCCAGTTGGTTTTGGGACAGGATGGACAGCAGTCCCGGCTCATGTCCAGAATTAACATCCCACCTCCAACCCTTCACTCTTTAAATTCAGATGCAATGTGCTTCGATCAATGGGACATTTGAAACAACAATCATAGGAAGGAAGTAATCTTAGGGCAAAGGGAGGTGGAATGGTGATGGTGGTGGTGGGGAGGGGGGGGGGGGTATCAGTCTGTGTCGACTTTCCGGGGCCAGTAGCATTCTATTTCTCACGCCGGGGAATTTATATTTCGGGCGTGGAGGGATTTTGACATGTGACACCAG
>CM065737.1:21330588-21333088 GCA_033310375.1 Conus canariensis | reverse complement strand
ACATAATACGGATATCCGGCGAGTTGACACCTGCTTGAACAATTAGAATTAATCAATACACATTTCATTCGTGCTTAATTCAATTCGATACTTTAACAAAAACAAAACAAAAAACAACATAAAAAATAGGCGATTGTGTATTGTTGTAAAAACATAGAATTAATTAACACATTTTTCTTTTGTGCTTAATTCGATTCAGTACTTAAACAAAAAAAACCCAAACAAACAAACCAAAAAAGCAACCCCAAAATGGGCGATTGTGTATCGTTGTGAAAACATACAATTAGTTCATTTGTGCTTAATTCGATTCAACACTTCATTTAAAAAAAAAAGACGATTGTTTTTGTTGGACAAAAAATAAAATTAATTGATATGCCCTTCATTTATGCTTAATTCGATTAAACAGTTCATTTAAAAAAGCAGACGATTGTGTACTGTTGGACAAAAACAACACTGATTTTAATACACCTTTCATTTATGCGTAATTCGATTCAATACTTGCTAAAACGAAAATAAAAATAAAAAAAGCAACCAACAAAAGAAATTTAAAAAAAAGAAACACAGGCGATTGTGCATTGTTGAAAAAGACACCACCCACGTGAGCACTTACTGAAAACGGTCTGGATGCCATTTTCGTGTTCGGACATCATCTTCCAACATAGAATAGGTCTGCCTTGATAACTGAATTGAAAACGGCCGCATGTATAAACAACAAGTCCATCAACAGGTTGGACCTGCCAATGGAGGGAAAGAAACCTCAAAGAGAACATGATACTTAAAAGCTTATGTAAATTTGGGTCATTTATCCCCCCCCCCCCCCCCAACATACGCTCATGCACTTTCAAATGCACAAACGCGCACGCGCAAGCACACACACACACACACACACACACACACACACACACACACACACACACACACACACACACACAAACTCTGTGTGTGTGTGTGTGTGTGTGTGTGGAGAGAGAGAGAGAGAGAGAGAGAGAGAGAGAGAGAGAGAGAAAGGTGGTGTGGAGGGGGAAAGTGGTGAGGGAGAAGGGGGGGGGGGAGGGGGGCAACAATGATCCTACTCAAATCACTGTTGTGTTTCATCACAGATAAGCGTTTCATTTCGGTTGGCTGATTTCATAGTGACCCAATGCGAAACTGGGTTATTTGCCGATTTTGTTAAAAGCTTGGCAATATGTTTTATCAAAAAAGGAGGCAGACAAATTGAGAGAGAGAGAGAGGAGAGAGAGAGAGAGAGAGAGAGAGAGAGAAGGAGAGAGAGAGAGAGAGAGAGAGAGATTCCATTAAAGGTATAAAAAAAGAGCCCTCCAATTATCGCCAACACACTTTAGAGCCCAGAAGAGAGCAGAAAAGGCACCTGAAACTCGAGGATGGAAATCAAATCTCCTCAATCGAATTTCATTTTTATTCCATTCATTTATTTATTTGGATTTTGTGAGGGAGGGGTGGGATGGGGAAGGTGGGTGCGTGTTTTTTTAATAAAAAAAAAAAAATCATTTTCTTTCATCACTCCGAGTGCCCTCTTCCATTTTACTTCAGTCTCGACAAAATGTGTTTTCATGCAGTCCTGAGCCCTCGCCATAAAGAAGCGGCATTTCAGATAACGTGTTTTTCTTTTCTTTTCTTTTTTTTTCTTCTCGATTCTATACTATAGGCCAACGAAAAGAAATCTGGCAGAGTGGCTCAAGATGTAGCCACGAGGAGCAGTAACTCCTGAAGTCATTATTTCATGAAAACGGCAGCTGATTTTTTTTTTTCGAGAGGGGTCATCCGAATAACAAACTCTGCAACTACGGCTGTTATGCCAGCTTCAGGAGCGGGTGGAAGTGGGGGTGGGGCTGGGAGGTGGGGGTGGGGGTGGGCAGGGGAAGGAAGGAAAGAGCGTTTGGGGTGAGAGGGGTTGAGAAGGTGGATGGGGACTAGAGAGGGCGTCGTGGCTATTGTTAAAAAAAATATTATGTTTCTTTTTTTATTTCTCTCTTCCACTTATTCCTCACGTCCACATCGTCACTGTAACGACATTTCGCCCATAACCAGCCATCTAGTCAGGCTTAGTACTATTCGTCATCTTCTTGAGGCTAAATCAATCATTTGGACGCGTTAATTGTATCTTCTCATCAGGCAAACGTGGCCCTATGGTTCGTGACCCTAGACGGCAGCCTGGGGGGGCGGGGGGGGGGGGGGGGGGTGTCACAGGTTCGAACGTCCGGATCCAACCCATTATGATTATCATCATGTGAATTTTATGTCCTGTCAGCTCCTGCCCTGAACTATTGCTCGTACGATTGACTCAGAGAGGAAGAGAGGGGACCACACGGTGAAATAAACGACACAACAGGACGAACGCTTTCGTCCATCCGTTATGTCCAAGAATTCTTTTGTTTAATATTTTTTGTTTTCCTTTCATCATAAAATTCAGCAGCCATATTCACCCTATCGCAGAATGCAAAATGTTCATAAAAACATTGTTTTTCACTACCTCTCTACA
>CM065737.1:21308088-21325588 GCA_033310375.1 Conus canariensis | reverse complement strand
TGCTTGATATCAGGGCATGGGGTCTAGTAAATGACGCTTTTACCATATCATACTGGTATTTTATCCGAAAGGCTGAGGAGTGTCATTATCTCTTTGATGAAAGAGCAGAAACGCACGCACGCCACACACACACATAGACACCCCCATCCTGCCCCCATTTCCACAGCGCTCAAACATACAGCTATCCATCTACACACCAACCAACCCACATATCATGCTAGCGCGCAAGCGCGCGTCACCACACACACACACACACAACACACACACACACACACACACACACACACCCCACACACACACACACACACGCACCACACACACACACACACACACACACACACACACACACACACACACACACACACACACACACACATACATGCTCTCGCAGAAGTGCACATACAAAAATCACATTTCCCTCTGTTTCTCTCCCCTCGCTCCACGCCAACCCTCTTACCGGACGAAAATAGTGCGTGCGTGTATGAGACTCTCTCTCTCTCTCTCTCTCTCTCTCTCTCTTCTCTCTCTTTTTCTTCTCTCTCTCTCTCTTGTTATGCCTCTCCACCTAATGTTTTGTGACATCTTCAATTTCTGTGTATTCTGGGCTCTCCTGCAGATAAAATGACTTCCCTTTCACTTATCCGATTGGCTTATTTTGATGACGGACTTCACAAAGCTTTGTTTATTTGTTTGTTTTCTTGGGGGACAGAATGTGTGCTTCGAGACGGAAGGGGGTGTCGTTGTGGGAACGGGGAAGGTAAAATAGGGATAGTGGAAGCCTTTGCCTTTATGGCAGCGAATCTGTATTTGATTGCGTGGTTCCTTTAGTGGCGATGTTGAGTGCTGCTGCCTAACCAGTTACTTGAAAAAAGCGTTTTATGCATCCGATGCTTAGTTGAAGTGATGAAACAAGACTTTGGTTCAACCTTTTTCTGCTTATGTCGTTTTTCCTCAAAGACATGTTCTTATTTGTTGCTGGTTTCTATTCAAACAAATGTTTATATGAAAGCGGTATTTCTGGTTCTCTGTTTTACATGCGTATTGACAGATGTGTTTGTGTCACATCCTCAACACTAGGTACACTCGATAATATGTATGACAAGATTATCTGAAATAATTACTTATTTTTCAGGAAAAAAAAATTTTGTGATGCTGACTGCTCCCTGCAATCCATGTCTCGTGCCGGGTGATATCTTTGTCTCAAGGTGTACACAGTGCGTTGGTTTAATCACACTTTTTTCTGATTAATGTTTTTAAAATGGATATGGATAGCATGAAAATTGCCTCTTTTACATGTCAGGGGATAGGGGATATGAATAAACGTATAGATGTATTTCACTATCTGAGACACGACAATTTTTCCATCTGTTGACTTTGAGACTCCACTGAGATGCTGGAGAAATATGTAACAAAGAATGTCTATGCTATTTCGCATCTTCTCAATCGAATTCCAGAGGTGTGGCTGTTTTGTTTTTCAAATAATTTCGGATTTCAAATTACATTTGTACATCAGGACGAACATGACATTCTGATATCTTTTTTTCTTCTTTTGATAAAAAAACACGTCCTTTTAGTGAATGATTATGGATCAAATTGGGACAATCCAATATTCTTTAACACAATTCATTATGACAACAACAATACTATTACTACTAATACGACTACTACTACTACTACTACTACTACTACTTACTGCTACTACTACTACTACTACTGCTACTACTACTACTACTACTACTACTACTACTACTACTACTACTACTATCATCGGAGGAGGGAACTGGAACATTGCAAAGGCTTCTGATTTAGACTCTTGCAAGGTAACAACCTAGGAGCACGAAAAACTCTGGTTGGTAAGTCTGGCTGACATATGGAGAGAAAATCATCCAGAAATTAGGCGATACAGTTGAACAGGATCAAATCAATTAAACAAAAGTAGAATGTTTTTGAACAAGATCAAATCAATTAAACAAAAGTAGAATGTTTTCTGTCTAAAGCCTTATTTTTGTGCCATGATTGTATGACGATTCCCACATTGTGCCAGGACAGTGCTTGCTGTCTGACTTTTGGTAAATGTAAAACCTTCTTGGAAATTTAGTGCTTTCTCATTGAACGATGTACAATACTCCGGCAAAATCAATGAGCTGATTTTAGATATATTGAGAGAATATGCAAGTAACCAGTCTGCAATACGTGTTAAGGCAGTAATACACAAACTTACAAGTTCTGAATCTAATTAAAGATCTCTGACGAACTCTTCGTAAAGCTTTCTGCTGATGAAATTCATGCTGTAACAGTAGTGGAAGAGAAGAAGAAGAAGAAGAAGAAGAAGAAGAAGAGAAGAAGAAGAAGAAGAGAAGAAGAAGAATTGAAAAAGGACAGTGAATTCATGGAAATATAAAATCGATGTGAAAGACTGAGAGTAAAACTGAAAATAAACATTCTTAAAAAATAAAAAATTTCAATCAATCAGAGAAAAGAAAATGGAAGGCGTTTTGTTGCTATCAAAATCAAGATGAACTGCAGATGGTGACCAAAAAAAAAATGTAAACTCTTCTGCAGTTTGGAGAAGAGAAGCTATGTCAAGAAACAACAGACTGAACTAGTAACGGGAGGGTCAGATCATATAGAATCAAAAGGTATGTCAAATGAAGTTATAAAGTTGTTTTTTTTTTAATGAAAACTAACGCAAGAAAAGAGAAAATGAAGTGTATGAAATAGAAAATCACACTGAAACCATACTTGAATAATTGAGAGATGAAGGGATTCAGTGGACGGTCACATATCCGTAAATAAATCATTCCATGCTTTGAAAAATATGAAACATGGCAACAGGCAGATATGTTTGGATTTGATACTGATTTTTGAAATTCTTTGGGAAACAACTTTGAACCATTTGTTGTACGATCTTTGAATGAAGCTACACACATAAAAAAAGAAAGGCAGAAAAGAGACAGAAAGAATAGGTGTGTCACTGTTGTTCGTAGATGAACATCACGTTTCCATTTCAGCGTCTTCTAATGCTTGAGTGAATGTTGAAATACTGACGTTTGGAGCAAAAAGTAAAGCCTTCCAGCTTGTTGACACTGTCGAGTATCTTTAATTGGTCTGTGTAGATATGACTCCTCTTCAGGTTAGAAATAGTCCTGGCACCTGCCAGTGGAATATCTTCGAAAACAGAAGGACGATCGCTTACACACGTGCAGAGAGAGAGAGAGAGAGAGAGAGAGAGAGAGAGAGGAGATTTCTGACATGAATCCAAATATTGTCCCATTTACAGTCAAGGTTTTACGTCATGACCAGACATTGTTTGGTCTATGTCAAGACGGACGTGCATAAGTTTTGCTGTAGTTCTTCGAATGTGCGCCATACGACGCCTAATTCCTTACTGACGTACATTCACTAAAGTCCGGAAGCACGTAACAAGTTCGGAAGCTTTCAGAAAGTTCGAGAAATGGCATCGATACTTGTGACTGGTTATCATACGTCATCTCTAGACAGAAAACAAACACTAGTCGCCGTGACGCAGCGGTTAGCGTCATGGGTGCCTCCCTGCAAGATTGTGGGTTTGAATCCCATCAGAGACCCGTCTTTGTGGGATTTTTCTGCCCCGACCAGCTCCTACCCACAGCTCAGCTTGCTATGGACTGACGTGGAAAATCTGGAACCACACAGTTGAGTGTTATCCATTTAACAGACACGTCTCCTAGTTTTGCCCACATTTTCATGACGAACACTGCAGAGTTTGTATCTTGCGGGCCTGGTTCACGACGGAATATATAATGAAAGTGAGAGAAGAGTACAGCCCTTCTATTCGGTCTCAGACCAACACAGAACTCCAAAGCTTCATCTGTATCATTCTCATCCTCATCGATCAGCATTAACAAGGAAGTCTGACATTTTGTGTGGCGCTTCGTGCCCTGCTTTCATGGTGACCTCATTTTCGAATTCTTCTCCACATCAATGCTCTTGTTGGGTTCGTGTCGAGGTCACCGGTATGGTCAAGTTCTTTGGGACCGCCACCGGACAGACATAGTGACTTTCTCTGAAGGGGGGCCTCTCACGCTGACTCCTCGACTAAGTGATCACTGTCGTCGGTATGGCGAGGGGGGGGGGGGGGGGGTAATGTTTGGTAGGCACCACTGAACACTGCGGAAGTGATTTGGCAGCAGTGCAGTGTCCCCTCTGGTGGGTTGCTTCACGACGACTTGACATTGACTGCTGCCTGTAAGTTACCAGTGTCGGTGCTGTGACCGGACAAACCTGGGTTTGGCTGTTGATAAGGACCCGGAATGAGAGGCGTGTGGGAGACGGGACACAACACAAACCTATAAACATATGATTATAATTAGAAGGCGATTAAGTGAAAGATAAACCTTGTCATCAAAATTTAGAAAGAGAGGGGGTTAGGTACCGCCAAGGACAAAGACAAACAAAGTACAAGACAAAACGCAATGCATTTCGATCTCTTGGGTCTTCTTCTTCAGGCAAAAACAAATAACATTTAAGAAAGTGAAAACGAAGAACGAGAAACCACTCATCTTCTCATATTCGGCGCAAGATCAAAATGGCCGCTGGACGAAAACGAGGTCGTCTAGGAGGGTTATATCCTTGGCGGTAACTAACCCCCTCTCTTTCTAAATTTTGCTTTATTTTCCGCCCTCACTCACTTCGTTTTGAAACTTGTCATTAAGACAAACAGCCCCCCCCCCACCCACCCCCACCCCCCTCCCCGTCCCATCTCATCAAAAAAGTTCTTTGCTCACTGCACCTCAGCCATAATCCATAATCCTAAAATTCCGGAGATAAAAACGCCTGTACTCAATCCTTTTTTCATGGGGATTTGAGCCTTATTTCATCAGACATTTACGAAAAGATAGAAACAAAAATACGCTTCCTCGCAATTCAACAACCTTTGGTTTGAAAAAAAAATTAGAAAGAAAAAAGTGGCCATGGAACTGCCCTTTGGGTTGGATTTGCATCCAGATTTGCATCCAGATTTAAAGGATTTTCTCTTGGCAAATGTCCGTCTTTCCACCAACTTCTTTTAAAAATAGAAAAGGAGATAAAAGGGGGGGGGGGGGGGGGGGGGGAAGAAACGAAAAAAAAAAAGAAAAAAAAAAAAGAAAAAGAAAACAAAAATCGGTTCAGTTGTCTTGTTTGCGTCATTCTGCTGACGAGCAGACAAAGCAGCAGACAAAAGTCAAACCGTCACCTTCCTGATGGAGGCAATAAGCCAGCGTTAGGTGCTTGAAGAGCAAAGAAGGGATTGTTCGTTTCATTTCAACCGGAAAGGACGTCACTTTTGGAAACCTCCTCTCTCTCTCTCTCTCTCTCTCTCTCTCTCTCTCAAAACACAGTCTAGGATCATGCTCAGTCATAATATGCACATCACTTGTTTACCCAGGATCACATTTGCCATCACAGAGTTGAAAATGTGTTTCTTTCAGGTTATATCCCCCCCCCCCCCCCCCCCATCCTTCACGAAACTGTTATTGGCGGTTCTTGCATTGAAATCATAAGTGCGGGTAAATGTTTACCTCTGGCGTAGCAACAGGGGAAGCAATCTGCCAGTTATTTATTAATGGAGACCTCAAGCGCTGAAGAATTATTGTGCATGACACCATAATGTCTATAAATTCAAATCTGCGTTTAATTTCTAGTAAGCGGAGTTAAACTCTGTGGCACAAAAATAAGTTTGTGTGAAAATTTTAACCATAGTACAGCTAAGTTTTGGCATGACTTGCGGTATACGTTTGTTAGTTAGTTTGCTTTTCATGAATATGCACAATACCACGGTGACTGGGTAAACTGCCTATACTGCTTTTGCTATATATATATGTTTATTAATATAATCAGACAGTTTCAAAACCTTGAATGTTTTCATTCTCTTAATGCTCTCGTCGTCATTTCAGTCAAATCTTTTACATTCACTGGGAAAGACATTCAAAAATGTAAGGACTGTTTTATACACAGAGACAAAAGAATCGGAGAGAGAGAGAGAGAGAGAGAGAGAGAGAGAGAGGAGAGAGAGAGAGAGAGAGAGAGGAGGTTCCTGTGCCGCGTAAAAAAAAAAAAAAGAGGGGGGAGGAGGTGAAGGGGGTGGGGGAGCACGTCTCATTCCACGGCAATTCTCTGCCCTCTAACCTCTCCCTGCTCTTCCTGATCACCCTCACACGTCCTTTGCTCCAGGACAAGTTACTGCTAGGTCACCCCTTCCCATCCTTCTCAGACACCCCCCCCCACTCCACCACTCCCCTGTCTCCCTACACCCACACCCACCCTTCCACCCTTTACACACACACACACCACACACACACACACACACCACACGACACACACACACACACACACGCACCACCACCACACACACCACACACACACACAACACACACACACACACACTCCCATCTAACCTCCCTCGGTCATCTAGCCTCGCCCTCCACCCCACCCCTCCCGCCTTAACCTCCACCTCCTCTTCCTGTCACGTCTCATTCCAAGCCTGGCGGACATTGGCCGTACACTTTCTGCCTTATTCTGCCTCGCTTGCTTTAAGATGCTAACGACGCCATGCTGGACGATCCCTGCACATGCCCTCTCATGTTGTTCCAGGATCTGGCAGACTGGTTGGGGAGGTGAGGGGGGGGGGGGGGGGGGGGGCAAATGTTACTTTTTATGATTTATGATTGATTTTGTGGATGATGGATTTGTTAGCTTGTTTACGTTCTTTACTTTTGTTGGTTCTCTTGCAAATACTCGCATGCGTGCACATGCCTCTTTATTCATTAAAAAGTTACTCATTTATTTAATCTATTTTATTTTATTTTATTCATTTATTTACTTATTCATTTATGTGTTTACTTATTTATTTATTTGTTTACTTATTTATTTATTTACTTATTCTTCTACTTTTTTTAAATTGTTGTTCTGACCTGAATGTTCATTGAGAGAGAGAGAGAGAGAGAGAGAGAGAGAGAGAGAGAGAGAGAGAGGAGGGGTCGGAGGATAAGGACACATGCTACGTTGTTTTTGCCTCGTACAAACCACAGAACAGATATAAAGACACTAGGAACCTGTCGATACCTTCGCCTCGCCTCGCCTCCCCTCCCCCTCCCCCTCCCCCGTCTCCCCTCCTCTCCTCCTCCTCCTCCATTCTCAATAACAAGTACATTTCCTTTTTTCCGTTGTCTTTTTCTAAAATGTTTTTGATGATGTTGAAAAATTAACAAAGTTTTGCTGTTTTTGATACTAAGAGTCTAAAATCATCGACACGATGAAGAGACTTAAAAGAAAATAACTAACTAACTAACTGACAATAAATGAGATAATGTATCAGTCAATGTGTAAGCTGAACACATCACCATCGGGTGCCCGTGAGTAGAGCACCAAAACTCTGAAGATGGAGGGGCAGGCCTGTCACAAGTACCAGGTGTGACATAGAAATAATAAGTGGTATCACGTGCAAGTCCATTCTTTTCTCACTGTCTTTATACAGTCCTTTCGCCTGTCACGCTCACTGTATGTGCGCTTTGGGGGAATTGTCTTCTTCTGCAGAGGTGCACACATGGTGTTTTATTTGTTACTTTTTCTTTTTCTTTTTTTTTTTTTTTTTTTTTTTTCCTTCCGATAATGTCATCATAGATGATTTTTTTTCCTATTCTTATTTCTCAGTTCCTCCTCCCATGCATAGGCTATAATGTTGTTGGCTATCCCTTTACTTTTATAGCAACAACAACAGCAACAATGATAAGAATAATGATGATAATGATGATGGTGATGATGATAATAATAATAATACTAAGAGTAATAATAACAACAACAATAACAATATTAATGATAAAAATTACAATAGTAATGACGACGACGACTACGAAGATGATTATGATAATTTATAACGTCCTTAATCTTAGGGTTTAGACGTTTACATGCATTCACATACAACTGCTCATGTTACACATGTTCATCATTGCATTGTATTGACAAATACGCAACATGAATTTCCTAGCCTACATGAATACATGCACGCACACACAGACAAATCTCTCTTCTCTCTCTCTCTCTCTCTTCTCTCTCTCTCTCTCTCTCTTTAGCTATTTAATGTTTATCTCCAATTTATTTCGCACGACTTTTCATGCGATGCCCCCTTTCCCTTAAAATTAAGTCTTTTGTCTCAAGTTATGTAATTTATCTGAGACGGATTTAATTGTTTACTCCGATCTCTGTCTGGGCACTAAAGGCATCTGGGTTTATGTTTATTATCATTAATTTTGTATTTTTGTCATGTCCGGTGTTAACCTTTGAATCCTTCCAGCATGTGGCGCTTGTCTTAAACTTGGGATTTGATTAGCTCACACACACACACACACACACACACACACACACACAACACACACACACACACACACACACACACCACACCACACCACACCACACCACACATTCTTCGCTTGAGTGCAGATGTGGCGAACGATGTTAGGTTCTATGAAGACGTTTGAGAGTGAGCGAGAAAGGGCGAGCGGAGGGGGGCTTGGGCACAAAGGAGAGAGAGATAGAGGGGGGTGGAATTTTGGTGCAAGTAACACTTGATATAGAGACAGAGAAAAAGGAAGAGGGGGGAAGAGAGACTACTGTGCTCTACAACAGAACAAGTTGCGAAGGATGAATCCGACAAAAATGTAACAAGGAAAATAAATCCAAAAGTCAATCTATCCGTAACCCAAGTAACCAAGCATTCCATAAATGGCAATGTTGAGAGAGAGAAGAGAGAGAGAGAGAGAGAGAGAGAGAGAGAGGGGGGGGGGGGTGTTATGGGCACATAACTCACAACTGGTCCTGCCTGTCTGCGATATCAAATTTGATCCAGTTCACACAAAGTCAGGAGATACCTAGATAAAAAAAAAAAAGAAACTTCCTGGCGAAGCTGTAGGAGGGCTCGGCCTGCCCATGAGCGAGAAGAAAACGAAGACCATGACGTCAGGCGACCATCATTCACGATGACAAGGACGTATTATTCACTGGATAGATATGAGAAGATCCATGTAGGCGAAGATCTCACCAGGGAAGTTACATCAACAGCTATGCTGACATGACAAAGGAGCTGAACTGCGGAATAGGGAAGGCATCGATAGCGTTATACCAACTCAGCAACAAAATTTGGTCTGAAAAGAAGTTTTCACTGAGTTCTGAAATGAGATAGAATTCAAATGTGCTGCGACTCTATTGTGCAGCTTGCGAAACATGTCACCTGAAAGTTGCCCAAGAGAAGATGCAGCTGCGAAACATGTCACATGAAAGTTGCCCAAGAGAAGCTGCAGCTGCGAAACATGTCACCTGAAAGTTGCCCAAGAGAAGATGCAGCTGCGAAACATGTCACCTGAAAGTTGCCCAAGAGAAGATGCAGCTGCGAAACATGTCACCTGAAAGTTGCCCAAGAGAAGATGCAGCTGCGAGACATGTAAACTGAAAGTTGCCCAAGAGAAGATGCAGCTGCGAAACAATGGTAAACACTGGAAAGTTGTGCCCAAGAGAGGATGCAGCTGCGAAACATGTCACCTGAAAGTTGCCCAAGAGAAGATGCAGCTGCGAGACATGTCACCTGAAAGTTGCCCAAGAGAAGATGCAGCTGCGAGACATGTAAACTGAAAGTTGCCCAAGAGAAGATGCAGCTGCGAGACATGTAAACTGAAAGTTGCCCAAGAGAAGATGCAGCTGCGAGACATGTAAACTGAAAGTTGCCCAAGAGAAGATGCAGCTGCGAAACATGTCACCTGAAAGTTGTTCATGAGAAAATACAGCGGCAAAACATGTCACCTGAGAGAGAAGATGCATGATTCCTTCGACTCAAACGGCCGAAGAGAGATCCCGGGTATAAACAGCAGCGACGCCATTATCAACGAGATAGTAAGAAAGCGCTCAGATTAAAAACAAAATTTCCATATCCGCTATCGTATGCAAGAGGAACCGAAACTTACGGGGCCAGTAGCATGTCATCCCGCCTCACTCACGTTATATAACCCAACTACCTCGGTAGACAGCCGTAACAAGAAGACGGCGATGACGGTTAAAAGTGAGCTGACCATTTGGAGTGACCTCCATGTCCTGCACAGGAGCTGGAGCGATGGCAATACACTGACCACCGAACCAACACAGTGGTGACCGCCGGTGGTGACCGCCTCTAGCGTCCAATGACGTGAAAGTTTCTTCAGTCTCCTTGGTATCTCTTAAGAATTTTTGTCCCAGTTTCTTTTTTTTTCTTTTTTTTTTTTTTCTCACAAACGAGGTTGAATGTTTATAGACTTGACCGTGATATTCTCTGTTACTGGCTTGTTCAACATAAAATGGGGAGCATTTCAAGTTTGTCTTTTTCTTAAAGTGCAGTCATCCAACAGAACTCTTCTTCAACAGTTAAACAACAACAACAGCACCAAAAACATATGTACTGAATCTCCTTCATCATCCTACCCCTCACGCACACGCACACGTACACACACACGCGCGCGCGCGCAGGCATGTGCAGGCACACACTCACGCACACACACACACACACACACACACACACACACACACACACACACCACACCACGCATGCACGCACGCCGCACGCACGCACGCACGCACGCACCCACGACGCACACGCACTCAAAACCGAACAATAAAAAAGCACGCTTGCGCGCCGACACCCACACCCACACACACCAACCCACCCACTCATACACATTCACAAAACCGAACAATGAACACACACCGCGCGCGCGCGCGCGCGCGCGCGCCGTACTCACATTCAGTCACTCACAGAGAGAAAGAGAGAGGGAGAGAGAGAGAGAGAGATGGGGGGGGGGGGGGATCCTGCTATGAAGACTCTAACTGACCAGGACGAGGAATAAGAAAAGAAGACAGAAACTTAGAGTGCCAAGCTTACAGCAAAACATATCGATCTTTTTTTTATTTTTATTTTTTTCGAAACCGGAATAACAATTTACAAAATCCATGAATAATAAAAGAAGTTCCTCAACTTTCAATAAACAGATGAATGCGAGATAAGGACGGGGGTGTGTGGCAGGGAATTGCTGGCAGGGTGAGGGATGGTGTAGGAGGGTTACTTTGGACAGAAAGAAAAAAAAAATCAGAGCAAACTCTTTCAAAATTGGAAATCACTGCGCTCTTTGTACATGGAGGGCTGAATACATCTGTCAAATGTCCAGAAACACTGCGTTTCACAGCGGAAACTAGATCGCCTGAGATGTCATGCATTCATAATTATAACATTCCCCCAAGCACCGTCAAAAAGGAAGAGGAAAACAGCATAAATAAACACATAAAATAAAAATAACAAAATAAAATAAAGAAGAAAAGAAAATTGGACTTAACCTTCAAATAACAGAATGATAGCTTAAACCCGACAATATAATTATTTGGGAGACGTTTCTTTGCTTTTTCTTTAATAGGATGGTTGTACTTTCTTCTGTCTGTCTGTCTTTCTGTCTTTCTTTCCTTTTTTTTTTTTTTTTTTTTCTTTCCATTCTTTCCTTCTCTCTGTTTCATTCGAGTTTTCAGTCTGTACCTTTTCCTAGCAAAATCAGAACAAGAAATGAATTGGACTAATGACTATTTATGGTGTGGTGCTATACACACACAGGATTTGGCGAAATGGGTTATTGACTGAGCCAACAGCGTATTTCTCTATCTCTCTAGCGAGCTAGCTAACTATCTACCTAGAGAGAGAGAGAGAGAGAGAGAGAGAGGAGAGAGAGAGAGAGAGAGAGAGAGAGAGAGAGAGAGAGAGAGAGAGAGAGAGAGGTGAAACAAACAGGCAACAAAACAAAACTACAAAACAAAACAAAATTTAAAAAAAATAACCGAAAAAAAAAACAACATAAAAAACCAGTCCCGGTCTCTCATTCAGTAGATTCTTCTGTTTAAAATCCGTTTTAACTCCAAACATAAACAGGATAAATGTTGTTTTGAAGGACCTGACGTCAGAAAAGAAATCTCTCCGGATTATTTACCGCCATCATTGTTTTCCCCGGGGTGCCATAAACAGTGGGGTCCACGGATCACTCAGTAGCTGTCTGTGTGCAGATTATTCTCTGCAATGGCGCACTGCCATGACCATTTCAGGACAGTTTGGGATGGGTTGGGGTTGGGGGAGGGGGAGTGAGGAGGGATGTGAGGGAGAAAGAATGGGGTGGGGGTGATGGGGAGTGTGAAGGAGGGGAAGGGGCAGGGAGTGACAATGAATAGTTAAACACTAATTGAATTTCACACCACCAGCAAGTCTGCACCGTAAGGTGGGTAGGGAATTATCGCGCTGTGTGTGTGTGTGTGTGTGTGTGTGTGTGTGTGCGCGGCGCGCGCGCGCGTGCGTGCGTGCGTGCGTGCGTGCGTGCGTGCGTGTGTGTGTGGTGTTGTTGTGTGTGTGTGTGTGTGTGTGTGTGTGTGTGTGTGTGTCCTTCAGAGTGGACAGTGGAGACTCGGGCGTTCACCTGTTCGTCTTAATTTTGCGGAAGAGAACGGAAGTGGGGTAACTGGACAGGCCGACCAATAGATCTAACGAGTCGACAGAGTATAAAAATAATGAACGCGTTTCGACATAAAGAGGCATCTAGAGGAAAAAAAGATGCAGGTAGAAAGGAACCAAAAAATCAAAACACATTTAAAAGAGCAGTGATCTCTCTGCGCTTCGATGGCTTTCTGTTGCAGGCGTATGGGAAATGCGAATGAGATTGGGGGGGGGGGGGGGGGGGGGGGGGGGATGAGGGAAGTGGGCGGGACCAGAGAAGGAAAGGCACAGGAATGGTGGAGGTGGTGGGAGGGGAGGGGGGTGGTCGTGGTGGTGGGATCAACTGTGGTTTGAAATTCAAGCGCATTTGTTTTATTGTCGGAGTGAAATGTTACAGCGGTTGTTTATTATGCGATATTTAATGCTTCTAATCACACCCAAGATTTTCTTGCACGTCAGCCGAAATGTTTATCGGCTAGCCCTCCAAAATAATTCCCCCAAATTTAAGAGAACTACGATTGTTCGTCAATATTCATTAAGTGTTTCTATGTTCACTTTGAAGCGTCTTTTGTGGAGGGAAAAAATGGTGAAGTCGTGTGTCAATTCTCTGTTTTCAGATTGATATTTATTTCAATACTTGTTACCCTTCAAAATATTACTTGGTTTACAAAAGTGTGATTTGCGTTGATTGCTGGGATGCAGTTATTTACTGTATCCTTCTTGAGTTTATTAGAACAAAACATTAGTAATTTATCGAGAGCCGGCGATGCAGAATAACTGCTTTGGGGAGAATCTGGTTTGTACCCAATATTTTTGTTAATCTGTGTGTGTGCGTGAACTTAAATGTTTCGGATTTACTCGTTTTTAAGACTATGATCTACGTGTGTGTGTGTTGATCGATACGTTCCGGCAGCTATACTATGTTTGTTTGTTGTTGTCGTTGAAAAAATACGTGGTGGGCTTGTCGATGTTTCTATGAGTCATATGCGCACATACATACGCGCGCGCGCGCGCACGCACGCACGCACACACACACACACACACACACACACACACACACACACACACACCGCGCGCGCGCGCGCGCGCGCCCGCACTTTTTCTTATCTGAATGTAGCTCTAGTTTTGTCGTCTTTGAATATAGCCCAGCTTCGTTTGTCTTTTTGTAATGTAGCTCTTAGCTTGGTTTATCTTAATTGAATCTAGCCCTAGCTTTCTGTTACCCATCTGATTGTAGCGCTAGTTTTGTCCTAGTTGAATGGGGCTCTAGTTTTGTTTGTCCTATTTGAATATAACCCCACTTTTGTATTATTTGAATGTAGCCTTAGCTTTGTTTATCTTATTTGAATGTAGTCGTGCCTTTGTCTTCTCTGAATGCAGCCCTAGCTTAATCTTATAAGAAAGTGGTTCTATTTTGGTTTGTTGATTGGAAGGAAGACCTAGCTTTATCTATTTGAATATAGCCCTATATTTGTTTGTTTATTTGAATATATCCCTAGCTTTCTTTTAATCTTATTTAAAAGTAGCACACAAAACTAGAAAAGGGCTTAAGACTATTTTCAGATGTAGTTGCAAAGTGAGACGACTGCAGGCGGAAATCTGAACAAATCTTAAATAAGTGTTGGCGAACCGCCAAGAGAAACGTGGACAAACGAGTCTTAAGACAAAACACGACCCGTTTCGACCTCTTAGGTCTTCTTCAGGCAAGACACAAACAAATAGGACAATGAAAACGAACGAGTTTGTCACTTAGCTTAATCACTTCAGCGCAGGGAAGATTCAACGCCTACCTTGCGCTAAAGAGATCAAGCTAAGTGACAAACTCGTTCATTTTCATTGTCCTATTTGTTTGTGTCTTGCCTGAAGAAGACCTAAGAGGTCGAAACGCGTCGTGTTTTGTCTTATGACTCGTTTGTCCACGTTTCTCTTAGCGGTTCGCCAATATTTATTTAAGATTTATTTTCAGATGGTTACAAGACATTAACAAGAGAAGCAATGGAACTAGTTTGAAATCATGAGACGAATAATCCCTACAGGCAGATGAAGGGCGAAAGGAATCGTGGGGAAGGAGGGAGGGGGGGGGGGGGGGAAGGGTCGGTGGGGGGTTAGGACAATCGGTAGGCAGAGAGGCCTGCAGATATCGTGCCCATGATAGAAATGTTTCATTTTAAAACAGTTACAGAACGCAGTCTTTGTGAATGAGTTGGAGGCCACGCACGTCGTTAATTCACAGTCAGAGATAGGATGCGATTTTCTCTTTTTCTTTTACTCTCTCTCTCTCTCTCTCTCTCTCTCTCTCTCTGTGCGTGTGTGCGTGTGTGCGTTGGGGTGTGTGTGTGTGTGTGTGTGTGTGTGTGTGTGTGTTGTTGTGTGCGCGTGTGTCTTGGTGGGTGGGGGGTGGGGGGGGGGGGGCGAGAAGATGGGTAGGGATGGAGCAATAACATGGAGAGGAGAGAGAGAGAGAGAGAGAGAGAGAGAGAGAGAGAGAGAGAGAGAGAGAGAGAGAGACAGACAGACAGACAGACAGACAGACAGACGGACAAACAGACAGACAGACAGGCATCGACAGAAAGACAGAGAAGGAGGGGAAGAGTAGGGAGGGCGTGGGGAGTACGAAAGAGAGCGAGGGAAGGAAAGAGACGGGGATATCCGCGTCTTACTCTCTGTTTTCTAGGGGTGCCAAAGGCATGTATGCTGTCGGTAATTCAGTTTTATGGTGGACGCTTTGCTCTCTCTCTCCTTTCCTTCACTGACAGGTCGCGTCGTTTTGCCATGGGCGAGTCATCAGCAAGCTTTTACGTCATGCAATACTACGTTTCACGTTGACGTTAGGACGTTTCATTTGACGTCTTACATACCACGTGTTATTTCAGTTGATGCTTCCATTTTGGATTTCGGTTAACGCTTTTAGTTTCAGATTCCATGCGGTTTAACTTGCCAGATTCACCATAATGTTAAAGTTTTCAGATCATACACAAACAACTCGATGTTTAAAGCATAGTTAGCTACGTTTAGCTAGATATTGTTATATGCGACCTATGTTGTTAAGATATCGATTTATGTGTGCATCTCTGTTTCGAATCTGAAAAAAGTTTTTTTGTTTGTTGTTTTTTGTTTTCAGTCATCGCATACAGTGTCATCGGACACATCTGTTATCAGTGTGTTAGCAAAGTGTAGATGATCGCATAACATCTGACAAATCTACACAACTTTCATTATATCAACACCTTGATCGCAGGTTAGCGACTTTTTTAATTAAGTGACAACTTTAGGTATGGTGTAGCCCGAACTAATCTTTTCTTATTTATAGTCTTGTCAAGTTTGATTATGCGAAAACATGTAATTCTAACAAAGATGATGTTGTCCACAGGCGCGCACGCGCCCGCCCGCACGCACGCACGCGCACGCACGCACGAACGCGCGCGCGCGCGCACACACACACACACACACACACACACACACACACACACACACACACACTAAGATCCTGTCCCGATAGCTGAGACTTTGGGACAGCGAACTACGTCAATGGACAGTTTCAAAAAGGAACGGTTGAAGACCAGTTTAATCAGACTGAACCGAAACGGAATGGTGAAGATTGTGAGATAAGCTGTTCCAGACAGATCAAACCGAAAATGAAAATGAAAATTCACCGAACGATGTGGATTTTACGCGACGAGCGAGGAGCCATCGCGGAACGGAAAGTGATCGGCGTTGGCGAGGGGTGTGTAAATTTCAATAACTTCTGTAAGATAGTGGGGGCCTGTAATGGAGTTAAAGGTGAGAATAGCGATTTTGTACTGAATACATACCCATAAAACGGAAAGTGATCGGCGTTGGCGAGGGGTGTGTAAATTTCAATAACTTCTGTCAGATAGTGGGGGCCTGTAATGGGGTTAAAGGTGAGAATAGCGACTTTGTACTGACTACATTCCCATAAATCGATAACCAGTGAAGGGAGTGCTAAAGCAGGGTGATATAGTCGGTCTTTGTAGCATGCTGATTTACTTTTCTCCTGAACTGTTTTGAAATTTTTGGGAGTTTGACGCATTCAGTTACGTATCCGCTTAACCATGAATGGTCATAGTCTAGGTATTCCGACGTGCCTTAAATGTACCTTTTTAATCATGAACTATGGCTGCATGTAGAGAAGTAGAAGTTCCACCTTTAATGAACCTCCATAATTTGCTCTCGCTAAACCTGTTCTACGTAGTTAAGTAAATAGTGAATAATGTTCAAAATGAAGAAAGTTTAAGATCTGATACTGAATTCCCGAAACGAGCAAAAGTATAGCTGTCCTCACTATGACTGGAACTCAAACCTCTGATTTACCCCAACTATGAAAAACTTTGGGAAAAAAAATACAGAAAAGATCGTTGTCAAAATTCAGTTTCCTACCGTGAGATCTTCCAAAGGCTAATTCTGACATCAGTCATTCTTCCATACAAAAAACATGATAATCACATTTTTAGCGCATCAGAAAATAGATGATTTCAACACTAAATACTGTAATCATCTAGCATCTACACGGAAGGGTCGGTAACGGACAATCAGGAATCGGGTGCAGCTTTCAGTTTCCTTCTTTCAAGTGAAAAGATCTGCCCATGTTGGGTTAGAACAAAAAAGTAAACAAACAGACAAAAACAGAGCCATATCTACCGCTCAGCTCTGTGGTATTTTGGTCTGCATGCTACTTAGATGCTTATTCAAACGTATCTTTCAAATGCTTTTCTGTATTGATTTAATGTCAGTTTTATATGCTCCCAGCGAATGATATTCTAATGCAAAGATTTTTTTTTATTAAAATGAATTGTTTAACACTTTTTCTTGCTTTTGAGACGGAATAACATTAGATTTTGTTGGTACATTCATATTGTTGTTTTTTTTACCTTTTTTTTTTTTTTAAAAGGGAAATCAGACATTTTCAGTTCGTTCATTGAAAATGAACCGGACAATCACTGTCCATGCCCAACTTGTGGTGTTTGGTCGTGGGTATTGTTT
>CM065737.1:21300588-21303088 GCA_033310375.1 Conus canariensis | reverse complement strand
ACTGAACAACGACAACAACCACCACCAGAAAAGGGGATCACACACACACACACACACACACACACACACACAACACACACACACACACACACACACACACACAACACACACATACAACCTCCCTCCGCCCCCTCCCCTCCCGCGCCCGCGCGTTTCAGTCTTTTTTGCTTCTTCTTTGTTTTTTTGCCTTACCGTTGCATCGTAACTTTGTCTATTGAGTTAGTAAATGTGCCGAGTTGACCTCATCAGTCTTTGTCTGAACATATCCAGCTGCTGCATGCATAACAGTAGGCTTGGGGGGAGATTCTCCTTTTTCTTGCCCTTTAAGCTGTTTTAGGAAGTCAGGCGCCCCTGCTCCTCCCTCCCCCTCCTCCCCCTGCGCACCCCCCCTCCCCCATCCCTCCCAACCTCCACTGACCGTTTTACTGCTCCGGCGCTTTGCAAGTACACGCAGACTTATTCCACGTTATTTGTGCATGCTTAATGTGTCTGTGTGTTCTGAAAAGAAACAGGATGAAGAGATAAGACTATCGTCTTCAAGCTGTTAGCGTAGGTTCCAATTGCCCTGCTCATGGGTACGTGTATATTTCACGCGCATGCTGCGTCCCTTTTGTTATGCCCAGAGCGGGTCTGACCTTTGCAGTCCGGACAGACCGGGTCCACTGTGAAAGACTGCGTCTCTTGATGGTTTGGTGAGTCTGGGTTTCCGCTGGAAGATGGGGTGCGCGGACGGGGGTAGGGAACGGGGCAGGGGAGGAGTGGGGAGGGGGGGCTAGAGTGAGGGAGGGTTGTAGGAGGAGAAGGTAGTAGAGGAGGGAAGGGGAAGGGGGGGGGAGCAATGACATTTTCTTCTCATTTTTGGTGCGTGTTTTGAAAGTTCGTTTTCTTCAGAAGATAAATACACGGAAGACAGCTAAGGAAAGAAAAGAGAAAAACATTTGCATGTTCAGTCTGTTTTAGTGTCGTTTAGGCTTATTAGCACTGAATGCTGCAATTCAAATGAGGACGCCATATTTAGTGTCGTTTAGGCTTATTAGCACTGAATGCTGCAATTCAAATGAGGACGCCATATTTAGTGTCGTTTAGGCTTATTAGCACTGAATGCTGCAATTCAAATGAGGACGCCATATTTAGTGTCGTTTAGGCTTATTAGCACTGAATGCTGCAATTCAAATGAGGACGCCATATTTAGTGTCGTTTAGGCTTATTAGCACTGAATGCTGCAATTCAAATGAGGACGCCATATTTAGTGTCGTTTAGGCTTATTAGCACTGAATGCTGCAATTCAAATGAGGACGCCATATTTAGTGTCGTTTAGGCTTATTAGCACTGAATGCTGCAATTCAAATGAGGACGCCATATTTAGTGTCGTTTAGGCTTATTAGCACTGAATGCTGCAATTCAAATGAGGACGCCATATTTAGTGTCGTTTAGGCTTATTAGCACTGAATGCTGCAATTCAAATGAGGACGCCATATTTAGTGTCGTTTAGGCTTATTAGCACTGAATGCTGCAATTCAAATGAGGACGCCATATTTAGTGTCGTTTAGGCTTATTAGCACTGAATGCTGCAATTCAAATGAGGACGCCATATTTAGTGTCGTTTAGGCTTATTAGCACTGAATGCTGCAATTCAAATGAGGACGCCATATTTAGTGTCGTTTAGGCTTATTAGCACTGAATGCTGCAATTCAAATGAGGACGCCATATTTAGTGTCGTTTAGGCTTATTAGCACTGAATGCTGCAATTCAAATGAGGACGCCATATTTAGTGTCGTTTAGGCTTATTAGCACTGAATGCTGCAATTCAAATGAGGACGCCATATTTAGTGTCGTTTAGGCTTATTAGCACTGAATGCTGCAATTCAAATGAGGACGCCATATTTAGTGTCGTTTAGGCTTATTAGCACTGAATGCTGCAATTCAAATGAGGACGCCATATTTGGATGCTCCTACGTAGAACAAATTCAGTGAAAATGAGACGCTGATCTCATACCTCTTCCTCGCTACTCTGTTCCCATACCTTTCGCCCCTCCCTCTCTCCCTCTCTCCCTCCCTCCCTCCCTCCTCCTCTCCCTCTCTCCCCTCTCTCTCTCCTCTCTCTCTCTCTCTCTCCTCTCTTCCCTTTACCGCCTTTCGTTACCATCTCTCGCCTCCCCTCTTTGGTAAACCTATGATTAGTTAGCCTGTATTCGCCCCCATACCCCTCTCACCGCGTTTTCTTGCTGCAAAATTCATTGTTATCATTTCGTTCGTTCGCTATGCTCGTTTGCTTGTTTTCGTTTCACATCGTAGAAGCTAAAAAGAAAATAACATTTCTTTGTCTTTGTGCTGACCAGTGACTTGGGCCCTCTTTGATGCGGTAGTACCAACCGGTTTTTTTTTTTTTCACAGGATGTCTGTCTCATAACGGTTGTGATTTGACAAGTATTCTCTTCTTTTTCTTCTTCTGTGCGTGCGTGTGTGTGTGTGTGTGTGTGTGTGTGTGTGTGTGTGTATG
>CM065737.1:21275588-21290588 GCA_033310375.1 Conus canariensis | reverse complement strand
AGATAAAAAGGGCACAGGAGGAGAGTGGTGGTGTTGTATAACTGTAGAACCCCGAGAGAAAAAGCAAACAACAACAACAGCAACAACTACAACAACAGCAACAACAAAAATGCTTCACATGGGAAGTAAGAGAGGAGGAGGAATTGGGCATATGGCGGAAGACGTCAAATCCATGACAAACCGTTACATCCATGACAAACCGTTACATCCATGACAAACCGTTACACTTCGAGAGTTCAGCTCCAAACATTAGCCAAGATATGTTTTCCTTCTCCCTCAAAAGTTCCTATCATGTATCCTCCTCCTTTGGCAGGTGAGCTGTTGTTGTTGTTGTTGTTGATTTTCCGTATGGATTTTTGGGGGCTGTTGTTACCGCACACTCAGAACAACAACAACAACAAAAAAAACCACAAAAAACGCTGTATTACTTCCCCCCCCCCCCACCCACCCACCCAGTGCTTGGTGAACAACGTTTCATTGTGGAATGCATGAATGAGAACAGAAAGTCTAGAAGAAATATAAAGATGTCATGCCCGCTGGACCTACGTATTATAGATTACACTACCACCAACCACCACCACCACCAACAACAACAACAACAATACACGCATATACAGGCACCCACAAATGCTCGCGTGCAACACACACACACACACACACACACACACACACACACACACACACACACACGAAAGAAAGAAAGAAAGTATGAACGAAATTAAAAGAGAATTGTCGAAAGAAAATGTATAGGGCCACCGGGTTCTGTGTGGTGATAACAAGTTGTTCCTTCTCCTGGTTAGCTGATGTTTTGGAAACGGGTTCTTTTGTCACGGGGTTAACTTATAACACATTAAGTTCATCAGTAAATGGACGAATAAACAACGACAGTTATGGATCGATGAGAAATGAAATACGGTGACGAAAGAATAACATGGATGATACAATACACCCTTACTCTAAACTTAAAGAAAAGGATAAACAATAAACAAACAAAGACGAAAATATAAACTCATGAGAAATGAAAAAACAAACAAACGTTCCTTGTGGCTCAAAGCCCAGACCACCACATACTGGCACACATTAGGGTTAAAGCATCTCCCTTTCTGTCTGTCTGTTTGTCTGTCTGTCTGCTGTCTCTCTCTACACATACACACATACATATGTGTGTGTATATATATATATATATATATATATATATATATATATAGAGAGAGAGAGAGAGAGAGAGAGAGAGAGAGATTGATACTGTGGTTACATAGGTTCCGGAGACAAGAATTTCATGGTTCGGATGTGAAACGCACTTCGTATTCTACTTTAACACCCTCCCCTCTGCTCCCTGTCACATCATAAGTCCTGTATGTGTAGCTATCCAATGGCTGGATCACTTGCTTCTCAGTCTGAGCTTTGCAGGTTTAAACCCCCGCATAGCCTGGTGGGGCTGGGTTTCCCCAGTTTTCCACATCCTCACAACTCTGGAGGACCAGCAATAGGGGAACTTTTCTCTGAACGTGTGTGAACGTCGACGATTAGATACACACGTAAAAGATGTTGTAACCCAGGCCATCAGCTTGATGGCTTAGGGAAACATAAAGGTAACTAGCATGCACCAAGATGTTTTGAAGGGAAGACAGGTGGGCAGCGCTGTGCATGTCTCATTGTTCATTGAAATTCCGCGAGAAACTCCAAACTGCACGTCGTTAGTTATGTGTCTGCAGTCGCTATCCCTATGAACTCTTGGTGGTCATTAACATATATATTTGAAAGAAACGAATACCAGACTCTTTATGTATCATTCCACTCCTTGGCTGGCACCGTTTGAAAAGGTGTCCTCGATGGACAGTTAATTAAAAAACAAAAACAAAAAGCAAACAAGAACAAACTCACAAGTAGTAAAATTGCAGGTTGGAATTAGAATTTGTGGTCAAAAATAAAAGATGTGTTTCTTAACCGACAAAAAAAAACAAAAAAAAACAAATGAAGGTAGAGAAGCAACGCGTTTCGACCTCTATATCCCACCTCTCTTGTTTATCTCGTTCGTCTGTCTGGCCTGAAGGAGACCCAGAGGTCAAATACGTTGATTCTGTATTGCAATGTGTTTGGTCCACGCGTTGTGCGGTTTCACTAAATCATCTTCCATTACCTTGTGGAAAACATGTGGTCTGTAGTATAAAACTCTGAAAGGACTTTCGTTTCTCTTTGTTTTACATGACAGGGAAAAACACGAACATTTTTTTTTAATCTTTCCATGCTTTTCATAGCTTTCGTCGTTAGGGTAAAAGGTATTTATACCACCTCTCTCTCTCTCTCTCTCTCTCTCTCTCTCCTCTCTCTCTCTCTCTCTCTCTCTCTTAAGTTCGGTTTAATCACAGCGGCGTCATTGCGTGCAGGTTAGTCGCAATTAAACTTCATCAATATCTGCTGAATTAGGCAGGGAGGGGAGGGGGGGGGGATAGGGCACACGTCGCAGCACTTACTGATAAATCAATGAATGCGTGTAAAAATGCGCAAGGAAAGAAATGGGAAAGGAGGCACATGAAAAAGACTTACAAGACGCTAGACCTACGCATTAAACTAAAGTGCTAATAATCTCTCTCTCTCTCTCTCTCTCTCTCTCTCTCTCTCTCTCTCTCTCAATGTGTCCCCCCACACACACACCACGCACCACCCCCACACACACACACACACACACACACACACACACACACACACACACTAACAACACATACGCTCAACAAATTTCTTACCTCTTTACACTCCCTGTTCTCTTGATTCAGTGTGAAACTTCTCCCTCTCTCTATTTGTGTAAGTGAGCCTTCACAGCCACGTGGTGTCCTATGTAACTCAACTATTTCAGAACTGAAAAAGAAAAATCAATTCCCGTCCGTGGGGCCACGGCCGAAGCAGGGGGGGAAAAGCTGGGCGCAGCCAACCGGCGCGTCCTTCAAGACAGAGAAGAGCCTGTCAACAGGAAAGACAACTCGACGGTGGTGGTCAGCTAGTTGTGCCCCCTTGTGGGAAGAGAGGCGGTAAAGAATGAAACAAACGAGAGAATCCTTTTATACTCTCTCACTATTTCTCCATCCCCTCCCACCTCCTCTCTCTCTCTCTCTCTCTCTCTCTCTCTCGCAGCCCACAAGAAAACAGCGTGAGGCGTGCGCACCGGGTGAAGATCGCGCGGGCTGGCGGGTCTAGTCAATCCTGAAGCGGCAAGCGGCGGCGATTGGTCGGCTCGGAGCCACGTGACTGAAGTGGGCCGGCACGTGCAACATCAACCCCCCTCCGGAGTCCACTTGGCTTGTCTGAGAGCCGGGAGAGATAGATGACAAGAAACACTCGATGACAATGTGCATCAATATATTCTGCCTGGATGTATAGAGTGTCTGATTAGTTTTTCGGTTAGATTGGAGGAAGGCGTCGGCGGGGAGGGGGGGGGGATTGATGGTGATGGTGGTGTGATCACATACCATGTGGGGGAAAAATCGGCAGAAAGAGAAAAAAGTACAACAAAGTTAACTACAAGAACTGTTTACACAATTCTAAACATGAGAGTTCAATAACATCAATATCCTTAAAGCAGACACAACTAGGCTGCACTGAGGGGAGGATGATGACCACCAGACCGTCTCTATATCATCTCAGTAGACGAAAGGATCCAAACAAAAGTAATACCCAGCAAAAACGATGCTACAAAATGCACGGAAAAGATCACAAAGGCAAACATACTGTGCAGAATGGACATCTAGTTTCGATTCCGGACAGACTTTACAGACTCGTTTTCTTTGCCGCCAGACTACAACACAAATGCTGGCACCTTACAAAATTCTAACGGGAGCAAAAAGCTCAGAGGCTTCCTGGAGCAAACACAGGTAAAAGACCACAAAGGTAAGAAACAGCAGACGACATGACAGAAATCATAATGATTCCAGAGAAAAGGCGGGCACAGGTGCCGTGTTTCAGTGGTCAGCATCCCAGGCAGGGAGGGAGAAGGGAGATCAGGATTGTCGCGGTTCCAGTCTCATCGCAGACATTTGTCAGCGGCACTTTTCCGCCCAGGATGGTTCCTGCCCAAAGTTAAGTGACTGTAGGCTGAAACGGGAAGACTGGTACCATACTTTCGAGTTTCATTCACTTATGAAGTGCGTCTTTGAAAATGCCGTTCCAAGGTCCTGAGCAACACTGCAGATGTGTGTGTCTTTCGGACCTGGTTGACTGAGGTTGTGATACTGATTTAAGACAGCATAGAACACAGATCTGACATGGAATCTCAGAGTACAATCAAACTCATTGGCAGTATGTTTATCATCCTTCATGCTCTTTAATCATTTCGCATAAACAAAAACAAATCAAAATAAATAAAAGAGAAGAAAGTCGAAAATGTAGTTACCATTCATACTTACTCCGCTCTTGTGGTGTCGTCAGAGTCGATGAAATCCTTGCGTCTACGAAGGACACGTCTTCGATTTGGGACTACTGTGATAGTCATGTGAGAATGGATTTGTGAATTCTTTGCTGTTAACAATAAAGACATTAAACCTGTGACTGCAGTCGATCTTACCTCTGTCTGGATATGATTGGACGAGAAATGAAAGCAAGCTCTTGTCGTTCACTTTGTGAGCATGCTGAATCCACTGATGTGTCTTTAAACAACCCATGTTTCATTCTTACGTCGTAGCACGCGTCATGTTTAGCCATTGCTTTTCTGTTTTCGAAGAGAGAATGATTCTGCTGCCCCCCCCCCCCCCCCCCCCCCATTCACTCGCCCCTACCTTTACCCTAAGTTCCGTGCTTAGAAATCTTCGAATTTTTGCGTGAAGTCTGTTGGCCATTATCGTTCGATCGTTTTGCTTGTACAATATCAGAGGGAAGGAAAAACGAATGGGGACAAAGGGTGGGAACAGGAGATAGGAGTGCAATGGGGACACACACACACACACACACACACACACACACACACACACACACACACACACACACACACACACACACACATACAGAGAGAGAGAGAGAGAGGAGAGAGAGAGAGACGCTTCAAAATGCGTTTTTATTGACGATGGCCTACATAGCCTTTATGTCAAGGGGGTGTACATGAATATTTGCAGCGCCGAAAAAAAGTACATCATGCAAAGTAACATTAACTATAACAGATTACGTAAATGTTAATGATGAGGCTTGAAGCCGTATAGAAGAAAAAGAAAATATTGACATACTTTCTCGTCACCTGAAATGAATACGCAGTTGTTTTTGTTGTTGTTGTTTTTTTTTTAACGTAACAACATGATCATAAACACAAGTGCCTTACCCAGACACACAGATTCACTGTTAGAATCATATTTGCACGGTCACATCAATCATCGCCGTCCACTTCATCATTAGCTTTTTTAGCGAAGAGACCAAAGCCATCTATGAGAGAGAGAGAGAGAGAGAGAGAGAGAGAGAGAGAGAGAGAGAGAGAGAGAGAGAGAGAGAGAGAGAGAGTTAATTCTGTTAAAGCCTTAAACTCGTAATTAGCCCCAAGTAGTAAGATCGATATGTTTTGAATAAAGCGAAATAGCTCAGGGGCAGGAAAGTGGGAGAGAGAACAGGGGGTGTGAACGGGAATAGACGGAAAGGGAGGAGGAGAGTGAGTATAGGATGGAAAGAAGGGAAGGCTAGGGAGGTGACTGGGACGAGATGATGTTGATGATGATGATGATGTTGATGATGATGATGATGATGTGTGTGTGTGTGCGTGTGTGCGTGGCGTGTGTGTGCGTGTGTGTGTGTGGTGTGTGTGTGTGTGTGTGTGTGTGTGTGTGTGTGTGTGTGTGTGTTGTGTGTGCTATAATGGTATAAGTCATTGAAGGACACATTACAGTAGCATTCCCTTGAACTGTGGGCCGAAGTTCGGCGCGAGTGACCTTATCGTCGGAGTTTGTTTTTACACATGTACTCATTGTGTAGTATTCGTTCGCAAAACACACACACACACACACACACACACACACACACACACACACACACACACACACACACCACACACACGCACGCACGCACGCACGCACACATACACACATCATGTCATGATATATTTACACACATATAAATGTATTTACAAGCACATTCTCATGATGCATGAGTGTGTGTGTGTGTGTGTGTGTGTGTGTGTGTGTGTGTGTGTGTGTGTGTGTGTGTGTGTGCGTGTGTGTTTTGTTGACAGATAGATAGAAGATAGATAGTATAGATAGATAGATAGATAGATAGATAGATAGATAGATAGATAGATAGACTGGTTTGCTATGGAGCTTTTATCATTGTTTCCTGACCTGAAGAAGACGTGAATCAGAAAAAAAATATGCTGAAAAATGTAGTCAATGGTCAATACATGAAAAGATTGTTGTTTTGACTCTTACGTTTTACTGTCCGCAGTGCTTACTACAGAGAGAGAGAGAGAGAGAGAGAGAGAGAGAGAGAGAGAGAGAGAGAGAGAGAGAGAGAGAGAGAAGAGAGAGAGACAGAGAGAGACAGAGAGAGACAGACAGAGAAAGAGAGAGAGACAGAGAGAGAGAAAGAGAGATGTGTATATACATGTCTATGTATGCATAAAATGTATATGTGCATCTATCTATCTATATATCTATCTATTTATCTATCTATCTATCTAATTTGTATCTTGATGTTTTACCTGTTGTGCTATCTGATGTTCATTGTGGATGTGTGCTGGGATTCAATTGAAATGAAAAATGAAATGAAAATGTTTGCTGACATGCAGCTACGTTTTCCTATCCCAGAAGAAGATCCCGAAAGGACCGAAATATTGGACAAAAATGAAAAAAAACAAACAAAGGAGACAACCAAACGGTTTTGTCGTCAGTTCTTTCTTTTTTCCACTTCGTCTCTATCTATCTATTTATCTATCTATCTATCTATCTATCTATCTATCTATCTATCTATCTATCTATCTCTGTGTGTGCGCGCGCGCGTATGTGTGTGTACATATCTATATCCATATCTTTATCTATCTATCTATCTATCTATCTATCTATCTATCTATCTATCTATCTATCCATCTATGTTGCCAAAGTTTGGTCGTGATTTTCTTTAAATTATGCCAGAAGAATACTTCAGAATGGCTTCCGAAGTGATCATTTATGCATTTAGCTATCAACTATTTTATCTGTCTGTCTGTCTGTCTGTCAGTCTGTCCATTTGTCTAAATTTATATTTGTCCGTTTGTCACTATTATGGTTGTCCAGTAATAGCTTTTCGGAGCAAAATGGATTGATTTGCTTCCTTGACTATTTCCGCCATTACAGCCTGAAGAATGATGCATGCTGGCGGTGACATTCGGGACTCTAGAAGCAGAAATATTAAAATCTGAACAGATTACGATAGCTTCGATCAGTGATCGTCATCACTTTTGTCACTGCTTGTCTGTATACACCACGGATGGCAAATTGCACACATAGCTTTATTTTCACTTGCTGGTCTATTCTTAAGCAGATACTATTTTAATGGAATAGTTGTCAAAGAAATATAATTTTGACTGCACAGGTGCGCATGGTGTTTATCTTGTTCACCAATTTGTATTGCTTTATGTTGTTGTGCATGTTCGTTGTCTCTTTACTTGAGCTAATTTTTTTTTTTATAATCATCAATCATTGTTGTTGCTGCTGTTGTTATTGTTGTTGTTGTCGTACCCTGGCTAAAAGACTCCAGGGATCATCCAAACAGCCGAAGTACTTGAACACTATCAATCTTAAAATGCGACTGCATTTTCACGCATCGCTGTCATAGAGCCTCATGTAGCTCACTGTCACCAGTGTTGATGTCAATGAGGTGTGTCAGAAATAGTTTTCCCGTCCCCAACTAGGTCCTTCTCTCGTATTCCTGTATCTATTAACCACCATCTGTCCATCTATCTGTCTGTGTGTCTGTCTGTTTTATGTAAGACTGTGTGTGCCCATTTTGTGCATGAATGTACATATGGTTACGTGTGTGTGTGTGTGTTGTGTGTTGTGTGTGTGTGTGTGTGTGTGTGTGTGTGTGTGTGTGTGTGGTGCGTGCGTGCGTGCGTGCGTGCTGTGCGTGCGTGCGTGCGTGCGTGCATGCGTACGTGTATGTGTGTGTGCGTGTGTGTGTGTGTGTGTGTGTGTGTGTGTGAGAGAGAGAGAGAGAGAGAGAGAGAGAGAGGGGGGGGGGCGCAAGCGTATGTACAAGCATGTGCGTAATTTGGTGTTTGATTTTATACAAATGTATTCGTACACATTCTCTCTGTCTTCTCTGTCTCTGTCTCTGTCTGTCTGTCTGTCTGTCTGTGTGGTGTGTGTGTGTGTGTGTGTGTGTGTGTGTGTGTGTGTGTGTGTGTGTGTGTGTGTGTGTGTGTGAGCGGCTTTGGATGGAGGAGAGGGGGCAGGAGGGGAGATGTGCACAACTTCCTGCTCTTAAGCTGGTACGTTTAAGGTTACTTGAGCGTTGTTCCAAGAAACTGAAATGAGCCTTCTAAGCTGGAAGCAACACACACTTGGGCTGGTACAGCCATCTTGATATTGTTGTTATTGCTCTCTCTCTCTCTCTCTCTCTCTCTCTCTCTCTCTCTCTCTCTCTCTTTACTTTTTTTTTTATTTTTTGTTTGTTTGTTTGCTTTTCCTCTCTCTTGTTTCTGTCTTTCCTTGTTGTCTATTTTTTTTTTTTACAAAGCTTTATTTGCTTCCTAGCAGTTTTGGTTCTTCATTGCCTCTTTCTTCTTCTGGCTGAAGCCTTCTCTTCATTCTCCATGGCTTACCATTTGTGGTTTCTTTTTTGTCTGTTTTTTTTTTTTATTCCCTCCCTCCGTATCTTTTTCCCCGTTCTTTTTTTCTCTTTTTTTCTTTTCATGTTCTTCTTCTGCTATAACTTCTTCTTGTCATTTTGTCTTTCTTGATGTCCTTGTTCTGCCACTGTTTCTTCGATGACACCCTTCTCCTTCTTCGTCTTCTTTTCTTCTTTGGCTGCTTCTGCTGGTGGTGGTGGTGGGGGTGCTGCTGCTGCTGCTGCTGCTAGATCTGCTTTTTCTTTTGATTTTTTTGCTCTTATTTTTTTGGTCTTCTCTTTTTTATTTTATCATCTTTGTGACGGGTCTCCGACGCTCCCCCTCGTTATTAAAGTATGATTATCATATGCAGGGATGCAAGGGGGTATAGACAGAAGTATTTACGCTTTCACAACCAAAATGCGCTCTCGCATAGGCACACGCACTCTGTCACTCACATCGGGCCCGCACAAAAGTGACGGGAAACCAATAACATTTCATAGAAAATAATCAACTTTTATTTAACTTGACTCCGAGCCCCCACCCGTCACTACACAACACACTTATCTGTATCATACAGCAATGTAAACATCATACAGACAATTTCATAAATCGCATCCCCTGTTCTTCAATTATTCTTACTTAGCCAGGAAAGACACTATTCCACTATCCTGTTTGCACACTTATAAACTTAAGAGCAAATAAAACGTCCATAACTTGCCAGCATTGCTTGGTTGACCGTCAGTTTCTCTCATCCCACTGTGCGACTACGAGCTGAAGCTGCCACACTGTTGTGTCCTCCCGATTGGCCAAACCCCAGTTGGGGGACACTGGCAACGTAACTTGAGTCGCACCCTCACACCGAGTCTCCCAGACTCCACCGCACTTCGCCCTCCCCACGGAAAGGGCTCCTGTCGGCCTCTCCCACAGGTCTTCTCTGGCTGCAAACACCCCACCGTTGTCTGGCAGCTCCCTGTCTAGGCCCCAACAGGCTGACACGTCTTGCTGTCGACCGTCCCCACACGGGAGACAATTCTTCTCGTCGTCGGCTCCGAGGCTACAGCAACCTCCACTGTCTTACGTCCCCACCCAGGAGACAACGAGGCGACAGCAAACCTCTGCTTCACGCTGTATTTTCTTGAGCCCTCAGCAAGACGGGCGAGTTCACTTTCCCTTAAGTGAATCACACACTTCCTGGTTTTCCAAGCACCTTATATTCGTTCTCAAAGAAAGAGAGAACCCGAGTTTAACTGGTTCAACCAATGGAATCACTGGCACACACCCATCACACGGTTTGTACCAATAAATCCCCAAGTTATTTTTATTCCGCCAATGGAATCACTAGTCACCTACACATACACACACACCCAGCTGCTAGCACCAACAAAGACTCGGGTACCAAGTGGTTAATGCATAACCTCCCATTCAAACTCATGTTCGATTCCCCGAAGCTACCCATTGTACTAACAGCCTGGACTTCTCTACCAGCCAGGACTGATGCTTCAAGTAGTTACTACCTCTATAGACAACAAGGTGCAAACCACTCACAAGGCCGAAGCCTTCCATTCATTCCTCAGAACAAGAACGACTGAATGGTCAGTGTACTCTGCCTGCAGGCTGACGGTCGCCTACCCGTGACGGTCACCTGACACGATCGCCTTCCCTTCAGGCCCACTGGAGAACCCAGTGAATAGCCAGTGCTCAAAGTGGACACTCTCGTCTACCCAGGACCGGCAGGTCGGCATGTTCTTGTTACTACCCCCTAGACATGCGAACCACTCCCCAGTAACTCTCCCTCCTTCAGTATACGACTCGGGGTATTCCCCACTGGTGATGCCTGAGTTCGCACACTTGAAGGATCCAAGGAACTTGCTCTCAACAACAGCAAAACTACCCTTAATTTGTCTAAATGCTCGAGAACATTCGGCCGACTCATGACAATCTTATATCTCTCTTGATTTGTACATTGTTCATTTCAGTGTTTCCCTCATTCTTGTGCGCCAGTGTCGTACTGAAAGTCTGATCTGTTCACGCTCTTAATCCAGCGCCCCCTCCACTTCTCCTTTTTCCCACGTTCCACCCCACTTTCTACTTTGCCATCTATAACCCCGTTCCATCCTCCTCCCACCCCAGCTCTCTCTCCACATACACACACCTTACCCAGTGCTACGAAGTCTCATACCCTTGCATTTTTTTTTTTTACCTCGTCCTTTTCCTTTATCATTCTCATCCTCATCTTCCTCATAATCGTCATCGTCATCATCATCATCGTCACCACCACCACCACTATCACCACCATCTTTATTATGTTTTTCTTCTTTTGCGTTTTCCTTCGCTGTCGTCAACCGAATCAATCTTGACGACTCGCCCATTGACCATGTCAATGCTTCCATCACTCCGGCTGATGACAATATCGTGACACATATCCGATCTTCTCGTCCATCTCCCCGAAAACACCAGACCCTCCTTTCTACCCGTCACGCCCTCTCCAGAGATACAGTCCCAAGGGTGTACCGTATGGTGGAGTGACCATTGTTCAGTTAGCGCCTCGGGTATTCTGCCGCTGTCAGATCCAACTTAGGCACACACACACACACACACACACACACACACACGCACGCACGCACACAAACGCACACACATACCCATACATACATTCCTTGTCTCCACTCCACCCCCTGGAAGTAGCGTCCCTGTCTGTATCATCTACGCTGCTCACTGACCCGCGATTGCTTTCGGTCGTTCTGAGGGTATCGGTTTACTGTTCGTGATCTTGCTGTTTACCACCACCTTCTTCTGACGAGAGAAAACATCGTGTTTATCGTGCGGGATGGACCAACAATCACAGACCAAAGAGTGTGGTGATTCGGATTTCGGCCCGAAACCTCCGGGGTCCAAATCCTTGTAGTACAGGGTCAGTGAAGGGTGAATATGGGATTCCCCTATACACCTCCCATCTCCTGCTCCTATCTCACGCGAACGATTATTTTTGCGTTCGTAGGTTGTCCTCTTTAAAGTAGACATGGATATCAAAACAACGAACAAAAATAAAGCGACGAAAAAAGGAAAATGATAAGAACCAAGAAAAAGCAAACCAAATTAAAAACAACAAAACCAAACAAACGAACTAACTAAAAAACGAAACACAAAACAATATCTAAGCTAGGCCAGCAACGTGGGTGAAGATGAAGAACATACGCCCCAGAGAGCTATGATCTACTCGACCCGTTTGCTGTGCGACTGTTCGATAATTGTTATTGGCATGGAGCAGAAATAGGACGCGTGTTGTGCGTGGTGAACTGACCTGAACCGGGGCCAGGTGAAGGGGTAGGGGTAAGGGTGAGGGGGCACTTAGGGGAAGATAATGCCTGTCTTTCCGTTGCAAACAGAGTTACCTTTCCCCAGTTCACGGATCAGACAAGAAGGTCTAGCGAGTCAAATAATTATTGATTTTTTGAGCATACTTCAGGACAATGATCGAAATATTGGCTGCCTGCATTCCGGGTGCACCGTTTCACACCCATGTTTAGACATTTTCTCTCTCTGATTTAACTGCTAGGCTGACCGATGGACGGCAACACTACTTTGGCGCAACCACCAGAGGGATCTGTTCCATGAAAACGGCGGGGCCACTCTCGCTGAAAGCGAATTCTAACACGGATTACTTCCCTGGCAGTTTTCCAAACATGGTCTATGAGAACAAATGCGACTGAATACTACCGAAATAGATCCATGGAGGGATACCAAGAGAAAGAGGCCTGACCAGTTCATGCGTTATTCAAAGAGCGACGCATCACAATTTATAATGTATACATGAACAAAGACCAAGAAAGGTAAGAAAAAAAATTTATGACTTGTAGTTCTTATAGGAATGTTAATCTTGTTTGTGTTGAAATTCATATAGATTTAACCAGAAAAAGCTAAATTAGAGACTACGTTTTAAACACTGTATTTGTTGGGAATACCGGGGGCTAACCTGTCCCTGGTGTTAGTCGGACCACGTTTGCATTAAAAGCCTTTGAGGTTTGCATTCATTTTCGTCACTTGGCCATGTCACGTAATCGCCTGCTTTCTTGCACCAGGAACATGGCACCTATGTATTCAAAATTGGTACAGGAATTTGTTAAATCATTGACATTTGATCACGAAAATTCGGTTTGTTGAAGAAATATGGGGATCAGAGCTTAGAGCCAATAGACGTATGAATCAGCCAGGGACAGCTGCGAGCCAAATCCATATAATCAAGGTATTATTCAAATGAAACAGTTTTGGTATGTCCAGTGTCGGTGGTAGCTGTCACCCCCAAAATAAAGATGTATGTGTAGGGGCGAGTTGGCCATTGGGGCCAGCTTGCTACATAGGGTGGGCAAACATGTCCATAGATAAAGCATCACACGTTTTTTCTGTAATGATTAGCTGATTTATAGGAGTGACTATGTTTTTGTCCAGTTACTAGAAGAATGTTTTGATTTAAACCAACTAATAAGTCTGTATAGGTTCTACTATGATCAGAGAGAAGAGAAGAAGAAGATTCAAGCAAAGAAGATATTGGCCTACAGATCATTATCATCAGAAGAGGATTATGTCTGCAATGTTGCCAGTACCCTTGACCAACGACCGAAAAGCGTGAAGAATGGGTCCAGTGATAGAGCATGAATGCAAGGCTCATGCGAAATGCGCAGGTTTCGGTAAAAGCCCTGTCAATATTTGTAACAATGGTGACACTATGGTGACACTATGGTGACACTATGGTGACACTATGGTGACACTATGGTGACACTATGGTGACACTATGGTGATACATGGTGACACTATGGTGACACTGACACAGATCCTACATCCCCTGTTAGCACCGTGAGCTATAAAAAGCAGCCTCCCCCCCCCACCCCCCCACCCCCCTCCTGGTTTCATGTCCTTCTTGTCAGTCAGTGCCAAATATGCTTCTGTTGTTTATATCATTCGCTGATGATTAAAAAACCAAAACACAACAACACTCCAGATGGGCTAATGAGCCGTAATCTGAACTTCTGTTCCTCCCCTTTGGCATTATTGTTTTACTTCAAGAGGGATGCCAAAGTGTTAGTTGCTTTTTGGGTGTTTTTGTCGATGAAGTATCCTGTCACTAGGAAACGATGCAAATCTGCTATTTACAGTCAACGCCTACAGGAGTCGAGGGTTTTGTTGTTGTTGTTCCTAATTTCTTTTTACCATGTGTACTGAAGAAATGTCAAATATTGTGAAGTTCTGAACCAACAATTTTTCAACTGCTAATATTGTATCTGAACTTTTGTCGTTTATTTACTTTTTTTTGACAACTGAAAACAAAAATTGCACTTCTCGCATACTTTTTGCACGTTTTCTGCTTATTGGAAAAAAGGCAGGGAGGGAAGGGGGAGGGGGGGGGGGGAACTTGCCCCATACTGGGGTGAAACTTACCTCGACATGGAGCAAGTTGGTCTCCGTGCTACTAGGTCAGCTAAGGGCCAAACTGTGAAGTATGCTACGATGGTTTCGTCATTAACTGATATCCTAAATCCAGGCAAAATAATGACCGTCGGTTTACATCATGTATTGTTCCTTGACCTCTGTTAAGATATTCTTCACACGGCTTTTAGTGCTAAAAAGGGCCCGACTAGGCCCGGTCTGTCCTGTAAGTTAAAACTTGTGTTTGGCTTCGTCAGTAGGCGAACGATGTAAACTTCCTTAAAGACCAGTAACTGAAAAGACGACTTTGACAATGATTCCCGCACCAGTCCTCGAAAGAACCTGACACTGGTTGTTGAAACTTGTAAGGGGAAACCCAACATTGATGGATTCGTGTGAAATGCTGGCGCTGGCACTGTGATAGGACTGGCTTCTTCATGTGGTTGTGCACATCAGATGCGGTAATTCGTAGCTAGCCTAGCCTGGGAATGATACTACTTACGGCTGACAGATTTTGAAGCAGCAGAAGAAAAAGACGCAAGGAAAGGGAGGAGGTAGAGTTTCGGTGGAAGGAGGAGGAAGAGAGAGGAGGGGGAGGGGGAGGAAGAGGGAGAGGAGGAAAGACGTTGGGCAGCTCTCCGCGGACTGCTGATGCTGGAGTTATGGCAGGACCAACATGAGTAGGACTGTGTAAGGGAGAGAACCAGAAGGAGCGGCGTGGGAATGGTGCCACCTTGACGGCACAGACCACGAGGCAGCCAGAAAGCAAACAGTAACAGAAGGAGAACATGAAGGAGGAGGGGGAAGAA
>CM065737.1:21268088-21270588 GCA_033310375.1 Conus canariensis | reverse complement strand
CTACAGCAGCCTGGCTCCAGTATTACTCCTTTTGGTCATCCCAAATACAGCCATACCCTTTCCCTTCCTACTGTAGCCATGGTGACAGCTCACATTAAGCAATCCATATCAGGACGTCCCGCTTTGTATCAAACGATAAAACATTAAAGTCAGAATGCAGCCGCCCGTCGGTAAACAACGCACAGACATTGCATGGTGAGCATGAGTTAGTCTCTATTTTGAAAAAAGGAAAAAAAAAACTGTGGTGAAATTGGTAGGAGAATGAAGGCTTGACCTATAAAAACAAAGGAAAAAAAGAATTAAAAAGACGTCATGGAAGACCCCACTAAAGGAGGTGGTAGAGTGTGGAGTGATTTCGGTTGTGTTCAGTGGTACCTGTTCTAATCCATCGGATGAAGGACATGACTTAAAAACCTCTGGTTGCGTAACAAGCTTTGTGGGAGCATAACCCCTCCTCTTTCTCAGAAGGTGAAGGTGGAGTTCCCTGTCTGCTGGCTTGTGCAATGTCTTTTATTCTCTGTGCGAGATGTGCATAAAGAGACTGAAAGACTGAAAAACAAATGTTTGGACGCGTGGTCAAGATCTACAGTGTGTACGCATCTCTTATGTGCATATTTATATGGAGACAGCATCCGAGACTTTACAGTTTCATCTTCACTAATGAGCGCACAGAACAGGTTTTCTGGATAGAACTGAGTCTCGACATGGCAGACATACGTGGAGCCACGTTAGGCCTAAGATCCTTCACTGAATTGTTGTTCCTGCTAAATGTAGACCCAAGATACTGAAAGTGGCCATCTTCTTACAATATCCATATGTCAAGCAGGAGTTTGACACGTACTTCTTGTCTGGAACCGCTGATCAAGATTTCGCTTTTCAGTTAACATGTTTTTGGTGAATTTGGCACTGAGGTTGTCCGTTTTCAGAGTTTCTCTGCACCTAATAAAATCCATTTCAACAGTTTCAGGCACCTTGTGCGATGTTTTCAGTCGCCTGTTAGAAACAGGCAGTCATCTTGGGAGTATATTTTCATGTCCGTCATTTGTAACGTGTAAAAAGGATATGGTTGTTGAAAAATCGTGTTTGTTTGGTATTGTGTCTTACAGAAATGTAATTTTCACCTATTTGGGGGTGCTTTGTACAAATTAAGTCAATAACATGAATCCCAAAGAGGCGACGCATATTTAAAAAGTCATCCTCTCGGCGAAATAAAATCACTCAAATGAAGAAGGCTGTGCTGTCTCCCTAAATTCTTCTCATTTATATTTTTTTACCCTGTTTTAATGACTTACAGCGTCGGGTAAGCCACAGTGAACATGATCATGGTATTAGAAACATATTAATCCTGTTCAGATTCCTGATTCCACAATAGCTTGAAGAAAAAAATAATGGTGAATATCTGACACAGCTATCTTTCTGCAGCTCTACTTTGATTGAATATCATGGGTTCTTTTTTGTTTCTTTTTAATTTCCTTTTTTGCTGTCTGGACGGATGAAGCCTGTAAACAAAAAGTTACGTAGACTTGCAAAACCAGATGCCGATGTGTCACTGCTACTATAGTTTGGTCTCCGAGTTGTCAGAAACAGAGGCCCTGAACGATTTCTAGCAATGGGCGAATATGATTTCCACAGAGCACCGTCTTCCATGTCATCTGCTACACGGTTTTGCTTTGATTGCAGATGAGAGAGACGTGAGTCTCTTATTGTGGAGGCTTCTCTTTCTTTTCCTTTCATGCTTTCATGCCTTGCCTTGCTTGCTCTGTAACCTTTCTCATTTCCTGGTCTTCTCCGGAACGAACACTCGCATCACATTCGTCGTGAAAAAACAAACAAACAAACAACAACAACAAAAAGCTAGCTTACATCTACCTTGAAAATACACGTGTAAAAGCGCTTTTTGAACTTTTTGTTTGCTGTGCTGTGCAGTGCTTTGCTGTGTGTGTGTGTGTGTGTGTGTGTGTGTGTGTGTGTGTGTGTGTGTGTGTGTGTGTGTGTATGTGTGCGTGTGTGTGTTGTGTGTGTGTGTGTGTGTGTGTGTGTGTGTGTGTGTGTTGTGTGTGTGTGTGTGTGTGTGTGTGCGTGTGTGTGTGCGCGCGCGCGTGTGTGAGTGTGTGTGCGCGTGTGTGTGCGTGCGTGCGTGTGTGTGTGTGTGTGTGTGTGTGTGTGTGTGTGTGGCGCGCGCGCGCGCGCGCGTGCGTGTGCATGTTTGTGCATGTGCGTGTGTGTGCGCTCCCGCGCGTGTATTTACGTACGTGTGTTTATCTGGATACTTGATTCAATGAATCCTGCAAACGGCCTTGCACGTGGTAACTGAAAAGACCGTAATTCATATGTTGACTCTCGTGAAACATAACATCGATGGCTGATTCTTACAGTCAAGGGAACCCAGCACTGGCAGGCTCCTGCCGACTGTTCGCGGTGGTGACATTCTGACAGGCCTGGCGTCCTCATCTGGTTGCGTATGGTGGAATAGAAACGTACAGCCAGGGAGTATTTACCA
>CM065737.1:21260588-21263088 GCA_033310375.1 Conus canariensis | reverse complement strand
AGCAAACAGTATACCAAAAACTGACATGTAATTTTACTGCAATGAATTCATTTTGCTAAGTTTAGCTGGTGATGTTTACCATCTATCAAAAAATTGCAAACATGAAACATTGGTTGAGGAAGGATATATTTTTTGTTACATATTTCTGTCTAGGATTCGAGTATTTCGGACATAATCGGATAAAATGGATTTAATTTCCAAAAACGGCAATGTTAGAATTTTAGAAATACTTTTTACATTGGGTGTTCCGTTTTGTTTACGCAGCTCAGTTTCAAGATCGTGACAGCTAGATCTGAAACGACTTAACGGATAAATAAACACACACACACACACACACACACACACACACACACACACACACACACACACACACACACACACAGAGAGAGATATGCACACATGCTCATGCATGCACGCTTATATGAGAGAGAGAGAGAGAGAGAGAGAGAGAGAGAGAGAGAGAGAGAGAAGAGAGACAGACAGACTGACAGACAGACTGAAGGCTCATTTTGAGAAGCATTTATTCTATTTTTCCCCGTTCACCCACTCAAGCACATACTGTTAGTTAGGCAGAATGATCTACCACTGCAGATATGAATGCTTATCTCCCCCTATTTCGTCAATCTAAGACATAAGAGCAAGCTTTGTTTATAATTGAGTATTTCATGCAGTCATTGCAACACCAGGCTGCTCTGTAAGTTGCTGGAACGGTGCTCGGTACTTATCCTTGGAATTTATTAGTTTATTGTAATTTAGTCCCTTGCGGATTCATTCCAAGAACTGGCCCTCAGCACTTGTGTCTTAAGAGGTTATCTTTTATATTTTCTACTTTTCACAAAAAAAATGTAGCTTGTTTTGCTCTTTCATGATTTTCTTTTGCTTCTTGGGTGGCACCTTTGGTTGGTTTTCTGAGGGCTCAACGGACATGCTACGGTATTGCGCACCAGCCTTTTCTGGGATAGCATTCTTCTTAAAACCGAAAAGGCAGAGGAGTCAAATTACCACTTTCCGCGGTCACTGAGGAGAAACAATCAGGTTTCGAAATATCGGTATCTGACCAGGAGTTATATGTTAGTGGCTTTCCTCCCCATTGAAGATTGTCTCCTTTTTGGAGACTATAAGCTTGCTGAAGGCTCATTTTGAGAAGCATTTATTTTATTTTTCCCCGTTCACCCACTCAAGCACATACTGTTAGTTAGGCAGAATGATCTACCACTGCAGATATGAATGCTTATCTCCCCCTATTTCGTCAATCTAAGACATAAGAGCAAGCTTTGTTTATAATTGAGTATTTCATGCAGTCATTGCAACACCAGGCTGCTCTGTAAGTTGCTGGAACGGTGCTCGGTACTTATCCTTGGAATTTTATTAGTTTATTGTAATTTAGTCCCTTGCGGATTCATTCCAAGAACTGGCCCTCAGCACTTGTGTCTTAAGAGGTTATCTTTTTATATTTTCTACTTTTCACAAAAAAAATGTAGCTTGTTTTGCTCTTTCATGATTTTCTTTTGCTTCTTGGGTGGCACCTTTGGTTGGTTTTCTGAGGGCTCAACGGACATGCTACGGTATTGCGCACCAGCCTTTTCTGGGATAGCATTCTTCTTAAAACCGAAAAGGCAGAGGAGTCAAATTACCACTTTCCGCGGTCCCTGAGGAGAAACAATCAGGTTTCGAAATATCGGTATCTGACCAGGAGTTATATGTTAGTGGCTTTCCTCCCCATTGAAGATTGTCTCCTTTTTGGAGACTATAAGCTTGCTGAAGGCTCATTTTCAGAAGCATTTATTTTATTTTTCCCCGTTCACCCACTCAAGCACATACTGTTAGTTAGGCAGAATGATCTACCACTGCAGATATGAATGCTTATCTCCCCCTATTTCGTCAATCTAAGACATAAGAGCAAGCTTTGTTTATAATTGAGTATTTCATGCAGTCATTGCAACACCAGGCTGCTCTGTAAGTTGCTGGAACGGTGCTCGGTACTTATCCTTGGAATTTATTAGTTTATTGTAATTTAGTCCCTTGCGGATTCATTCCAAGAACTGGCCCTCAGCACTTGTGTCTTAAGAGGTTATCTTTTTTATTTTTCTACTTTTCACAAAAAAAATGTAGCTTGTTTTGCTCTTTCATGATTTTCTTTTGCTTCTTGGGTGGCACCTTTGGTTGGTTTTCTGAGGGCTCAACGGACATGCTACGGTATTGCGCACCAGCCTTTTCTGGGATAGCATTCTTCTTAAAACCGAAAAGGCAGAGGAGTCAAATTACCACTTTCCGCGGTCACTGAGGAGAAACAATCAGGTTTCGAAATATCGGTATCTGACCAGGAGTTATATGTTAGTGGCTTTCCTCCCCATTGAAGATTGTCTCCTTTTTGGAGACTATAAGCTTGCTGAAGGCTCACTTTGAGAAGCATTTATTTTATTTTTCCCCGTTCACCCACTCAAGCACATACTGTTAATTAGGCAGAATGATCTACCACTGCAGATATGAATGCTTATCT
>CM065737.1:21253088-21255588 GCA_033310375.1 Conus canariensis | reverse complement strand
AGAGAGAGAGAGAGAGAGAGAGAGAGAGGTAAATCAAAGATTCCCATCCACAACGCATGAGAGGGTACGAGATGAAATTTGAAAGTCTCAGTTTTTTTTTTTTCACTGAGCTGTCAAAAACCATTGACTTAAGGTGAGGACTGAGACTACACTTTTTGTCCAGCAGAATGCACGAATCTGTCGGTTCCATATTGCAAATGGTTAAGGAATTCTGTTTTCCAGAATTCAGAGAGCACCGTCTATAACCATGGGAAAAACAAAGTACTACTACAACACACCGCCGTGTTTTTCCAGCTTGTAAATGGAAAGGCCGAGAAAAAAACCCCGTAAGCGACCTATTGCTGTGGTCAACGGTAAACTTTTGTTCTTTGGCTGTCTCGGGATCACAAGTTTTAGCAGACAGGCTTCCGATTTCTGTTCTTCTCTCACCCCGGTAATCCTTTCTGCAGACTGGAGATAACATGGGGTTCGGTTGATAAATCAGAGAAAATCGATGAATGAGGAATGAAAAGCAAAAGAAGAAAAGGGGTACAAAAAAGGAGAGGGGGTACTTTTCGCTCATCTGCTGATTAGTCTTCATATATGTGTGAATTGGTTTGCAGCCACTACTTTACATTCAGGCTTTTGTCACATAATACTTCCCTTTTAGGAATACTGCACTACGAAGCAAGCGAGCATTTTAGTTGATGTTATTGACAATGATAACTCACATGCAGAGACAACCGTTGATCCTACAGTAGCTAAGTTCTGGCCACGTACAGTCTTTTTCATCAGTAAAATTGAGGGCAGAACCTAGACAATTCATCATCCATTTCTTCAATGTTCAGTGAGCAGTGGTCCCAACGGTGCTGCTAGAGAAGTGTGGACATCCATGTCTCGCTGCTTTGTATATATGTAGTCAAGTGTATACATATGGTCAATTGCACCAGTGCGTCCATGGTCTGTGGCTACAAAGGTCCCCGTCTCTCTGTCTGAATGTTGTTTGGTGGATGGAGTCAAGGTGAGATGCATGTATACTGCAGGCGTTCTGGTTACGTGGAGCAGTGTTGTTTAATTTTGTTTTGCAGTCTCACCCTGTGTCATGGCGGTACCTCCATGCTACTTGTTGTGGTCACCCCAGATACAACCACACACAATCATCCACCACACACACACACACACACACACAACACACACACACACACACACACACACACTCACTCACTCACCACACACACACACACACACACACACCACTCACACTCGCACGCACACACACACACACACACACACACACACACACACACACACACACACACACACACACACACACACACATATATATATATATACACACTCACGCTCGCACACTCGCACACACACACACACACACACACACACACACACACACACACACACACACACACACACACACACACACACCACTCACTCACTTACTCACTCATGTACGTGCACGATTGCACAAGCACACACACACACACACACACACACACACACACACACACACACACACACACACACACACACACACACACACACACACAACAAATACACTCTATATAATTAGTTAGTACTATGGTCTTCATTCTTTTACTTTATTGTTTCCTTTGGGCATGAGTGTTCAATGCAACAGAATAAAACTGACAGCACACCAAACATTAGAATACCAACAAACCCAGACGCCTTTGTATCAAACGCAAAAAAAAACAACCCAATTAAGATCAGCAAGAGAATGTCCATTGCTAAATCAACAGAGTATGCATGGTATGTGAGAGTTTGTTGGGGGAAAGAAGTACAGTGAGAAAGTGGGAAGAAAATAGAATGAAGGCCGCACTTATAAAAAAAAAATAATAAAAAAAGAACAAAAATGTGAGAAAACAATGGAGCTTGGAGGCCCACAAAAGAAATCTCTCAGTATAGTAACGTCTAATTGGTGGCATCAGCATCAGGTCGTCCTTTCAACAATCCTGCAGAGAAGACTGTACTGTCGCTGGAACAGTAGAACATGTTTTGATCCATCACTTTCAGGACATACAAGGCCGGCTACGAGCAACTGTAGGTGCTGAGCTGCGGAACTAGTGAGAGTGAGCGACCGCATCCAGAAGGTATTAGGTAAGTTTACTGTATGCCAACGAGCGCACTCTTTGACATTCTCTGTGTGAGAGAGCATGAATTGTCTGGAGCACCGATTCCAGAGCATTCAGACTGCTTGCAATCACTCTCTTATCCATGCTCATGGAGGGTCATCATCCGTTATTTGCAGAGTTTGACTTTCACTGAGTAATCGATAGCACAGGCTTGACAAACATCATGGAGTAACCTCATGGACGAACTAGTCTATTCATGTTGAATCTGAAGACACTTGTTGGATGAATGCTCGTGGTGAGCATGGATTCAAGATATTTAAAGCCGCCCCTTGTCTTCCAGTTGTAGTCTGTCCAATTTTGGAACTTCTCGCCAAGATTTTGCTTTTCAGAGGATGTTTCTTCAATGACTTCAC
>CM065737.1:21223088-21230588 GCA_033310375.1 Conus canariensis | reverse complement strand
GTGTGTGTGTGTGTGTGTGTGTGTGTGGTCGGTGCGCGCGCGCCTGTGTCTGTGTCTGTGTGTGTTTGTGTACGTGTGTATATGTTTGTGTTTGTGTGTGTATGTGTGCTTGCGTGTGTTTCTGTGTGTGCAGAGAGAGAGAGAGAGAGAGAGAGAGAGAGAGAGAGAGAGAGAGAGAGAGGAGAGCACTCTGACAAAACGTACTGTACTGAATCCTTTAATGAGAAACAAAGTTTTTGATAGATAGGTAGGCCAGACATGATCTTCAGTTACTATTCAATTTCAACTGAGTGCCGGTGTGCATAGTTGTTCCTTCCTGAAGCCCCTGTAACGTTCCAGACGCAGCGGTTTTGCCTGTGTTGTCTTAAGTAGAAAATAAATCCATCCACGGAACTAAGCCTTTCTCTTCGGCTGCACTGGACGACAAGGAAACGTGAAGCAGACCGCTCAGTCAACGCCAGCCAAAAAACAGACCTTCCAGCTCATTTGGTGATTCAAAGGAAAAAAAAACGATCATATGTGTGCACACTTCTGAATGTATACGTGCATAATGCTCATTGCATTCATAAATAAAAACTGACGATAGAAGTTATCTCACAACACAAGGAAACGGAGAGAGAGAGAGAGAGAGAGAGAGAGAGAGAGAGAGAGAGAGAGAGAGAGAGAGAGAGAGAGGGGGATAGAAGAGACAAAGAGAAAGAGACAGAAACAGAGAGAGTGGAGTTGTGGTGGGGTGGAGATGGGGATAAGAGAAATACCAGAGACCAAAGAGAAAATCTCGACAAATATACTGACGAGAACATTTTGACGAGAGTATTCCGAATAATTGTATAGTCGTCCGTTCCAGATCCATTTCCATAAGCGGACGTATCAAGTCCTCTGCAAAACCCAGGAGGTCTAGACTCAGCTAACTGTATTGTGGTGTCCGGTGTGAGAACGAAATTAACCCCCAGAACAAGGCCTCTCAATCTAACTATACTGGGAGACAAGTACACTTTTTCACTCTGTTTGCGCCACACGGGCCCAAAACAGATATTCCCGATCGCCTTGTGTGGCAAATGGTTTTGAGTGAAGACGATGATATAAATGAAAAAAGTGTGTTTACATGTGTGCATGTAACATCCTGGATTTGCTTTTTAATTCAAATCTAAATCTGCATTATGGACCCCTTACCAAAATCTAACGGTGTGAGCTTAGGCTCCTTTTCATCATTCCGCCGAGTTTTTTTTATTTTTTAAATCAGCCCAATTCTTCACACAAGTAGAGAAAAAACAATTGAAGAACAAACGCACCAGTTGGCAAGGCGCAATGGTTGCGGTCGCATATTCCCTATTGGAGGGTCGTGGGTTTTATTCCCCTCAAATCCATTTACTTGTGGGAATTTTCTGTCCCAACCGGCGCCTTCTCTGGGGTTGTGTTTGCTCATGGGCTTGGATGGGAAGACTGGAACCACTCAGTCGATTTTCATTCATTTCATGGATTCGTCTCTGAGAGTGTTACTCTAATTTTCTGACCAGCACTGCAGGTGCCTGTATCTTTCGGGCCTGGTTGACGGCAGGATACAATACGCCCGTAAGAATGAATACAGCCTGATGTGTAGTCTCAGGTCAAAATGGAATACAACAGCATCAGCTTCATCATCCTCATCGTCATCGGTAGTTCGGGGCAGCAGCAGTGTTCCTCTGTTGAATTGCCAGATGATGACTTTACATTGACTGCTTCCTGTAGGTTGCTGGTGATGGGGGAGGGGGGTGGGGGGTGGGGGAAGCAAGGATATGGCTGTTAAGACGGGATGACGGAATGAGCAGCGTGAATACAATAACAATAAAGTGGCACAGAACGGAAAAAAGTAACAATAGAAACCGTGCAGTACGGAACTCCGGGACGCATCTCATCATATCGTCACGAAAAGATAGGAGAAGACAAGTCAGACCTTACACACACACACACACACACACACACACACACACACACACACACACACACACACACACACACACACACACGACACACACACGACGACCACACACCACACACACCACACACACACACACACACACACACACACACACTCACACACACACACACACACACACACACACACACACACACACACACACACACACACAACACACACACACACACACACGCACGCACACACACACACACATACACACACATACACACACACACACACACACACACACACACACACACACACACACACACACACATACACACACACACACTGTTTACTCTGTCTTTTTCCGAGAACACGTGTCATATTGTGATCATTAATGTGGGAAATTAATATCTTAGATAGTCTGTCTAAGCTCCGGTCAGAGAGAGAGAGAGAGAGAGAGAGAGAGAGAGAGAGAGAGAGAGAGAGAGAGAGAGAGAGAGAGAGAGAGAGAGAGAGCACAACTTTTTTTAATTCAAGCATCAATATTTTAGGCATTGTTTGATTTTCCACCCTGTTTTTGTTCTTGTTTTTTTTTTTTTTTTCTGCTACACAAAGCACAGACCATTAAATGGTTTCTCCCTCCATCCCACTCCCCATGCTCACGGAGTTTAGAAACAAAGTGGACTGGAAACTAGCCGATAAACAAACTGGCATTTTGATGATGAAGCCAAGGAGTTATCAGGCATCCAATACAAGAAATATGTGGATGTTAGTATGAAAGACTGATACTTTAAAATAGCAGCGATAGGCATCAACAGAATAAGAACACATCTCAGTCTCCAGACGAGCAGAAAGGAGGGTGTGGGATACATGTCTCCAACAATCTAAAGCATTCATAATTTTGCACGAAGCGTTAAGAAAAAAAAAAGAGAAAGAAGGCAGGGATGGAATGGAGGAGGGGAGGGAAGGGGGGGGCAGAAAGGAGGACAGCAGGAAGAAGACAAATAATGGACAGAAAGCCCTCATAAATTGACCAGTTCCACCCCCTCCAGTAAGCTAACTGACTGCTGCCTGTGTGAACAGTTCCACCCCCTCCATTAAGGAAACTGACTGCTGCCTGGGTTAACAGTTCCACCCCCTCCATTAAGGAAACTGACTGCTGCCTGGGTTAACAGTTCCACCCCCTCCATTAAGGAAACTGACTGCTGCCTGTGTTAACAGTTCCACCCCTCCATTAAGGAAACTGACTGCTGCCTGTGTTAACAGTTCCACCCCCTCCATTAAGGAAACTGACTGCTGTCTGTGTGAACAGTTCCACCCCCTCCATTAAGGAAACTGACTGCTGCCTGTGTTAACAGTTCCACCCCCTCCATTAAGGAAACTGACTGCTGCCTGTGTTAACAGTTCCACCCCCTCCATTAAGGAAACTGACTGCTGCCTGTGTTAACAGTTCCACCCCCTCCATTAAGGAAACTGACTGCTGCTGTGTTAACAGTTCCACCCCCTCCATTAAGGAAACTGACTGCTGTCTGTGTGAACAGTTCCACCCCCTCCATTAAGGAAACTGACTGCTGCCTGTGTTAACAGTTCCACCCCCTCCATTAAGGAAACTGACTGCTGCCTGTGTTAACAGTTCCACCCCCTCCATTAAGGAAACTGACTGCTGCCTATGTGAACAGTTCCACCGCCTCCATTAAGGAAACTGACTGCTGCCTGTGTTAACAGTTCCACCCCTCCATTAAGGAAACTGACTGCTGCCTGTGTTAACAGTTCCCCCCCTCCATAAGGAAACTGACTGCTGCCTGTGTTAACAGTTCCACCCCTCCATTAAGGAAACTGACTGCTGCCTGTGTGAACAGTTCCACCCCCTCCATTAAGGAAACTGACTGCTGCCTGTGTTAACAGTTCCACCCCCTCCATTAAGGAAACTGACTGCTGCCTGTGTGAACAGTTCCACCCCCTCCATTAAGGAAACTGACTGCTGCCTGTGTGAACAGTTCCACCCCTCCATTAAGGAAAACTGACTGCTGTCTGTGTTAACAGTTCCACCCCCTCCATTAAGGAAACTGACTGCTGTCTGTGTTAACAGTTCCACCCCCTCCATTAAGGAAACTGACTGCTGCCTGTGTGAACAGTTCCACCCCCTCCATTAAGGAAACTGACTGCTGCCTGTGTTAACAGTTCCACCCCCTCCATTAAGGAAACTGACTGCTGCCTGTGTGAACAGTTCCACCCCCTCCATTAAGGAAACTGACTGCTGCCTGTGTGAACAGTTCCACCCCCTCCATTAAGGAAACTGACTGCTGCCTGTGTGAACAGTTCCACCCCCTCCATTAAGGAAACTGACTGCTGCCTGTGTTAACAGTTCCACCCCCCCCCCCCATTAAGGAAATTGACTGCTGCCTGTGTTAACAGTTCCACCCCCTCCATTAAGGAAACTGACTGCTGTCTGTGTGAACAGTTCCACCCCCTCCATTAAGGAAACTGACTGCTGTCTGTGTGAACAGTTCCACCCCCTCCATTAAGGAAACTGACTGCTGCCTGTGTTAACAGTTCCACCCCCTCCATTAAGGAAACTGACTGCTGCCTGTGTTAACAGTTCCACCCCTCCATTAAGGAAACTGACTGCTGCCTGTGTTAACAGTTCCACCCCCTCCATTAAGGAAACTGACTGCTGCCTGTGTGAACAGTTCCACTCCCTCCATTAAGGAAACTGACTGCTGCCTGTGTGAACAGTTCCACCCCCTCCATTAAGGAAACTGACTGCTGTCTGTGTTAACAGTTCCACCCCCTCCATTAAGGAAACTGACTGCTGCCTGTTTTAACAGTTCCACCCCTTCCATTAAGGAAACTGACTGCTGCTGGGTTAACAGTTCCACCCCCTCCATTAAGGAAACTGACTGCTGCCTGTGTTAACAGTTCCACCCCCTCCATTAAGGAAACTGACTGCTGCCTGTGTTAACAGTTCCACCCCCTCCATTAAGGAAACTGACTGCTGCCTGTGTTAACAGTTCCACCCCCCATTAAGGAAACTGACTGCTGTCTGTGTGAACAGTTCCACCCCCTCCATTAAGGAAACTGACTGCTGTCTGTGTGAACAGTTCCACCCCCTCCATTAAGGAAACTGACTGCTGTCTGTGTTAACAGTTCCACCCCCTCCATTAAGGAAACTGACTGCTGCCTGTGTTAACAGTTCCACCCCCTCCATTAAGGAAACTGACTGCTGCCTGTGTTAACAGTTCCACCCCCTCCATTAAGGAAACTGACTGCTGTCTGTGTGAACAGTTCCACTCCCTCCATTAAGGAAACTGACTGCTGCCTGTGTGAACAGTTCCACCCCCTCCATTAAGGAAACTGACTGCTGTCTGTGTTAACAGTTCCACCCCCTCCATTAAGGAAACTGACTGCTGCCTGTGTTAACAGTTCCACCCCTTCCATTAAGGAAACTGACTGCTGCCTGGTTAACAGTTCCACCCCCTCCATTAAGGAAACTGACTGCTGCCTGTGTTAACAGTTCCACCCCCTCCATTAAGGAAACTGACTGCTGTCTGTGTTAACAGTTCCACCCCCTCCAGTAAGGAAACTGACTGCTGCCTGGGTTTTAGATGGCATGCACTGAGATGTCTTGTGGCAAAGAGGAATTGAATTCCTGGTGGTTCCTTGAAAATCGTTCAGGAATGGCACATTAAGTAATCAAAGGTCTGAGTCTTGTTTTGATGGTAGTGATCGGAAAAGTTCCATCTTGCTGCTCCATCCTCGAAGTAACAAACTGGATGAACTGTGTTTACGCTTTCATAGACAATAAGAATTGCGAATACAGAGTTTGAGCAAACTTGTCTTCGTTTTATAATAATAGCAATGGTGACGACGGCGATGACGACGACGACGACTATGATGATGATGATGATGATGATGATGATGATGAGGGGAGACTAAGAGCTTTGTTCATGCTGATCGATGACGATCAGAATAATGAAGATGATGCTAATGCGATTATGTACCATTCTGAACTATGGTTACACAACAGGCTGTATTCTACTCTTACGTGCGCAGTGTATCCTGCCTTCAACCAGATCTGAGAGATACAGACACCTGCAGTGCTGGTCAAGAAATTAGGGCAACACTCAGAGATGTATCCATGAAATAGACGAAACTTGACTGAGTGGTACTAGACAAGGTAAAGTCAACTCAGGATCGAAGCTGTTTGAGACAGAAGAATTCCACAAATATATTGCTCGGAGAGGAATAAAACCCGTGATCCCCCAGAGGGGAATACTTGACCCCAACCACTACACCTTGCCGATTGGTTAATTTGTTCAATGTTTTCCTTCTGTCCTAGCGAGAAGAATTGAGCCATTTTTTTACGAAACTTTGCAGAATGATGAAAAATGATAGCTGAAGGACACATCCATAGATTTGGGCAAGCGATCCGCGATGCGGATCTAGATTTTAAGAAAAGCGGATCCAGGACTTATTACATGCACACATATACACAAACTTTTTTCATCTTCATCCCTCTCGCCATCCAGCATCATTTGCCATTCAAGAAGATCAGGAATACCTGTTTGGGGAACATAGTGGCGCACACAGAGTGTATAAAGTGTACTTGTCTTCCAATACAGTTAGATGGAGGGTCTTGTTCTGGAGGCTAATTTCTTTCCCACACTGGAGACCACAATGCCAATTAGCTGTGCCTGGAGCTCCTGAGTTTTGCAGAGGACTTGCTGTGTACGCTTATCGAAAGGGATCTAGAACGGACGACTATATTCGCGTTGTTTTCGTCAAAATATTCTCCTCACGATATTCGTCGAGATTTTTTCTCTGCGTCTGTCAGTCTTGCCTCATCCATAACTTCATCCCACCCAACCTCTCTCTCTCTCTCTCTCTCTCTCTCTCCTCTCTCTCTCTCTCTCTCTCTCTCTGTTGTGTGTGTGTGTGTGTGTGTGTGTGTGTGTGTGTGTGTGTGTGTGTGTGTGTGTGTGTGTGTGTGTGTGTGTGTGTGTGTGTGTGTGTGCATGTTGTGTAGTGTGATAGTAAAGGCAGGAAAAGAACCTTCCATTAGGATGGTTCTCAGCCAGATATCTTTATTCAAACAGACTGGCGCTGTATGGAGCAGTTGCACATTGCGGCTTACCATCAATGGTCGACGAACTGGCGTCCATTGCTTATATGACATCATATCCTGATAGTCCGAACCCAGGATTCATGCTTACTCCTATCCACATGACGTTGTGCTTGTCGTCTTCCACATTGACAGTCACCTTGCTGTGATGAGAAAAAAACGGGGACTGTTCTAGACATGCAGACTGTTTTATCATTTTTTTTTCTGCTTTTTGTTTATTATTCATTAATTTTTTTTTAATCATTTCTTATGTTTCATTTCCGTCCTTTACCACTCCCTCTCTTTCCAGTGTAAAACATGAATAGGAGTCTTCTGTCATTAACTGAGCTGTTTTATGTATTCTTGATTCATTAGTATACACATCGTGGTCATTCATTCATGTTTATTCATATCCTTAGTTGTTATATTATCGTGTTTTATTTTTTTCTTTCACAAATGATCGGTTTGCTTGTTTGTTTTTAATAACTGTTGCAAC
>CM065737.1:21210588-21215588 GCA_033310375.1 Conus canariensis | reverse complement strand
CTTCATGGATGACACTACAGTGATTTCATCCAGAGAAGACGAGACACGTCATGTGCTGGAGAGGCTGGACGACATAGTTGCCTCATCCAGAATGAAGTTCAAGCCAAAGAAATCACGGAGTCTCTCACTGAGGAAAGGAAAAGTGGCCGGATCTGTGGTCTTCAGTGTTGCCAACCAGGCCATTCCAACAGTCACAGAAGAACCAGTCAAGAGCCTTGGAAGATGGTATGATGATACGCTGAAAGACACACAAAGAGCAAAAGAAACCAAGCAGATGGCGGAGGAAGGCTTGGAGACCATTGACCAGTGTGGGCTCCCTGGCAAATACAAGGTCTGGTGTCTGCAGTTCATGCTGATACCAAAGCTGCTATGGCCTCTGATGATATACGACATCTGCACCAGCATAGTGGAGGCAATGGAAGCCAAAATCAACAAGTTCACAAGGAAATGGCTTGGTGTCCCACCCTGTCTGACTGACATAGCGCTGTACTGTCGCCAAGCAAAGCTGAAACTACCCCTGAAATCCATCCTGGAGGAATACAAAGCAGGGAAGATCAGACTTCAAAGCATGCTGGAGGACTCAGGAGACAAGGTGGTAGAAGCAATTAAACCCCAGCTGAAGACAGGCAGAAAATGGAAAGTTCAAGAGGCGATGGATTCTGCAAAAGAAAGTCTCAAGATCAGAGAAATAACAGGACACACACAGACCAACAGACAGGGACTGGGGGTGACCAAAACTGAATGGTGGTCAAAGGCCAAAGGAAAAGCCAAAAGAGACATGATGATTCAGGAGATGAGAAAAGAAGAAGACCAAAAAAGACTCCAAAAAGCAGTCCAGCAGAGCCAGCAAGGGCAATGGACAACGTGGGAGAATGCACTCCAAAGAAGACTCACTTGGAATGACATTTGGCACATGGCCCCTCTCAGGATCAGCTTCATTCTCAGATCTGCATATGACCTTCTGCCCTCAAATGCAAACCTGGTGAAGTGGGGGAAAACAGACGATCCTGCATGCCCCCTCTGCCATGAAAAACAAACAGTGGAGCATGTCCTAAGCTCATGTAAAGTAGCCCTGGCTCAAGGAAGGTACACATGGAGGCACAACCAAGTGCTCAAAGAAATTGTACAAGTAGTCTGGGCTAGTACCAACACCACAAAAGGGAAAATCAGGACTCCAAAAGCACCCGCAACATTCTTCACGGCAGGAGGCAGCAAATCATGGCCAAGAACAACAGTGCCACTCGAAACATGCAGGCAGAGTCTGCTGGACGGGGCAGATGACTGGGAGTGCACTGCAGACCTCCCAGAATGGAAGAGTCACCCAGAGATCATCAGCAAGAGTGGCATGAGACCAGACATAGTAGTCCACTCTAAGTCAACCAAGCAGCTGATCATGATCGAGCTCACGGTGCCATATGAGAACAGAATGGAGGCAGCTCAAATCTACAAGACTGAAAAGTATGCTGATCTGGCAAACAGCCTGAGGAGAGAAGGCTATCAGGTCAAAGTCCTCACTGCAGAAATTGGAGCTAGGGGGTTTGTAGGAACGTCTGTATACAGCCTCATGAAACAGCTCTCAGTTGCAGGGAAGGAAAAAACCAGAGCCCTGAAAGCAATGGCAGAAGCGGCAGAGAGGTGTTCAAGCTGGATCTGGTCAAGGAGGAACAAAAGTGAACTTCATAAGGCTTAATTTCCCTACAAATATCAGGTGTCCCTGTGGCTCAGTGGTTAAAGCGCGAGTCATTAAGTGGAAAATGAGCATGTCCAGAGGGTCATGGGTTCGAATCCCAGCCATGGCTCGTCCCAAGATGGGAAAAAAGGGGCAGCAGAGGGACATCCGGAGTCATGAACCGGGTGTGGCCCAACCCCCCTAGAGTGTCAGGAGATAAGGGCCGAAACACTTGCTTGAAGGGGGCTTCTCTTCTGAGGACTCTCTGCTGCCACGCTCTCCACGAGTTTCTTTCTACTACAAAGATCCTATTACAAACTCTTGTATCTTCTCTCTCTCTCTCTCTCTCTCTCTCTCTCTCTCTCTCTCTCTCTCAATGTGATTTTGGCTGTGCTTGTTCTCTCTCTCTCTCTCTCTCTCTCTCTCTCTCTCTCTCTCTCTCTGTGTTGTTGTTCTTTGATTTAACGTCTGTTCACCCAAAGGTGATATTAGACAAATTAAATAAATATCAAATAAAATAATAGTAGAGTAAAATAAAATAAATTAAATGAATGAAATAAATTGATTAAAACAAAATAATAGATAGATAAACTAAATAGGATAGAATAATAAAGAAATGTGGGGGGGGGGGGGGGGGGGGGGGGGGGGGGGGGGGGGGGAGGGGGGGAAGGGTAGGTATGTGTCACTGGATGGGTTTGTATTTTCTGTGGTGATGGTGTATAGTGTCCTTTAGTAATAGTGGAATAATCTGTCCTTCACCCTTTCTTTCTGTCCTTCACGTATTAATCTATTCTATTAGTACATTGACAGATCTGATACATTATAAAGTATCTAGAGATTTGGACTGCAAATCAATTCAAGTTATGCGGTCCACAGCCCAGCCAATCATGAAAGCCATCCCAGGATTGCCACCGTGTAAAAGTTCGATCCTGTAATCTCGAGTTATGGTTAGAAAAATTGACTTGCATACTGCATAGAATATTCAGATTGTTTTAAATATCTTAAATCTAAAAGTAATAACTTCCCAATGTGTCCTACTATCTTAACAATTAACAGATATAATTTAATAACGCAGGAAAGAACAACAATAAATCAACAAATCAAAGAAAAATACCAACAGGACTGGAATGCAAAATTTGTGAAAAAAATTTTAAGAAGCTGAAAGTCATTTACAATTTTTTCAATGGATAATGGCTCATAAGGTAGCAGCACGCCCCCTAAAGTTTTAGTAATGAGTGCTTTAATTTCAGAACAGTGTAGGAGTAAATGCTTTATAGTAATCTGGTTTCCACATATACAATTTACATCTTTAGAAAATTTTGTTCTAAGAGCATTTAGACGAAGTTTAAACATCAAAGCTATAATATGTCTGGATTTTGTATTACTAAGATATGTCAAGAGTAACTTTGAATCTGCGATAGGTTCATTTAATCCTTTAATACAATTTTGTGAATATTGACTGTTTGATGTCATCAGAATATTATCAAATTCATCTTTAGATATTTTGTCAATATGTTTATAGCATTCATGTAAATCTAACTTTATATTCAGCTGTATTGTTCCTTCAACATTACGCGCTGCTCTTTTAGCTGCTCGGTCAACCACTTCATTATAATATATCCCATAATGTGAAGGTACCCAATAAAAAGTGATACTGATGTTTTTAGCTGATAACTGATGTATTGCATGTTTTATTTCTAGTATCATTTCGAGACGTGTTTTAACATTTTGACATTTGATAGCTTGTAGTGCAGATTTCGAATCAACACATAATAACACTTTACGTTTGGGCCAGTTTGTTGGAAGATCTATGATATGCTGTACCGCCTTTAATATTGCTACCAATTCAGCAGTAAAAATGGAGTAATGATTACCGATATGATACTGTTTCACTAGGTTTAGTGAAGGAATTACAAATGCTGCCCCTGTCTTGCCATTCTCGAGGACAGATCCGTCTGTATATATTTTAATATGATCATTATAATGACTCTCCATGTGTAAATTAATCACATTTTTTAATATATTCGGTGACTGATCTTTGTTCATATCCATATGGTCTATATCAAAATTAGGTTTAACTTGTTCCCATGATGGAACTGGCGAGAAAGAAGGCTTCATGGCAACCTCTTTATCTTTTAAATCTGCAGAGTTAATCATATCCGAGACATATGTATTTATTGGTTGTAGAGAATGTATATATTTTGCTCTTTTAACAAAATCATGTTGTGAGTCCAGATTTACTTCTTTTTTACTAAAGGTATCATATGCAGATGATTTTAATACATATTTCGACGCACAAACTTTTCTGTGGTTATCAAGTGGTAGAACACCCGCTTCCTTGTAAGTCCCTAAATTTGAAGCATGAGATGGTACCCCAAGGGCTAATTTATAAGCTTTACAATCTATACTTTGTAGTTTGTTTAACAAATGCTTTGGAGCACTAAAAAATATTTCCTGAGCATAAGTTAACCGTGAACGCACAAGAGAATTTGCAAGGGATACAAGCGCTCTAGTATCTTGGCCCCAGTGTTGTTTACTTATAATTTTGAGAAAATTTAAAGCTTTCCTTGCCTTGTTTAGTATGTAATCTATATGTTGAGTCCATGAGAGTTTTGACGAAAGATAAACTCCCAGAAATTTTACAGTTTGTGTATAATTAATGACAGTTCCATTGATTGTGAAAGTAGGGAGTTTTTCTGGGTTGCACCCAGAGTTAAATAGTACTATATTTGTTTTTTCCAATGATAGATTTAAGCCATTCTCTGTCATAAACATATTGATTTTATCTAGTTCACGTTGATATACTTTTTTTGTATAGTTTAATACTCTAGCTGGGGTGTTACGTTTTATTGTTACCTTCACCCACATACAGATGTCGTCTGCATACTGAGCCAAAACTGTGTCTTTAGATAGATTATTTGGTAAATCTGCTATTAATATATTAAACAAAATAGGTGAAATAACAGAGCCTTGAGGAAGACCCATGTGAAGTTTTCTGGGTTTTGAATACGTGTTTCCAACTCTTACTTGTATGAATCGTTCTGATAAAAAAATTCGCTATGTACTTGTACATGTTACCTAATATATTCCAATTTTTAAGTTTTTGTAGAAGTTTGTTATGCCATACTTGGTCATAAGCTTTTTTAACATCGAAAAAGGTTGCAAGAATATTTTTTCGCCTGGCAAACTGTTGCTTTACTTGTGTCGTTAGTTTTACCAGATGATCAATGGTAGATCGACCTTTTCGAAAGCCTGCTTGATTTATAGGTATAATGCCTTGTTTTTCACAGAAATGAACTAATCTATTTAAAACGATCTTTTCCATGAATTT
>CM065737.1:21190588-21200588 GCA_033310375.1 Conus canariensis | reverse complement strand
TTCGTTACTGATCCTTTGTTATCAGCATATATGCACATAGGCCTTCACCCCACCCCACCCCAGCAAGTCCAGACAAAATTAATTGGCACTGTTATGTCCGATGTTGGGAAGAATGTCGCCTCCAAAACAAGGCCTCTCCATCTAGCTGCAACGAAAGACAAGTACACTTGATGCATTCAAGTCGCTCTGCATCAGCCAAAAACATATACCAGAGCTCCTTGGATGACCAGATGACGAGGAATGGAGACGCAGACGGCGACAAAAAAAGTGTTTGTGTGGATTGTGGATGGATGGGTGAAGAATGAGAAGAGGTGAGTGTGTAGATGGGTGAAGAAAAAATAAGAGGGAAGCAGAAATCTTTTCCGACCAGGCACGAGTCTTATGAGGGTTCTCCCCCCTTCCCCCCACCCGCCCCCATTGACCAGTCCCCCGGTGAATATAATTATAATAACGTCCTCCGTTCGCTGTACATTCTGTAATCAAGTTTCACACTCTTACCTCACTGCATGTTTACTATTTTCAATGTTGAAGGGCTAGTGGAGTCTAACCTGTCACTTTTCTTAAAATGAACGATAATATCTGGAAGGACACTTATTGTCATCATCATCATCATCATCATCATCATCATCATCATCATCATCATCATCGTCATCATCATCAGCATCATCATTTTGTTGTTATTATAGATATTATTATTATTATCATCATTATTATTATTATATTACTATTATTATCATTACTATCATTGTTATCATTAAGAGTACTTGTGTGGCACCTATTCTCGGCTGGAGCCCAAGTTCTAAGCACTTTACAATCCACATTCTCGTTTACACGACGGGCTGCCTACCTCGGTAGAGCCAACTGAAGTGCTGCCTGTCAGAGCTTCGTTCAGTCGTTCCCCGTGTCATTCAGTCAGTATCATTCACTCAGTTTTCTTTCTCCATTCCTTCATTTTTCACACAGGGTGCATGTTGTGTCTAACGTATCATCCGTATCAACGGACAAACCGGCCTTCTCTTCCGAAAGTTGATAATGAGATTTTATGAGTGTGCAAGATGTTATCAGTGCATTCATACTCGGATCCTCGGTTTATGGTCTATTTCAAAGGACTTTTGGGAAAATTGAGTTGGAACCAATGTAAAATCTGAGGGAAAAATCCCACCGTAGCGAAACAGACGGGCGGATGTTCGAACTCGCAACCCCCAGGACCACCATTATTACGAATCCGACATTCTACCAACTGAGCTATTCCGGCCCCCACTTAAACAGCCCAGACCCCCGCTGGGGTCAAATGGATCGTTTATCTGTCCTTTGAGAAGAAGAAGAAGAAGAAGAAGAAGAAGAAGAAGAAGAAGAAGAAGAAGAAGAAGAAGAAAAAGACGAAGACGAAGACGAAGATGGAAAAGAAGAAGAAGACGAAGACGAAGACGAAGGCGAAGACGAAAGTCCGTTTTAATTGAACAGTCTTCAGTCGCAGCCGAAGTGTCGAAGACAACGTCCTGGCACCGTTTCTGCCATCGAGACAGGTAAGTATAATTGTCAATCCTTAATTTGCTCACAGGCTTCCGCCTACTAGACTCGGTACGCAGTGTGAAGAGCTGGAATTAAAGACTTAGAGCACTGTGCACGAAGTAGGAAACACCTGATCAGTAGTTCTGGCCATGTCTCCTCCGTAGAGGGGTCGATTCTCCGCCGACTACAGATGGATTGTACCGCAAGCAAAGCACCCTAGTCTGCAGATTTATTGACCGACAGACACACTTCCCACATCAGGGCTGGCAATATCCTTTCTCTTCAGGAAAACGCAACAAATCGTAGAAAGCGTTGTCACCGCAATACCTCGATTGGAAGGTACAAATGCACTGGCCACAGGAGAAAACTGTGCGCTGTGAAGCTTCATTTTCGGCTCAAAGATGGTGAAGTGCAGAGAGTGTGCCCTCCGCGTCCTGTCGCTGTTAATGTTGCTGACTGAACTTCTCAAGAGCTCTTGGATATTAGAGGAGAACAAAAATGGGTTGCATCATTTTCTTTAAAGTCTGTTGATTTGTCCATAGCTATGCCTCGAGAGCACATACTGCCCGTACCACACAAAATTATTATTCGTGTCCTCCCATCAAACAGTATTTCTTTCTATATTCTTCCATGTCACAACGTTTCTATTTATGTTCTCCCATCCTACATCTGTCTATTTGTCTATCTATCTACTATCTGTCTATCTATATCTATTAATGATATATATATATATATATATATATATATATATATATAGAGAGAGAGAGAGAGAGAGAGAGAGAGAGTACGAATAATTATAGGCCCCTAACTTAAGAGGGTAACGCATGTAGCAAAGAAATCAAACGTATGACAAGAATTGCTTCGAATGCTCTGACCATTATATCATGTTCGTACTCCCTTGCATAAGGAGAGAGAGAGAGAGAGAGAGAGAGAGAGAGAGAGAGAGAGAGAGAGAGAGAGAGAGAGAGAGAGAGAGAGAGAGAGAGAGATCACTTCCATTTGTCAAGCATTTCTGCTTATATCCTCCCATAATACGACATTCCTATTCGTATCTTCCTATCACACAACATTTCTGTTCAGCGCTCTCATTATACGACAATTTCAATGGAAATCCTCCCATTATACAACTTTTCTATTCATACCCTCCAATCGCGCAACATTTCTGTTCATACCTTCCCGTGATACAGCCATTTCATCAATGTTCTTCGATCACACATTTCATTTCATATCTTCCCATCTCAAACAAGAAAAAAAAATACACACATTATGTAACATTTCTATTTCGGTCCTCCATCACATACTTATATTCACAACTTTCTTGCAAGAAAAATAGGAAGAAAAGGCGGAGGAAAGAAGTGAGGAATGAATGAATGCAGCAACCAGACCTAAAGATGATGCGATAGAAGGAAAGGAAGGGGGAAAAAAAGACTGCTGCAGTTGGGTAGTCCCTTCCTCAGCAGAGCAGAATGATTTTTTACGTAGCAGATGAAACGTAAGATACCCCGTGGAAAAGGGACTGTACAATCCAGGTAGTGTCGTTATTGGAAAATGGGCAGGAATTTTGTGCTCTAAATGTCAGGATTGGAACACTTCCGGCAAAAGCCCTACGTTGAATGCACGTGATGGGAATCTTGATGTCTGGCTACTTCATCTGATATGTGGGGAAATGGCAAAATAAAGGGGTCTCGTTACGAACTCTCTTTAAAGTGGTCTTCTCTCTCTCTCTCTCTCTCTCTCTCTCTCTCTCTCTCTCTCTCTTCTCTCTCTCTCTCTCTTGTAAGCTATTTGATTCTTCTCTCTCTCTTTCCCTATGTCTCGCAAGCTCTGACTGTGTTTGTATGCGTGCGTACGTGCGCCTACCTTTCGCGCACGTGTGAGTGTATGTGCTTGTGTGTATCTGCCTTTCTGAACAAACAACACGCAGTGGCTATTTTCTTTGACTTGGAGAAGGCCTACGATACCACCTGGAAATCTGGGATACTTCATGATCTCCATGATCTTGGTTTTCGGGGTCATCTTCCACTTTTCATTCAAAATTTTTTGGCACAACGACAGTTTCAGGTCCGGGTTGGCACTACTCTCTCTCTGATGTTCATGAGCAGGAGTTTGGTGTTCCACAAGGAAGCATACTGTCTCCTGCTCTCTTTAGCATCAAGATCAACAACATTGTCAAGTCAGTTCAACAGGGTTCAGACTGCTCATTGTTTGTAGATGATTTTGCTGTCTACGCAACCGGAAGCCTGTACCCGAGTGTCCAGCGCAGGCTCCAGCTTTGTGTTGATAAAATTCATCAGTGGGCGGATGAAAACGGCTTTACCTTTTCTCCTACGAAGACACAGTGCATTCACTTCCATAATTTTCGACAGTTTTTTTCCAGATCCCGTAATTCAAATAGGGAAATCTCCCATTCCAGCTGTCAAAGAGGCCAAATTCTTAGGAGTATTTTTGACCAGAAACTCAACTTTCTCAGCCACATTAAAAACCTCAAAACTTCTTGCCAGAAAGCTCTGAATATTCTGCGGGTTGTAGCGCACACTGACTGGGGCGCTGATAAGAAAACTTTGCTGCACCTCTACAGAGCCTTGGTCCGTTCCAAACTGGACTATGGTTGTGCTGTGTACGGCTCTGCAAGACCGCCTTACCTAAAACTCTTGGACCCTATCCACCATCAAGGGCTTCGTCTCTGTCTTGGAGCATTCCGCACCACCCCTGTGTACAGCCTGTACGCAGAGGCAGGTGAACCCTCACTGTCCAACCGCAGGCTGAAACTGTCTTTGAATTATTATATCAGACTTTTTTCGGAACCGGAGAACCCTGCCTATGACTGTTCTTTGACCCTCAGTTCCAAAGGAAATTCGAAAACAACCCTAACTGTATTCCGCCGTTTGGTCTTCGTATGCAGCCTCACGCGCGGAATGCAGGTCTAGATCTAGGAGTTGTGTCCGATTTTTCCAAGTTTCCAGATCAGCCTCCGTAGACCTTTTTCACACCAGAGATTCGTTTCGATCTTGCAGCTTTTCGCAAAGAGTCTACCAGCTCTCTGGCGTACAAGGCATTGTATGCTGACCTCTGTTCGAAATTCCCATCCTATCAAAAAGTTTTCACTGACGGTTCCAAGTCTGAAGATGGAGTGGCCTGTGCAGCCTATTGCCCTGGTGCTCCTTCTCAGATACTGTTAGAACATATTCCTTCAGAGGCTTCGCTTATTCTGCTGAACTTACAGCTCTGGTTCTGGCGCTTAGGATAATCTCACAATCTACGAGGAGGGACTTTCTGGTTCTGTCGGATTCATTGTCAGCGTTGGAGGCCATAGCTGGCCGCAACCTTCAGCATCCAGAACTTTTACACTTCTTTGAACTTTTGACCAAGTTGAAAGCGGATGGTTATAACATTATTCTGGCTTGGGTTCCTGGTCATGTTGGCATCGGAGGGAACGAAATGGTTGATCGTTTAGCCAAGAATGCCACAACAGAGAAATTGTCCAACATATATATCCCCTGCTCAGATCTGAAACCCAAAATTAACGATTATGTGAGAGACCTCTGGCAGGAGGATTGGAATACACAGACGGATAACAAACTCTTTCAGATCCGTCCAAACCTTAAGGAGTTCCTCTCATCTACGTCTGGTGGTCGTAAAGAAGAAACAGTTCTGTGCCGGCTGCACACCGGCCATTCGTATTTTACCCATTCGTACCTTTTAAAGAGTGAAGAAGCTCCGTGGTGCATTCCATGTCATGTGCCACTCACAATGAAACATATTCTTTTAGAGTGTTGGGACTTGCACGATGTGAGACACAAACATTTTACGGCAGATTCCATGAAAACCTTGTTCAGAGATGTCCCACCTGACGCGATCTTTGAGTTCTTGAAAGAGATTAACATTTTTCATCGGATCTGAGATTTTACAGTGGAAAGATTTTTAACAAACTTTCGGATGGTTTTTCGATGTATTTTAAAGAATTGTGTGAATGACTGACTTGTGAGTTGATTTTAACGTGGTGACAGCCCTGACGTGGCCCTTTGCGGTCGGCTGGGCTATAAGCAACATTATCTATCTATCTATCTATCTGTCTGTCTCTGTGTGGTCACCGCATGTTGTGTTCAGATTCTTGGAGAAAATCGACGGAGGACCTGGCTGACAGCGCTTTGCTCCAATTTGGGACCACACAGTTCTTGTCATGAATAAGAAATGAAATGAATACCGAATGTATAATAATAAAAGACACTGCTGAACATAAGTTACATTGATCCTTCAGGTGTAAACACTCAACAGAGGGTGATTTCATGACGACCTGGTGATGATAGCCCATCTTTTGTGTTAACAGCGCTAGAACTGTGAAAGTATCATCATAGATTGGCATTGGTATAGGGTAATGGCGACGAGTAATACCACTGAAAGGCTTGAAGGAGAAAGACTGCAAAAAGCATGTGTAGTTATCTAAGCCAGCCGAAAGGACAGACGTTGTCTCGGGCTTCCCATTTGAAGGCAATGAGTATTTGGACCTTCTTTTTCTCGGGAGAGAGAGAGAGAGAGAGAGAGAGAGAGAGAGAGAGAGAGAGAGAGAGAGAGAGAGAGAGAGAGAGAGAGAGAGAGAGAGGTTATGTGACTTCTGTAGTGTGTTGGGCTGTCAGCCACATGATCTGGGCAGACAGAGATTCAGATTGTTTCAAAGGCTTTGGTTCGGAATGAGTTTGCATGTGATCATCATATCCTAAAAGAAAACAAACATGAACAATAAAACTTTAATAGCCTGATGGTTGTAAAGCCAGAGAACTATTAAAAATCCACAGTGACTGGGGTGAAACATCATGAAAAGCAGAACTTAACCATCTTCCTTCCCTGACTTTAAACATCCCTTAACCTATTAATGGGCCTGTCACTGGCAGGGTTGACCGACAGGCATTGCACGCCATACAAATCCGACACATGAGGGACCCAACTCAACTGTCAGCTCCACAGCCAAATGCTCTCACCATCTGACCGAGGGTGTCTCCTATCGTCATATACAAACACCAATATGGAAAGACGAACATTACATTTGTTAGAGAGCTCGAGACTTTATTGTACATAGATAAGTAATCAATCTAAATTTAAGCATCTTAGAAACCATAACAAATATTCGTAGAGGAGAGAGAGAGAGAGAGAGAGAGAGAGAGAGAGGAGAGAGAGACAGACAGACAGACAGACAGACAGACAGACAGACAGACAGACAGACAGACTGACATGCAGACTGACGAGACAGAAACGGAAAGGGATGGAAGAGGTTGAGAGTCAGAGACTAAAAGACTTGGAAAGAAGTAAAGAAAAACACTGAAAAATGGAGGAGGGGCACACACACACACACACACACACACACACACGCACGCGCGCGCGCGCGCGCGCGCGCACACACACACACACACGCACACACACACGCACGCACGCACGCACGCTCGCGCGCGCGCGCACGCACGCACACACACACACACACACACACACACACACACACACACACACACACACACACACACAGAGAGAGAGAGAGAGAGAGAGAGATTTCATTCTGGCATTGACAAATGCTTATGTAAGGTCATCTTGCGACACCAGTTGGGAAAGTGCATGTTTGACACACCATAAACCCCATTACAGATCAACAACTGCTCAGGCACTTAGATATTACTTCTCTAACTTAAAATGAAACAATTTTAACTGACACACTTTGAAGCATAACGAAACACAGACCCTTGGAATAGATCAGGAATAATCTGTTTCTTTTTTTTTATAATATAGATGCCTACACAAGAAATGAGAGAAAAAAACGAATGCAGAAGAATTTTCATAGCAATAGGATTTCTATAATCTATATGTCTGTTTGTCACATTTTGGCATGATGAATTTACTTCTAGGATTTCTAAGGAATGAACAGCTAGTGGTTTTATACCACTCTTCCTCATGATCACTGGATGGCACACCCATTAGAAAGGATGGTCTGCTGTACTCTCCCAGTCATCCACTCCATCTTAGAAACCCTACATTAAGGTCTTGATATCACAGCTGTTCCAGCCCACGATCTGTGGCCTCCTGTCGTGCAGAACGCCGTTTCTGGAACTTCTGGTGGCGTGGTGTTTTTCCTCTGGCAGTGCGTACAGCATGTGCGATTTCATTAGGCCCTTGGCTGTGCCTCTATGTTTACCCTACATAAGAACTCTGGACATGTTCAAGTATTTGTTTGCCGTGACAGGGCAGGCACATAAATTTATTTGTTTCCCTCCATTAGAATCCAAGAGTACGACATGATTTACACATCTGAGGATGAAGCCGACTCGAAGACGTATAATGTCCCATACGTCACTCAAAGACGAAAGATGAGAAATATATTTATGATAATAAAGGAGCGCTGCTTGTTCACGTGGACTCAAACAAGTTGTTACTGAATTTTAAACAAATAGGTAACAATATGATCAAGACAGAATAACAATCATGATCAAGACAGAATAACAATCAGTCGAAGCTATGCTCGCGTAGAGTCAAGCAATGTGTTACTTAATTTCAAACAAACAGATACAAATATGATTAAAACAGAATACAAAAATCTATAAAAGCTTTGCGTGTAACTAATCAAGCGAACATTAAGCACACTGGTCAATGAAAGACGAAACCAAGTAACAGAATCCAAATTTCTTACCACGTAACATGGTGCTCACAGTGGGAGAAAACTGGACGCCTGCAGATAAAAAGTGACAGATTGTTGTGTTTCTAGGGGAAGGAAAAGGGAAATGTGTCCGCAACCAGATAGCACAGCCACATATTTTTGACTTAAAATAAAACGAATGGGGGTAGGAGAAGGGGGGGGGGGGGAGGGGAGGAGAGATAGAAGGCGGAAGTGAAGACAAAAGAAAGTTACGCAAAAAAAAAAATTAAAATATATATACGAAAATCACAAGGAAAAAAAGGAAGAAAAAAAAAGGAAGACAGACAGACAGAAAGAAAGAAAGAGACAAAGAAACAAAGAAAGTAAGGAGGAAAAGAACGAAGAAAAATTAGAAAATGAACGAAAACGACACACTTTGAAGAAAACGGCCTGCATAAATCAGTCACTCCCTGCCTCTCTTTTCTCGTCAAAGGAGAACGGACATCCATGAAGTGGACAGTACGTAAAGATGTATCCTGTGAAAAAAAGGAACGGAACGGAAACTCTGCCGTTCCTCATAACTGGAAATTGCCAAGGGGTCCGGTGGACCAGACAATCAGGAAATAACTCCTGCAACCAAGGAGGGATTGGGACCATTGCTTTTCTTAATGTTGGCATTAACACGTGATATCTCGCTGCTTCATTTAGCTGGTATTAAAATGAGGAGCTTTTGTTGAGACTTCATGCCCATGTCTCCAACCTTTCCACTCCAGTCCTTACCTCTCTCCTCACCACACCCCCCCCCCCCACCCCCCACACCACACATCCTCACACACACACACCACACACACACTCCCTCTCTCTCTCTCTCTCTTAACACACACACCACACCTCCATCTCACTCACACACCACACACACCACACACACACACACACCCACCCTTCTCTCTCCACAACACACACACACACACCTCACATCAACACACACCACACACACACACACACACACACACACACACACACACACACACACACACACACACACACACACATGTCAGTATACACACACACACACACGCACACCACACACACACACACCACAACACACACACACACACACACACGAACACACACACCCCAAACACACACCACACCCACCCCACCACCCCCCCCCCCACACACACACACAACATGTTTTCCATAACCACTGATTTTTTTTTTCAACATATTGTTCGGTCAGTTAGTGGGAGATTGCGTCTGTTATGAGATCCAAGTAAGGCTTTTCTACACAATTCTTAGCTGCTGTCAGCACTTCGGTGAGTGACAATGTTTGGGTTATTAAACAATAGAGCCGACCACTGTGATAACACTTTTGAATCTCCCTTGTATCCTTAAATGGATCCTCGAGCTTAGGCTCAAGCGTTTCCTTCTTCCATTGTATTCTCTTTATTTAATGAATTTATCTTAAATAAATGTTAGCGAACCGCCCAGAGAACGTGGACAAACGAGTCACAAGACGAAACACAACGCGTTTCGACCTCTTAGGTCTTCATCAGGTGAGACATAAACGAATAAAACAACGAAAATTCACTTAGCTTTGATCGCTTCAGATCACTTCACAGGGTTCAGCGCAAGGAAGAAGGCGTTGAACTTAATGAATTTAGTTTTTCAGTATCTTATTATAGCGTTTTCCTCTCGTTTTATTTTTCTAACCGTCATTGGTTGCTTTGGAATGCTGTTGGATTCTGTTTTGTTGAATCTTTGGTGGTTGGAAAACCACAAATTTATAGACTCGATTTGAGACAAACGGATAACAAACGCAATCAGCAGTGGTGCACTGGTGAACTTGAATCAACGGACGAAAGACCTCTGAGC
>CM065737.1:21175588-21178088 GCA_033310375.1 Conus canariensis | reverse complement strand
TGTACATAGTCTGAGTCTCAATCAAAATGTCGATTCAGAATGCGTTCTACCTTGGCATAGATGTGCACTATTCCATATATTTTTTTCATGATTATTATTTGTTTGTAGGGGTCATGTCGGGTGTAGGAGGAAAAGACTGGAAGGATGGGGGAAGGGGAGGGCAGTTGGCGGAAGAAAGAAGTTATGGGTGTTAGACATGGAGGGAAAGGAATGAGAGAACAAGCAAGGGATCGGGGGATGCAATGGACAGGACAAATGAAACACAATTCGTTCGTTGGACCACCTACGTTAGTGGCTAGCATGATTCAAGGCTATTAGCAAAGTGTTGGGAGCATGCTAGACCATGCAGTGAGAATGGCATAGTGATGTAAGCTAGCTGTAGCTGGTATTAACAGCACCCACACATCCATCCTTTACATATGTTTGCGGCAAACAACGGGAACCGTTTCCACTTCATCTGGAATCAGACTGGACAAGATGTAGTGATAGTGTTGTCTCCGCACCTTTGGTGGATATAACCTGGGGATGGTTCCAAGGACAACTAGGAGCAACGTACTGATCTGCCATCTACACAAACTGCTATCTATGATCTATGCTGAATCGTGCGTGTCAGTGTGTGTGAGTGTGTGTGTGTGTGTGTGCGTGTGTGTGTGTGTGTGTGTGTGTGTGTGTGTGTGCGCGCGCGCGCGCGCGTGCGTGCGTGCGCGCGTATGTGTGTGCGTGCGTGTGTGTATGTGCGTGTGTGTGTGTGTGTGTGTGTGTGTGTGTGTGTGTGTGTGTGTGTGTTATAGAAAAATAAGTCTTCAAATATATACTGACTAGCTCTGTATTAATGTCAGGAAAATGTTCGTTTCTGCTGTTAAAAAAAAAACTAACTCAAGCAGATAATGAAATTCACCAATAACTTCAGTATGAAAGAATAATCACAAAGTCTGCACTATAAATTGAAAAGGACAGTACAGGACAGCAATGCCTGATAGTAGAGCGAAATCTGCAAGCAGACGCAAGGCCAACAGCATACCCCAACCTGACCAAGTGAAGCTTGAAGGAGCGAGGAGAGGCGGAATGTTGGGACAGGGATAAAGGCAAGGGAAATTGGGGGGTAGGATGGTTTGCAGAGTGGACGGGAGGGGTGTGGGTTGGGGTCAATAGCGCTAGCATGTGATGCAAGCTAACAGTACTATCATTATGTCTAGGACACCCTATCTCTACAGCGCAGGCTTTGCTTTTATGGCGCTGATAACTGGCGACTTCATTCGTGGGTTATTCATAATGGATCACCAGTGGAAATTTCTCTTCTCTCTCTCTCTCTCTCTCTCTCTCTCTCTCTCTCTCTCTCTCTCTCTCTCTCTCTCTCTCTCTGAATGCATTCGTGCCCAAACTGTCAGACAATAGTTATATACAGTCACAGCATTTCCATCACATTCATTTGTTAAATGTTTGTCTTCACACAATCGATGTCATTTTAGTTGAAAAGTTGGCAAGTCAAGGAAAGAAGCGACTATAGTATATATCAATTGCCTGAACTTGACACTGGGAAAATACTAAAAGTCCAAGGTAAAGTTTGTTCATGGAATTCTGTAGTGACAGTTTCTCGAAAAATGATCAGTCTGATAACATGCAGTTTAAACACACTCTGAAAAGAATTCATGCTCAAAATGTAGGCACACATTCAGTCATGCATCATGAACACACACACACACACACACACACACACACACACACACACACACACACACACACACACACACACACACACACACACACACACACACACACACACACACACACACATGGCGGGATGGAATGGAGAAAAGCACCCAGTAAAAGAAGTTCTGAAGAATGGTGTCCATTGAACCGTTTGTGCCCGTGGCCGTGGAGATGACATTGGCTGTTGGTCACGACTGTGTGGTGTATGGAGGCTAATGGCATGACCATAACGTCTGCTGCTCCTGCAACACTCACAGGCAGCCGCCTGTCAGCAGGCCCATGAAGCACGGAGACAAATGAGTGGATCGCCTGGTTCCAGGTCCGCTCCCTTCCATTTCCGCACAAGACGAGGACAAGGGAGGAAGGAGCAGGCCAAAGTGTAGGCAGGTTAAGGGGAGGGGGCAGGTTTGGAGAACGTATGCGAGAAACAAAATGGCCCAGGGCTATCCTCTGTTGAACCCCTTCATATTGATGACTTCCTGTCCCTGTGCAATGCGCGCTGTATGTTTGGCTATATGTGCACTGTGGAGCTTCTCTTTCGGCTCAAAGTTCACAAAGTATAAGGAGTTTATATTCCGCGTCTTATCACAAGGAATATTGTTGAATGGATCGTTACGAGAGCATTCCAGTACGTGAGAAGAAACTTGTCTGCACCATTTCGATGACAATCAATGATTAACTTGTATCCATGCCGCGAGAGAGACTATCAAAGTTGTTACTATCATCACACAACAGTTCTTTTCATATCCTTCCATCACGCGACATGTTTATGCATATCCCCCACTACACA
>CM065737.1:21145588-21170588 GCA_033310375.1 Conus canariensis | reverse complement strand
TTTTGTTTTTGTTTTTGTTTCGAATGAAAGTGTTGGCAATTTTAGGAACTTTATCAGTCTTTTAGTCAAATGACTGACTGGAGACAGCAAAACTAGTTACGTCATTTGTGACATGGTGAAAGGTTTAATTTCTACAAACAATATTTGCAATTTTCATAAAATGAAGCCTTACGTAGTTCTAAAGACGCAGGGCTACTTAAGTTTACATTAATTGCTGATGCAAAAGCATGGAAATCGACAACGCGTTATGTGTCCTGTTTATGATGTGCCACAAGAAAACTAGATGCTTTTCTGTTGCTATTCAGCCCTCACAAACACTGAAAACGAACTCTTTATGGCAATATTTTACAGACTGCCGTTCCTATTTACAGTGATCTCACTAATTTCGAAATGTATTGAATTAGTTTATATTCTTATTGTATAGGCATACACGTTTACGGAAACAACTACTTTTGACTGCTTTCAGTGGTCTGTTTTGTTATGCTTTGTAGTATGACCGGATAATTTGTTTCAGATAAGACTGTACCTTTAACGCCCTTTCAGAAAGAGTCAAGGTGTGTCTATAAATAACCTAAACAAACGATCTCTCTCTCTCTCTCTCTCTCTCTCTCTCTCTCTCTCTCTCTCTCTCTATCTCTATCTCTCTCTCTCTCTCTCAGACGTCCGTTCCATGTTAATCTTTCATGCATTACTCTGCATGTTCTCTGAAAATTTTAATTCCAGTCCACTTGGTATCTATCTCTGATGTATTTTAAACTAAAATTGTTGTGTTGTGTGTGTGTGTGTGTGTGTGTGTGTGTGTGTGTGTGTGTGTGTGTGTGTGTGTGTGTGTGTGTGTGTGTGTGTGTGTGTGTGTGTGTGTGTGCGCGCGCGCGCCGCGTGTGTGAGTGAATGTCTATCTGTGTCTCTCTCTCTTCTCGTCTCTTCTCTCTCTCTCTCTCTCTCTCTCTCTCTCTTCTCTCTCTCTCTCTCTCTCTTCTCTGTCACTCACTCGGTTTGTCTGTCGTCTGTGTTTGCCTGCCACCTCTCTCTCTCTCTCTCTCCTCTCTCTCTCTCTCTCTCTCTCTCTCTCTCTCTCTCTCAAAACGCTACTTCTTTAAGTAGAAACTACTTGGTCAAAAAGTAGTCAATGATCTGTATCTAATCATACAAACTGTCCATATGATTTTCCCATTCTTGTGTTGCTGTGGAATCTTACATGTATAATAGTAAGGAGTACATTTTTTGCCTTTTTCTAATTTAATGATTTTATGAAAGGATCATATTCGAGGTCATAAGGAACACAGCTTTTATAACAATTTGAATCTCTCCGAAGCCAAAACATGCTGTTTTTGTACCATTAATTATAAAGCTCACATTACATTTTCACATGCTATCTTGCGCATGATCTTCATAGGAAACCGCTTTGTTCCAGTGAGAAAATGAAAGTTTGAGACCTTTGCGTTTATGCAGTATTTTTGTATTCCTTTTCATTGTTTACTCCCCCCTCCCCTCACACACCTTTTGTCAGCCTTGTATCTTTAGTTCGTCATTCCTCATCGTTCCCTCCCCACGCCCCCTTTCTTTCGTTCTTTCTTTCTTTCTTTCTTTCTTTCCTTAAAGACAAATGTGAATGTAAATGTGTGGTGAAATATTACATGCATAAAAAATGTGTGGTGGGAGGACAGAAACATTAAAGTTTTGTGATGGGAGGATATACATAGGAATATCATGTATTGGGAATGTATGCATAACAATGTGAGGTGGTTGGTAGACATAAACACAAATGTTGTGTAATGGAAATATTTGAATAGCCATGTTGTGTGATGGGAGGTCATGAATAGAAATGTGTGATGGGAAGACATGAATAGAAGTGTTGTGTGATGGGAGGACATGAATAGAAGTGTTGTGTGATGGGAGGACATGAATAGAAGTGTTGTGTGATGGAAAGGACATGAATAGAAGTGTTGTGTGATAGGAGACATGAATAGAAGTGTTGTGTGATGGGAGGACATGAATAGAAGTGTTGTGTGATAGGAAGACATGAATAGAAGTGTTGTGTGATGGGAGGACATGAATAGAAGTGTTGTGTGATGGGAGGACATGAATAGAAGTGTTGTGTGATGGGAAGACATGAACAGAAGTGTTGTGTGATAGGAAGACATGAATAGAAGTGTTGTGTGATGGGAAGACATGAATAGAAGTGTTGTGTGATGGGAAAGACATGAATAGAAATGTTGTGTGATGGGAAGACATGAATAGATATGTTGTGTGATGGGAAGACATGAATAGATATGTTGTGTGATGGGAAGACATGAATAGAAGTGTTGTGTGAGGGGAAGACATGAATAGAAGTGTTGTGTGATGGGAAGACATGAATAGAAGTGTTGTGTGATGGGAGGACATGAATAGAAGTGTTGTGTGATGGGAAGACATGAATAGAAGTGTTGTGTGATGGAGGACATGAATAGAAGTGTTGTGTGATGGAAGACATGAATAGAAGTGTTGTGTGATGGGAGGACATGAATAGCCATGTTGTGTGATGGAGGACATGAATAGAAGTGTTGTGTGATGGCAAGACATGAATAGAAGTGTTGTGTGATGGAAATCATGAATAGAAGTGTTGTGTGATGGGAAGTCATAATAGAAGTGTTTGTGTGATGGGAAGACATAAATAAAGTGTTTTGTGATGGATGGACATGAATAGAAGTGTTGTGTGATGGGAGGACATGAATAGAAGTGTTGTGTGATGGAGGACAATGAATAGCCTGTTGTGTGATGGGAGGACATGAATAGCCATGTTGTGTGATGGGAGGACATGAATAGCCATGTTGTGTGATGGGAGGACATGGATAGCCATGTTGTGTGATGGGAGGACATGGATAGAAGTGTCGTATGATAGGACGGTATGAATAGGGATAGTGTGTGCTGACAATTCATGAACAGAAATGTTGTGTGATGGGGATATACATTAACATACTGTGTGTTTGAAGGATATGATACGGACTGTTCTGTTATGATAATATAGCTTTTATATTTTCTCTCAAGGCATGGATATGAATAAATCGTTGTCTGTCATTGAAATGATGAAGACAAGTTTCTTCTCTGATATTGGAATATTCTTGTAACAATTCAGTTAACTGCGTTCCTTGTGACAGGACGCGGAATGTATACTCCTTATACTTTGCAAACTTTCGGCCAGAAGAGAAGCTTTACAGTGCACATATAGCCAAATATACAGCGCACATTGCACAGGGACAGGAAGTCATCAATATGAAGGGGTTCAACAGAGGATAGCTGTGGGCCATTTTGTTTCTCGCATACGTTCTCCAAACCTGCCCTCCTCCCCTTAACCTGCCTACTCTTTGGCCTGCTCCTTCCTCCCTTGTCCTCGTCTTGTGCGGAAATGGAAGGGAGCAGGACCTGGAACCAGGCGATCCACTCATTTGTCTCCGTGCTTCATGGGCCTGCTGACAGGCGGCTGTCTGTGCGTGTTGCAGAGCACCAGACGTTATGGTCGTCATGGTCATGCCATTAGCCTCCATACACCACACGGTCGCCACCAACAGCCAGTGTCGTCTCCACGGCCACGGGTACAAATGGTTCAATGGACACCATTGTTCAAAACTTTTCACCGGTTGCTTTTCTCCCCCTCTTCTCTCCCATTCAACTCCCCCAAACATCCTTTTCACCCTAGTCCTAAGTCTATTACAGACGGACTCTTGAGGACTACCACCAAATATTGGAGAAACAGAATATTGAACCAAAACATAAAGACAACCACGAAACTAAGAACTCAAGCACTTAAACATCGGTCAAGGAAATAAGAGACTGAATAATAAATTCTCTCTCTCTCTCCCTCGCTCTTCTCTGTCTCTTCCTGTCTGTCTGTCTCCCTTTTCTCTTCTTCTTCTCTCTCTCTCTCTCTCTCTCTCTCTCTCTCTCTCTCTCTTCTCTCTCAAATTCTAAGGTCAGCCATTGTTGAGAATTGTTGTGTATTCAATGGTATTCAATTCCACCATTGAATTAGCCATTTCTGTTTTCGGGAATGACGACTAAACACGTCACCGTGTACATATATTCTTTAGTCGAGTCATCTTACCACTGAACACGATGACCTGCTCTCCTCTAAAATGAAAAGTGGGATTTAGTGTGCATTGAAGATCTTTTATACATGCTTTCACCCACGGGAACTAGTTTAAAATCTCACCCAAAGGACTATAAGGGACTGAAATCTGCAGAAATTTCGACTTGGAAGAGAAAATCACTTTCAACCTGGCTCTGGAGATGGAATCGAACCCCGCACCTTGAACTAATGGTCTATTGCCTTATTCCCTGGGTGCCGACTTTGTTATTGTATAAATGCGGTGCTCGTGACAGGAGAAAATTGACAGTTGTTTGAATAACAGATAAACAAAAAAATGTTTGTGATGAAGAAAGGGAAAAAGAAGTGAGCCTTCTACTTAGAACGTGTCAAATTTACTTTTTCCAGGATCAAATGAAAGAAGGGGAGAAACAGAAAGGGGAAAAAAAAATAGAAAATAGGAAGAAGAAAGAAAGAAAGTAAGTAAACTAAGAAGAGAGGAAGAAAGGGAAAACGCTTTGGAGGAAAACGGCCTGTAAAATCGAACAATCCCATTATGTCTTTCCCATCAGAGCTGACTGGAAGTACGTGTGGAAGTTCAAAACGCAAAGATCTGTCCCGTCCACGAACCCGAAGAATGGGGTAATCAGGAAATACCTCTTGCAAGCAATGAGAAGGCAGGTCCCTTGTTTGTTTTTTTTTTTCTTTCCAATGTCGTATCAGCCCTTGATTTCTGGTTGCTTCATTTGGCATGGGAGTGAAATAAAGAGATCTCGTTGAGAATTCTTATACACGTCTTTATCTTTCCACTCCCCCGAATCCCCCCCCCTTTCCCCCCCCCCCCCCTCCACGTTCTCCCATTTTTCTTTGTCTGTCTTTCTGTCTGTCTGTTTGCCTCTTTCTCTCCCTCTGTCTATCTGTCTCTGTCTGTCTGTCTGTCTGTCTGTCTGTCTGTCTCTCCACTCATGTTACTTTCTATGTCAGTCTATCTCTCAATTTCTGATAGCACTGCCTCCTCTCTTGTATGTCTTTCTCTCTCTGAATCTATCTCTCTCTCTGTGTCTCTGTCTCTGTCTCTGTCTCTGTCTCTCTCTCTCTCTCTCTCTCTCTCTCTCTCTCTCTCTCTCTCTCTCTTACCAAACGTCAAATATATATATATATAGATATTGTTAAAAAATATTTTTTAAAAATGGAGTGCTAAAATCAATCGACAAGCTTGTTTCAAGATATCTTGAAACAAGCTTGTCGATTGATTTTAGCACTCCATTTTTTAAAATATTTTTTAACAAATGTTGCTCGCCAAGGGGTTGAGCCCTTTCAGATTTTTTAAGGACGTTTTGATACTGTCTATATATATATATATATATTATATATATATATATATATATATATATATATATATATGAATCGTAGCAGATTTTCTGAGGATCCAGGCACAATTAACGGCCATCGTTCTGACCGGTGTGGGGAACCTGCTCTAACATAAACAGGACCATCTTGTTAATCTACAGAGGAAGCGTCCTCACTATACCCTTCATACTGCATCTCCATTAATCAACCAGTTTCTAATCTCTTCTGTAACAAAATGGTGTGGAACTACCTATAAACCTGCGAAGAAAAGAAAGAAGAAGACTATTGAGATGAGCATGATGATAACAATGGTGATCATGGCATTAACAGCGATGACAAGGACAATCATTAAAAAGGAAAGGGCCCCAGAAGGAAGGGACAAACGAAAAGAAAAAAAAAAACAAGAAGAATCTTAACTAAGACCAGAAGACATTACATTTTGGACCGGAGAGTGAATTATTACACTGGACAGAATACAATGGTGATGATCATACTGATAGGGATGGGAGAGAAGATGGGAAAAAACAAGGACAGAAGAAATGACAGACAGACAGACAGACAGATAGACAGACAGACAGACTGACAGACACACAGACAGACAGAAAGACACACAGACAGAAAGGAATAATGAGAAGAAGCAAGTATGTCTGCAGGAAATTCAGCTCGCTGATGAGCATGGGGCGACCGTGATGGGCCTCTCCTCTTTCAAGACTGAATTTTGTCATCTAGCCAGTTTACTTCTGTGTAACCAGACCAATCCATTTGCTTCCACCATACTGCCAATTCCCTTGTACGAGAAAGGACTTCATGTCTTTAAGCTCCGCCCACGTCTTAGTCTTACCAACCACTCCTCACTTTTTCAAATTCAACACTAATTCTCTTTTTCCAACACTCTAGACATATACGTAAAATTTAGATAAATGAATAATGTATAAATAAATCGAAAAACGACAAAATAAATACATTATGAATTACTGGGGAACGATAACGATCAGTTTGTTTTCATTCTCTTGATGGATGCAATTCCATTGTGTCCTCCACTTCTCAACGTATTCCCGATTGATGAACATGAGAGAGAGAAGAGAGAGAGAGAGAGAGAGAGAGAGAGAGAGACAGACAGACAGACAGACAGACAGACAGACAGACAGACAGACAGACAGATAGGATCAAAGCTTTTGGCAGTCGGGTAACCATGAAACTGCCACGAAACTTTCTTGCTTCTTTTTCTACTAGTGTACGCACTGTTACCGCACAAAATGTCACCATTGCACAAAATGTCACAGTGACATTTTGTGCAGTTATTCACTGCACAAACTGTCACAATTTGCACAAATTTGCACAAAATGTCACAATTGTGACAATTTGTGCATCTGTATGCCTTTTTTTTTAAATCACTGCTGCACAAATTGTCACCACTCTCTCTCTCTCTCTTATCTGTGTGGGTGTGGGTGTGTGTGGGTGGGTGGATGGATGGGTGGATATACTCTATGATGTCCACGTGGTTTTGTTTTGCGTTTTTCAATTTGGCTTACAATTTATAATTTTCAGTTTTATATAATAATATATACTTTTAGTCTGTATTCACTTCACATGCTTACGAGGTGACAGCGCAGACAAGATGGCCTATGTTGGTCGATGAGGCTAATAGAAACAACACGATTTGTCTTGATTCGCATGCTCATCTCTTTTGCACTTTGTTAGTTTTGAGCAATTGTTCTCATATACATCCGTAGTATGCATAATATGTATGTAATTTTCACATGTGTTTATAATTGTCCATTTTTTTCTTATCCAAGTTTTAGATACATTTTGCTGTTTTCTCCATTTAGAGAGCACGGGATTTTCTTTATTCTTCTGGCAGGGGAGCAGGTCCTTCTTCTTCTTCTTCTTCTTCTTCTTCTTCTTCTTCTTCGTCTTCTTCTTCTTTTCTTCTCCTCCTCCTCCTCCTCCTCCTCCTCCTCCTCTTCCTCCATGTTTTTTGTCTTCTTCACACACACACACACACACACACACACACACACACACACACACACACACACACACCACACACACACACACTCTCTCTCTCTCTCTCTCTCTCTCTCTCTCTCTCTGGATTTATTATGTCATTACTTGTCTATGTTGTCTCTTGGTGTCTTTCCCTCTATCTTTTTTTTTTAACCTTCGGTTTATAAGGTGTGTACACATTTTTATCGGCTTGTCTGTCTGTCTGTGTCTTCATACACAACATCTCTCTGTTGCTTGTAGACAAAATTGCAGATATTTCATGGATAGGTTCCATATGACCGTGGGGTGGTCGTAACGTGAAACATGCAATCCTTCGGTACACTTTAGTGATACACACCTACATGCACTCAGTTTGCACGCATACAAACACCCACACGCACGCAAACAGACAGAGAATAATAATAATAATAATAATGTACTACACCATGTCCAAACATAGTATGGACGAAAGTATTCTAACTGCAGTGCTTCTGGAAGAGAAATGTTTTACACACACACACACACACACACACACACACACACACACACACACACACACACACACACACACCAAAAAAATAAATAAATAAATAAAAACAACAAAAAACAAAACGGACACGAACGAACGAACTTAATAATAGTCTGCTCGCTTTCTTGAAAGCGGCGGACTAACAAGACTGACAGAGGTTGTGACATTTTGTGCAAGAGTGAATTCGAAAATGGGGCACAGGTACACAAATTGTCACAACTGCGAGTTGTGACATTTTGTGCAGTCCTTCACTGCACAAAATGTCACAAATGGCACAAGATGTCACAATTGTGACATTTTGTGCAATGGTGACATTTTGTGCGGTAACACGCTCCCATTCGTCGTCGTACGTACCTGTGCGTTTCCAGGGCACCCTGAAGTGTCCAAACGCACGTTACTGCCTTTGTTCTCCCGTTGTGGGAAAGGAAGCCGCCCTAGATCAAGGCCACTCCATCTTGCTGCACTGGAGGACAAGTGTACTCCATGCTTTCTGCTTGCCCCCACCACAGCCAATTACTGATCTTTCCACCTCTTTTCATGACAGCAGAGAGAGAGAGAGAGAGAGAGAGAGAGAGAGAGAAAGAGAGAGAGAGACAGACAGACAGACAGACAGACAGAGAGACAGAGAGACAGAGAGACAGACAGAGACAGACAGACAGACAGACAGACAGACAGAGACAGACAGAGACCAAACCAGAGAGAGAGAGAGAGAGAGAGAGAGAGAGAGAGAGAGAGAGAGAGATTCATACATTAGAATTATTTTCCACTGAAGAACAAAAATGAATAAAATAATTAATAAAAACAAAGCTGAAATTTACATTTGTTCACCATTTCATCTTAGAATATGCAGCTTTCAAAAGTAAACGGTTCCTAAACAATTATAATGCATAAACTCGTTAAAGCGTAAGGTTACAGGTACTAAACATATTCCCCATAGACTGAAGTTCTACTTTCAGTCATTGGTTACAGGTACTAAACATATTCCCCATAGACTAAAGTTCTGCTTTCAGTCAGTGATACAGAGAGTCCTTCATATCATTAATTCAAGGCGTTTTCTAAAAATAAAAATAAAAAACAAATAAGAAAAGGTGTGTGTTCGGAACGGGGGGGGGGGGGGGGGAGTGTGGGGGGGGGGAGGGAATGGGGAAGAGAAAAGAAAAAAAAAAGAAAGAAAAATGATTAACTGTAAACAAACAAATACCTTTGCTGCAGTTTTGATTTTAGAGTGTCGAGTTTAAATAATCATCTTATCGATGGTCATTTCATCAAAATGTGAAGAAAAAAAAATTAAGTGGATATGTAGGAGATATTCGAAATGTTTTTTTCTATATTTTTCATGATATTGGTAATATGGATCGGAAAACACACTGTTTGTATATCCAACAATCAGACGAGACATGAATATCTTCGTGGCACTGTGGTCAGATAGTTAATTGTTTTAAGGCTAGACAACCTCCGACTGTCTGTTCGTTATGAAGTTACAGACAATTAACAAACAAATAAATAAATTAAAAAAAACAAGTAAAAACTTACAGAATGTCTGTGACAACTGAGGCACACATGGATGTTATACGGTAAACGCATGTTCTGGAAGATATTTATTTAGAAACAATGGGGACCCCCCCCTTTCTCTCTCTCTCTCTCTCTCTCTCTCTCTCTCTCTCTCTCTCTCTCTTCTCTCTCTCTCTCTCTCTCTCTCTCTCTCTCTCTCTCTCTCTCTCTCTCTCTCTCAATGCTTTCAATTCATGGCTGTCTTTAATTGTTCATGGCATATGTCTACATTTTAAAGCTGACGAGGAATAGCAATTTCAGTCAGCTCCGAACTTGTTAAGACAAAATGTGTGTCTGCTCTGGCACTGGCTCAAAATAGATATCTGTAAGCAGAAGACATTTTTCTGGGAGACGTTGGCATCAAACAGTGTGGGGGAACTCAAACACGTCTTGGCAGCCACAGTTGAGAAACACACTGACACTAGGACACGAAAACAACAGACACTTGAACTTACAACTGTAAGAAACACACATGTATGTAATGTACAATACACGAAACAACAACAACAGATCTAAACGTAAGTACCATTCATTACCTGCTTTAAAGAACAGGACCTTTTAACGTATTTTAATACGTTCTTTCTACGCTAGGGCAAAAGGAAGTAAGGGGAAGAAAAGCATAAAATCAGAAGACGACGACATATCTCTGTCCCTTATATATGTGTGTATATATAATATATATATATTATATATTTTTTTTTTTTTTTTTTTGGGGGGGGGGTACAGTTCAGTAAAGAAGGCTCGTGGAGTTCTTAGAAAAAAAAAGGGGGACGGGAGGGGTAAGGTGGGGAGGGAGGAGGGGGGGAGGGGGGGAGGCTCCATTACCTTTAGATAACTGAGGGTTACAAAAAGTAGTATGCAGAAAAGGAAATTGGAGGTGAGTAAAGATGGAGCAAACACATTTTTTTTCCTCAGCAGAAGGCCATAAAGATTCCTCCCAGAATCTAAGCTGCAGTACCCCAACACCTTTTCACTACCGCCCTTCTCTCTGTCTACCTCTTTCACCCCCCCCCCTTCCCATCCATCTCCATCCACTAACACCACCCCGCACTACAGCCCCCTTCCTCACGCTACCAAAACTCACCATCGTCATTTGAAAGGACAGAGAAATCACCTGATACACTGGACTTCATCAGCAGAAGGTTGTGTTGCCATATTCGAATCCTGTCCAATCTCAGTTGTCTGTCCAGCTGGACGGACACCATCCTGAGGATTGGTTGCTGTTTCTGTTTTGGACGTGACGGAGAATCGATCAGTTTGAGACACCGATGGTCTCTATATCAGCGCAAACAATACATATTTATCCTATTGTTAATCTGGATTCTCAGTAGTTGTGTTATTGTTGTCGTCGTCCTCTCTCGTTATCTCTCTCGGTCTCGGTCTCGGTCTCGGTCTCGGTCTCTCTCTCTCTCTCTCTCTCTCTCTCTCTCTCTCTCTCTCTCTCTCTCTCTCTCTCTCTCTCTCACTCACTTGTACGAGCACGCACAAACAGAGAAAGAGAGAAAGAGGAGAGAGTGAGAGCGAGCGAGCGAGGAGAGAGAGAGAGAGAGAGAGAGAGAGAGAGAGAGAGAGAGAGAGAGAGAGAGAGAGAGAGAGTGCGCTCACATATACGCACAAACGCACTCACGCACGCACACACACACACACACACACACACACACACACACACACACCACGCACGCACGCACGCACGCACGCACACACACACACACACACACACACACACGCACGCACGCACGCACGCACGCACGCACGCACACACACACAACACACACACACACACACACACACACACACACAGAGCACAAGTAAGGGAGATCCTGTGGAGTCGTGGTGAGAGATGGAGCTTAGACAGGAAATCGAGGGAAGAGGTTGCTTATAGAGAGAGTGGGGTGGGGAACCAGATTCATAAGAATTTTCCGTTGGCATCTCTAGATTGAATATAGAAAATACCGAACAGAAACACGAATAAAATAGATCTTCGCAAATGGAATTTCGGTCTTCTTACCCCAACATTCAGCCTCCAAAGAAGGTTGTTAAATTTTTACTGCTGCTGTATGTTTTCTGTCATCCCCCCCAATGGGCTGTCAGCTCTGGCTCCGTCACTGCTCTTGTAGCTTTCAATTCTGATCAAAACAAATGAAACTCCGGGAACTGGGCACACTATATCATGATTCTTATTAACTGTGCACGGAATTTGATCGTCCCGAATAAAGCATTTTGCTGTTCTTGCTTCATGAATAATCCGCACTCCAGTTTCCACTCTGGAGGAGCTTCATTAGTAGCCATGGCAATGCTCATGACTTTCGATTAGGGGTGTCTCTCTATGGCTAACTATTTATGACACAACAGTTGTGTGTGTGTGTGTGTGTGTGTGTGGTGTGTGTGTGTGTGTGTGGTGGTGTGTGTGCGTGCAATGTGTGTGTGTGTGTGTGTGTGTGCGTGTGCGTGCGTGCGTGTGTGTGTGTGTGTGTGTGTGTGTGTGTGTTGTGTGTTTGTGTGTGGTGCAATTGTGTGTGTGTGTTGTGTGTGTGTGTGTGTGTGTGTGTGTGTGTGTGTGTGTGTGTGTGTGGCTGCATGTGGTGTGTGTGTGTGTGGTGTTGTGTGGTAGTGTGTGTTGTGTGTGTGTGTGTGTTGTGGTGTGTGTGTGTGTGTTGTGTGTGTGGTGTGTGGTGTGTGATGTACGTGTACGCCTTGATCATTTGAAAATGGAGAAATTCAGAATCAAAAGCAAAACACCAACAGTCTTTGACTCCAAACAAAATCAAGTGTCGCTATATGACTGACAGAATGGTTGTTGTCTTTAAATCAAACAGAAACACAAACGATATATACTTTTGTATCTCATGCTTTTTTATCTTCCCATGGCCTTGATTTTATGCTGAGAAACATTTTTTTTCTTTGAGTAGGATTTCAGATTATCATTTGTTTGCGTATTCCCTTCTGATTCCCTATGAAGCCTTCTAGTTTTGATACTGTTTCAAAAAGCAGTAAAAGGATGCCAAGGATTCAGTAGCGTCATATTCTCTGAATTTTTAATGAAACTTTATAGGACACTGCGTGAGGCTATGAACGCCACGGAAGTAACGCTATCGATAAGGCATGAAGACAAGATAACTCAGAACTAAACATAACAAAATACCACCATAATAAAGACGGTTGTAAATATACAGGGAGTTGTCTAGTCACGTATTTTGTTCGTCTTAAGACACATCGACAGAAAACATGTCAATCGCCCGCCCACCGGCAACCATCGGCCAGAAAGGTGAAAAAAAAAAAGAACAGATAAAAAAAAGACCCGGAAACTTCTGCGAGCAGGAGATTGGTTCATAAAACACGCTGATGGCTTCATTCGGGGAGCCATAGTTAACGCGTTTGTCGCGCCCTGCTTCTGAGCTTGTACGGAAAAGGAGCGATGGACAGGAACCATTTATCGTTAAGCAATAAATGCACTGTACAAAGATGTTGCTTGTCTGGCTTACGTTATCTGACTTTTGGGAAGAAACTAAAGATATGTTTGGGATGAGACTGGGGTGGCGAGAAATGGAGAGAGAGAGAGAAAGCGGAGGAGGAAGAGGATCAATAGGAGGAGGAGAAGGAGGGTGGAGGAGGAGGAAGAAGAAGAAGAAGAAGAGGAGACACACAGACACACACACAGACACACACAGACACACAGACACACAGACACACACACACACAGACACAACACACACACAGACACCACACACACACACACACACACACACACACACACACACACACACAAACAAAAGAGAGAGAGGGAGAGAGAGAGAGAGGAGAGAGAGAGGGAGAGAGAGGAGAGAGAGAGAGGGAGAGAGAGGGAGAGAGAGAGAGAGAGAGTGTGTGTGTGTGTGTGTGTGTGTGTGTGTGTGTGTGTGTGTGTGTGTGTGTGTGTGTGTGTCCGTCTGTCGGTCGGTCTGCCTGTCTGTGTGTCTGTCTGTCTGTCTGTCTATGTGTCTAACAACTTGGATGTATAAAACCAACAGTAAATAGATGGCTGTAGTCAAAGAAGAAATACAGGATGTAGAAAATGTTGATAATTGATAATGATGATGACGACGACAATGATGACGAAGACGAAGACGGAGACAATGACGTTGACGACGACGACGACGACGACGACGACGACGAGATGTCAGCGGGACATATGACAAACAAATACCTTTGAGAGCAGTCAGAAGACACCCCACGCTCTACACTTTACCCCACTCCTGTTCCGAGAAAGAATATATGGTCCAAAACGCCCAGAACTTTCAAGACTTCGGTTGATCTTCATGACCTTGTACAAAATATCACCTTTACTGTTTGTACTGTCAGCATCATCGCCACACGCATCACCTTTACTGTTTGTACTGTCAGCATCATCGCCACACGCGGCGTGCAACGCTACTGAAGAAGAGCGTGGCTGAAAACCAACAATTATCCATACATACTACCAGCAACCAACCAGCTGTAGAAACACGTTTATTCTGTATGCCCCCACCTCCAGGGTGATTTCTAAGGCATTGTTTGGAATCGGCAGTCACCAAACTTATTGGTGAACAAGAGAAAGCAACAAACAAAACAAAGGAAAAAAGAAAAATTGGAAAAAGAAATCAAACACGTGCACAGCCTGAAAAAAAAATGAATAAAGAACGCTCCATCCTTCCATGCTCATTCGCCCATTCCTTCCTCCTCAAGAAAAATAAATCTCTGAACCAAAATTGCCATTGTGTCCACAGTCAGATGAACACAGTTATGTACGTGGCGAACTAACAGAAGCAGTAGCCAGACATGTTCCTATTCATTGCCTTCACCAAGTTAATGCTTTCATCTGCGTTTGTATGTTTGTTTGTTGTTTGTTTGTCAGCACGATCATGCAAAAACAAAAATACTGGACATATTTTAGCAAAACCTGATGGAAAGATGGAATGTGACACAAGAACGAATACAGCGGTCAACTTGTGGTGCAAACTACGACCAGAAGGCACATCCAGATTTTTTCTCTCCTTCACTTATTAAGCATAGTGTGCTCGGACATTTTTCGATTTTTCAAGAGCGATACCAGGGTCTCAGTACGATATCAAGCTGATTAGATGTGTTGATATCCCCTAGCTTGTAAGATTTGATACAGATTCAGATTACAACCCCGATCCAGTCAGCAAAATAACGGTCATGAGGGCTGTGAGGGCATATGTATTTAGTCATTGCACAGCAAGGAATTCAGCTAGAAACCCGAAACTACCTCCAGAGTTGCCGAGTCAGTGAAAGTGTAGGTGGGTTATCAGTGACCGGTAGTATGGGAAATATATTAGGAAATGTTCGATACGTTCAAGAAGGATTTCGTTGAAGTTAAGATAACTGTTCGACATTGGTTGAGGTGTTCATTCCCCAAAGTGTTTATTTTTTTATTTTGTCAGTTTTCTGTGTGGTTTTAACCATGTATATCAGCCAATCCACAGACAGCGTATCATGGCTAAGGTGGCACAACTAAGTGTTGTGGCAATATTGTAGAAGTATTTAGATAAAAAGAAAATCTCTCTCTCTCTCTCTCTCTCTCTCTCTCTCTCTCTCTCTCTCTCTCTCTCTACTTCTATCTATCTTGTCTGGGTGACTTTCTGTCTCCTCTCTCTCTGTCTCTCTCTCTCTCTCTCTCTCTCTCTCTCTCTCTCTCTCTCTCTCTCTCTCTCTCTCCCTTCTTTTTCTCTCTCATGTATAAGTTTTGAGTTTCTCCCATTTTGTTTCCTGTTTTGTTTATGTTTTGTCTTCTCTGAAATTTAGTTTTAAAATTCAATGGCTTCTTTGTGCTACAACATGTAAAACATACTTTGTATTTTCATTATCATCACAGTCTGCTTTCGTAATTCATTAATATTCTTTTTCTTTTCTAAAGGCCGTTGTAAAAAGAAAAAGCTGCTCACGCTTATTTCGTTGCCCCCCCCCCCTCCTCCCCCCTCCCCCCCTCCCCCCCTCTGCCCTCAACAAAAACCGTCTGTTTGTTTGTTCGTTCGTCCGTCCGTCCGTCCTTTCAAGGTAATGGCACCGAATTGCGTGCAGCCTGTGCGTGATATTTGTGTTTTATATCTGATCGCCCATACCCCCAACTTCCTTTCCTGTCCTTTCCTATCTCCCCAACACTCCAAACTCCCACCTTACGAACCCCCCCCCCCCCCCCACACACACACACACACACACACACACCTTCCTTTATCCTCCTCCTGTGTTTGTATTACGGCCCTTGATTGATGTACAATAAAGTCTTTGTCTTTCTGTCTGCCTGCATGTCTGTCTGCCTGTCTATCTGGCTGGGCGTCTGTCTGGATGTCTGCCTGGGTATTTGGGTATCTGTCTGTCTGTCTGTCTGTCTGTCTCTTTCTCTCTCTCTTTGTTTTCAAATGTGGGCACATATTATGCCAAAAGAAGCGTGAAATCTGAGGGATATGCAGCGTAACCAATGGAAGTATATAATCTGATAAATTGCGTCAAATAATGTAAACTGTACCAGTGTATATGTTCAGGTAACAGCAGAGGCATGGGAGATTCCAAGAAAATACAAAAGACACGACTAAAAGGCACACTGTCACGTCTTATTTGCGGTACAAATTGATATTCCTTGAAGAGATAACTTTAATGAAGTACTGGAATTTTCGTTCTTTCTTTCTTTCCATTTTCTGGATAGTAGTTTTACTCTGTGTAATTTTTTTTTCAGAGAAGCGATCAAACACAACTATCTGTTTTCCTAAACTACATTTAGCTACTCTGCTCATTAATAAGTATAGTAATGATAATTATAACCGTGATGAAAATTAATAATGAAATGTGTATCCCTTAGGAGGTGAGGGTTGTAAGGAACCTTGGAAATGGAACACTGGAAATGGAAGAAATCTGCCATGCAGTTTTGTGGTTTCAGGTATCTTTTTTTTCTATCTGCACACACACACACACACACACACACACACACACACACACACACACACACACACACACACACACACACACACACACACTTCATGCATGCACGCACGCACGCGCACGAGCACACACACATACAACCGCGCGCGCGCGCGCTCGTTCGCACACACACACCACACACACACACACACACACACACACACACACACACACACACACACACACACACACACACACACACACACACACGTGGACAGAGACAGTATAGTAAAGCAATGCTTGATGCAAGCACCAGACAATACCAGCAACCATTCGCCAGCGTGACCAAGAATGCATGTGAAGCTGGAAGGAATGACGGGATGGCACTGCAGAAACAAAATCAGGGGGTGGGGGTGGGGGTGTGTGGGTATTTACAGGAGAGAGGAAAGGAGAGAAGGTGGGTGGGTGGGTGGGTGAGGATCAAAGAAGCTGGATATGATGCGACCGAACAGTACTGTCATCATGTCTAGGGCGTCCTATCTTTACAGCACAGCCTTTGCTTTACAGTACTGTCATCATGTCTAGGGCGCCCTATCTTTACAGCACAGCCTTTGCTTTTATGGCACTGATAACTGGAAACTTCATTCCTGGATTCTTCATAATGAATTACAATAGACACCCTCTCTCTCTCTCTCTCTCTCTCTCTCTCTCTCTCTCTCTCTCTCTCTCTCTCTCTCTCTCTCTCTCTCTCATCATTATCATCATCATCATCATGCACAACAACTACATTTGTCACATTTTTTGTGTGCTATTAATAACATGACACCAAATCTAAATAAGACTAGACAAAGTAATAGAATTCCACGTGATATCAGAAGTCATATTGACGACAAATATCGAAACAAATGTTGTCTGGTTGTAAATAGAGGGAAAGTTGTGAACAATACCATGAATTTAAACTTGAATGTGAAGAGCTTTCTGGTTCTTGTTTGTGAGCTGCCATAAACTAAAAATCCAATCACAAATCGGTATCATATAACCATAAATCGATAAATTAGAAGCCAGCACATAATTCTCATATGTGAAAGAGGGCCCTCACCCGATATTTTCTCCTCTTCCTTAAAGGTGAAGGTTGGGATAGATCAATTTACAAATAACTCGATTTACAAAAAAATGAAGCCATATTACTATAATATATTTAAATGGGTTATTACCATATGATTTGCTCAAGCTTCACTCTTCTTCACATATTCTGAAGATATCCATTCAGTCAATAATGCTAATGCGACGTGAAACAACACAATCACAAGTGCGGGATACTGAACTATTTTTGACAAATTTCAACAAAAAAAAGGAACGCGAGGCACAGTCCAAGCATTGTATGTACGCCATTTACCGACAGCAAAAGTATATGCAACCCCCAAATTACCCTGAATGAATAAAATGAATTACATCATGCGTGTTTCAGATTAAACAGACAACACATTTGCTACAAACTAGCAGGGCAGAAGGGAGAGATCAGTCTTCTGCCAAGGCTGGACAGATCCTGGATCCGCCCTTGAATTTCAACACGAACCACGGGTCCACATCAAGGTTTAGCTGGTTCGGTTTTTCCACATCGTCTCGTTAAAACATGTTCAGTATTCAAAAAAGAAGTCTTTGCTGAGCACATTCTGTATTCGCCTTTTGATCTTTTTTTTTTTTTTTTTTTTTTTTTTAAGTATTGCTTTTGTTTATTACATTACAGAAATCCTACAAAGACATATCCCAGCGCATTATTGGTGTAACATTTTCATGTCAACAGTAAACAAGTAGGGTAACTTTTGCTCCCATAAGAAAACCTAACACAGAGTAACTTTTATTCAAGACTGGCACAGCCTTTTAAACTTTAATAAAGTAAAACAAATACAAAGACGAACAATCTAATAGTGAGGGGAAAACCAAGCGCAGGCCAACAACTCAACTGTCTTCCTAGTAATGACTTGGCAAAGATTGGACTTAAGGGGGGGGGGGGAGTTGAAGATGAAGATGAAGAAACTGGGAACATAAAATTAAGAAAATATATTATCAATATGAAAACTCTTCACTAGCTGCATGAGGGAACCATCGTATGTCAACATTTTTCAATGTGAATATCATAGCCGGAGCTGTGTAAAACCTGTACTTACTAACCATGCATTTCTAGTATGATAAAGGTTTTAAAATAAATCGGGAAAATCTGCCATGTGTATCAATTGTGTGTTGTTGTTTTTTCATTCAAGAAATCCCATGCTTGATTAGAAATATGTAATAGTTGAAATCTGTAATGTTCACCATGTGTGTTGTGGAAAAACATGTCCTGTTGAGTTAATGGCTTAGAGGTTATTGATCTTGCCACTCGCACTGTGACATGATTTTTATTGGTAGATCTCATGAACCAGTGACGCCTTTTGATCTTAATTTATATAATGAATTCGTCCCAACATTAAATGAATTCACCGTCGAGTCGCCTTCTATCTTGTTTCCGATTTGCTCAAAAATACGTTCGGGAGTTGTTGCATATTCCTTTATGAATGACAAACCGCTTGAATATGAGAGAGAGAGAGAGAGAGAGAGAGAGAGAGAGAGAGAGAGAGAGAGAGAGAGAGGATGTGTGTATAGTTGTGTGTTTGTGTGAATTTCAGACACACATGTGTATGTGCGTGGAAGAGGAAAGCAGACAGGAGGGGGAGGAAGTGGGTGGAAGGACAGAAGACGGACAAGGCATGGGGGTGGGGGCGGGGAGGGTTTGGAGAAGAGGAAGGGGAGAAAAGGGCGGTAGGGGTGGTGTGGAGAGATTCTAAAGGATGCCGCCAGTAGAACTGTTTGTGTCTGTGGTCGAACAGACGGCGGTGGTTGTTGGTGGCGATTGTGTAATGTATGGACGCAGCTCGCATGACCGTAACGACCATAACGTCTGCTGCTCCTGCCACACACACACACACACACACACACACACACACACACACACACACAGAGAGAGAGAGAGAGAGAGAGAGAGAGAGAGAGAGAGAGAGAGAGAGAGAGAGAGATAGCCGGCCGCCTGTCAGCAGGCACATGAAGCATGGAGACAAATGAGTGTTTTGCCTGACCCCAAGTACCCTGCTTCCATTTCCGCACTGGAAGGGGACGGAGGAGGACGGTTGCAGGATGTAGAAGAGGGGGTAAGGTGGAAGAAGATGGGCCAGAAACAAAATGGCCTACAGCTGCCCTCTGTTGAACCGCTTCATATTGATGGCTTCCTGTCCCTGTGCAATGCGGTCTGTGTGTATGTTGCCCTTCTGTGCACAACCTTACCCTAATGGAAAGAACGTGTTGAGAAATAAAGATGGAAAGCTTTCTGCTGTTTGTCCCATTAATATATAACCCAGCTGCTTTCTTTCAATTGCCAGGATCAGTTCAGTCACAGAAAATATTCATTTTCCAAAACAATATTCATATTTGACAGGAACAGCTTCAATAAGTAGAAAGACTGAAGTAAAGGAAGAAAGCAGAGGAGGGGGAGCGATGCGTAGTCTTTCCATAAAGCCTAATTGTAGTCTTGTTTTTGTTTCAGTCCTCAGGGAATTACTACTTGACCACTCAAAATACATTTTTTACCTGAAGATGGCGGGTTCTATCATGAATGTACTGTGCTTTTTGCCTGTCTAAGATGGGCCATCTGTGGCTGTTGTGCCAGAGCATCTGTTGGCTGCAAGGCAGACCTCGTCCTCAAGTGTAGGAGCAGATCAATGGTGACTTACCATCAGAAACTATTTTACCTGGAAACGGGGATTTCTTGACTTTGACATCTGAGATTTTGTTTTAAAATGGATAAAACAAACCTGATCACTCTTGGTACAAAACCCTTGGTTTAACCTTAAATTGAAAGTCAGCATGTTGTTTGTTGGCAGGGTATCTGTAAACTATTACCGTGGACCGCTGACTGCAATTAAGACAGGAACTACGGATCGTCATAGGTCAGATATCTATAATCGTCAACTAATGATTGTTCATTTCATATTAGCCCATAAGAAAAATCCCTTTATAATTGATGTAATCTTTGGTATCATCTTCTTCATGATTGACAAATTATTCACCCTGTTCAATTATCTGAAAACTCGGCGTTCTGGAATAGTTAATCGGAATTTTTTTCAATTAAGCGCTCTTTGAGCAGTACACGCCGCTCTATGATTTTACAAGTTTTCGTGTTGTTAATGGGATATACTGGTAGCTCTTCTTTTCTCACCAATAGGACGATTCACAGAATCCTCGGATTTTTCTTCAACCCCTGCTTGATTTTGCTAGTTACTAACATTTAACTACAACAAAGATAGAAAATGTTGGAATCGCATGTCAGCTGTGATCTTATTGAGAGAGAGAGAGAGAGAGAGAGAGAGAGAGAGAGAGAGAGAGAGAGACAGAGACAGAGACAGAGACAGAGACAGACAGACAGACAGACAGACAGAGACAGAGATAATATTAACACACAGACACAGGCATTCTTTGTAACTTGCTTTAATTTACATTTTTGAATAAATCATCTATGACAAACAAGCCGTTTTAAATCATACCACAGACGAATCTGTGAACAATAATCAGAAATGTGAAAAAAAAGCCAACAGACAAAGAAACAGGTGGTCATAGAGATCAGCAAAACGTCAACACACACACACACACACACACACACACACACACACACACACACACACACACACACACACACACACACACACGTATGAATTAGTTCATCTAAAGGATCGAAGCAGAGTGAAATCTGTAGAAATACTCACTCTAAAGTTATAACTTCTTCCAACCTGGCTATCTGGGGCAAGTTGAGAACCCTGGCTCTGAAACAAGCATCTGAGGCCTTGCCCGCAACACTCCCAAGTTCTCGTGTAATAAACATGGTGCTCAAAGTATGAGAATAAAGGGACGTTTGTTGACAAATAAAAGAATACAAAGCATGTTTGTGACTCCAGACACGAAGAAAGGGAAAGATAACTGAGCCTCCAATTTACAACATGTCTACTTTTCTTTGCAGGATGAATAAATAAGAAGCAAAAAAAAAATGAAGGAGAAAAGAAAGGAAGTAAGAAAGGACGAAACAAGCAAGACAGTAAGAAAATAATAAAGAGAGGAAAAAGAAAATGAAAATGCTTGGAAGACAAAGGCACACTTGTATGTTTCTTTCCCATCTATTACGCAAGTAGTTCACATGGAAGACGACATGCAAAGATCCGTCCTAAGTACAAGAGGAATTGAAATCCTACCATGTCAAATAATTGGAAGTCGTTCAGAAGCCCGATGGATCGGGTCGTCAGGAAATAAATTTGGCAAGCAATGAGAGGCGTGGGCCCATGCTTTTCCCAGTTTCGTATCACCTCGTGATATCTGGCTGATTCCTCTGGCTGGTAGTGAAACGAAGAGGTGGCGTTGAGAGCTCTATAAACATCTTCATCCTTTTCCACTCCACCGCGTTTCCCTCCCATTCCTTAAACCTTCCTTTGTCTGTCTGTCTGCCTGTCTGCCTGTCTGCCTCTATTTGTAGTGAAACGAAGATATCTCTCGACAAGATGTCTTCGTTTCACTACCAGCCAAATGAATCAGCCAGATATCACGGGTTCATAGGAAACTGGGAAAAGCACGGGCCCACGCCTCTCACTGCTTGCCAAAGTCTGTCTGTCTGTCTGTCTGTCTGTCTGTCTGTGTGACTTAATCTTTCCATCTATCTTTGTCCTGTATATTTTATCTCTGTACGTCTTTCGCTGTGTGCATTTCTGTCTAGCTGCATTGTTTTCTTCCTCTTTCTTGTCAAATAGCACGAATACATGTAAAACCTCTCAGATACTGTAAAAGTCAAAACACACCAAACGTCGATTGCCAGGAGTGGAGAAATGGTGCACTCCTACAAACATCATGGCCACCTTGCTCGTCTGGAGGGGAAGAGCTCTTTCCATGTCAAGTTTACAGCATCTAGACCAATTAGTTTCCAATCTCCTGTGACAAAATGACGTGAGACCACGAATAAACCAGAGAAGATCGAAAATAATCAGTAAAAGAAATTCTGATGTGATGAGTATGATAATAGTAAGCATGATGGCAATGAACTCGATACTGACGTCGGTCATAAAGAAAGAAACGGAGAAAGAAAGAAAGGAAGGAAGGAAAAGCAAAGCAAATCTTAAGTAAGACTGTAAGACATATAAACGGGACTGGAATGTGAAGTATTATACTGAAGCGAAGACAACGGTGATGATGATACTGATGGAGGTGAAGAGAAAGAAAGAAAGAAAGAAAGAAGTGGTTTAAGAGAAGAGGAATGTTCACTGTCTGCAAACCATTTACCTCTCTGCTAAGCATGGGGCAAGAACAGTAAACTGCTAGTCTCTGTCAGGTATGAATTCTCGTCCACTAGGTAGTTTCCCTCTGTTTGGCCAAATCAGTCCCTTCGCCTTCACCTTCCTGTCTATGTCCTTGGCATAGGATAGGCCTTCACGTCACACCCCGTCGCCGTCTCCCTCTTACCAAGTATCGATCACTTTCTCAAAAAAGACACGCACACACTCACACACTCTCCAACCAAGGAAATTTGCCTTACCCTCTTTCCACATCATTCCAGAAAAAAAATAGATATTAAACAAATTATCAATTAACGAATAAATCGAAAAACGAATATATAGATACATAGGTGACCAAATTGAAAATAATGATAATCAAGTTACTTTCATTCCCTCGATGGATTCATTTCCATTTTGTCCTGCCACTGCTCAACACATCCCTGATCCACAAATGTACGAGAGAGAGAGAGAGAGAGAGAGAGAGAGAGAGAGAGGAGAGAGAGAGAGAGAGAGAGAGAGAGAGGAGAGAGAGAGAGAGAGAGAGAGAGAGAGTATCAAAGCTATCAATGTCTTGTGTCCCACTTGGGAACCCGGTAACCTTGAAAGTGTCAGCTAGTAACGATCCATTTCTCCTCTTCTGTCGTTCGTAGCAGTTCGATTTCAGGGCTCCCTGAAGAATCCAAAATGCACATAAATGCCTTTGTCCTGCTCTTTGTTGTGGGAAAGCAAGCCGCCTCTCGATCAAGGTCCCCCACCTTCCCACACTGGAGGACGAGTGCACTTCATGGGCTGTACTGGATCCACCACAGCCAATTACTGATCTTACCACCTTCTTTAATGCCAGCAAATGAGAGAAAATAACAGTGGTGAAGGGAACGAAGAGGCCAGAGAAAGATGTGGCAGAAGAGAAGGTGATTGAAAAGAAGCACAAGAGAAGAAAGGGAGGAAATTTGTGAAGGAAGGAAGGAAGGAAGAAGGAAGGAAGGAAGGAAAGAAGAAAAGAAGGGAGGAAGGAAGGAAGGAAGGAAGGAAGGAAGGAAGGAAAGAAGAAGAAGAAGAAGAAGAAAACAAGAACAAGAACAAGAACAAGAACAAGAACAAGAACAAGAACCACAGTAAGAACAAGAACTAGAGCAAGAACAAGAATCGAACGAGAGGAAGAAGAAGAGAAGAAGAAGAAGAAGAAGAAGAAGAAGAAGAAGAAGAAGAACAACAACAACAACAACAACAACAACAAGAACCAGAACAACAACAAACAAAAACAAGAACAGCAAAAACAACAACAACACGTAGAAGAACAAGAACAAGACGTGAACAAGAAGAAGAAGAAGAGGAAGAAGAAGAAGAAGATGAACAACAACAACAACAAAAACAGCAACAACAACAACAGCAGTAACACCACAACCACCACCACCACCACCACCACCACCACGAAGAAGACGAAGAAGGAGAATAACAAGAAAAACAAAAAGAAGAGTTAGGAGAAGACTACAAAGACAATCAGCTTTGAAAAAAGCAGTAGTATTAACACAAATAAAAAGCATAGAATAATATCAATATACTATAAAATGATTACTACTTTAGAAATAGAAACTATAAGAATCGTTCCTGTCAACGTTCGACAATATATTGATTTCTTGCTTAGAGTTTTAGTATTACACATGAATGTGGAAAGTTCATCAGGAAATCTGGACAAATCACGCATGACTTCAAGTTGAATGCATTAATTGATATGATGGGGGAAAATTGGCATTCCTATAGGTATAATTGGATTGGAGTTCGCTCCAAATGTATTGTGGAATTTTGTTCAAAGCACTCAATCGTTTGCAGGGTCTGGGTGCGGGAGGGGGGGGGGGGGGTGGAGAGAAAAGTGGTCCGTAAGCAGCTGGAGAAGGGTGGTTTCCTTGCCTCAGCACACAGCATATAGGCAAATAATAAAAATTATAAATACAATTACCCTAACAAACCATAACGACATTAGTTCGCGAAAAAAGAAACCGAGCAGTCCAATCCAAATGTCGTTTGACATAAACATCACTCACACAGCAGGAGAAAGGTTGTCGTTTAATAGTTAAACAAAAATAGGAGAAACTGCTAGGCCTGAAGAGGAAGAAAGGGGGTGGAATACGTTTGCAACCAGACAGCCTACCGAAGTTCTTTAAGTGTATTTTATAAGAAATAAAAAAAATAAAAATCAGAGAAAAAAGGGAAAGAAGAAGATAAGGAAAAGGGAACGACATGCGTAAGAAAAGAAGGAAGAGAATGAACTATGATAATCATGAAAAACGAACG
>CM065737.1:21138088-21140588 GCA_033310375.1 Conus canariensis | reverse complement strand
GGGATCCATAATGATGTCCAATATATTAAACTCTCCAGAATCTAAGAGAGAGAGAGAGAGAGAGAGAGAGAGAGAGAGAGAGGGGGTGGCAGGCAAACACAGACGGACAGACAAACCGAGTGCAATCAAAACATGTAACAATATATATAATTCAACAAAGATAAAAAAAAAAAACTAAAACAGCAACAAGAGGCAGGCGATTTACGATATGTTATTACATTTCTTACATGAGAAAGGATTCGAATACCCTTTGATACAGTAAAATGGTTTTAAAACTGCACATTCCTAACATCATATTTTATCAAGCAAAACATTTTGAGGAAATGTTGGCAGGTTATATAGCTGATTAACTGTTTTGAAAACAAGCAAGTTGTTCCACTAGGACCCACATACGTAAAGCTTAATTTAAAGAGACATGTTCCAAAACGGAGTGACTGAGGGCGGAAAACGAAGCAAAATTTAGAACGAGAAGGGGTTAGTTACCGCCAAGGACATAGACAAACAAGGTACAGGACAAGACACAATGCATTTCGACCTCTTGGGTCTTCTTCAGGCAAAAACAAGTAACAAAAACAGAGAACGAGAAAGCACTTATCCAGATAACAAGTTGCTCCAACATGACTAGATAAGTGGTTTCTCGTTCTCTATTTGTTTTTGCTTGTTTTTGCTTGAAGAAGACCCAAGAGGTCGAAATGCATTGTGTCTTGTCCTGTGCCTTTTTTTTTTGTCAATGTCCTTGACGGTAACTAACCCGTCTCTTTCTAAATTTATATTCTGGGGAGGGGAGTTGATGGTTTATGAAAATGCCTGTTTTCATTGACTGGGACACTATTTCTGGTACCCGACAGAGCAATTCCAGTAACGACTTTGTGCATTGATATTGTCTTATGGTATTCCATCTTAATCTAAGCGGAAGGACATTAAAAGAGAGAGAGAGGAGAGAGAGAGAGAGAGAGAGAGAGAGAGAGAGAGAGAGAGAGACAGAGAGGCGGCTCTTCCTAACATACACATTGCCACAGTATTACATTCAAATGCAATAATACTCATAAAAATAAGCAGTTATGATGATGCTGACCAGCATCTTCCCTACAATTATTACCACGAAAGGCCCACTCTTCACGCTCATTTTTTCTCACTACCCCTATAAAATAAATGCGAAAAAAGTTTATTCACTCGGTTTGTTGTTTGTTTTTTTTCTTTGCATTCTTAAGCATCGAGTACTGTGCGGTGTTTGGGTGTGTATGTAAGACAGCCAAACATGTTTAAGTTGTTGTCATCCTGATTGTTTACTCGTTATAATCCAGATCCCCAAAATGGCTGAAAGAACTAAATTCAGGTTTAAGCTCAATGGAAACAATATCCGCCGCAAGATGCGGCTGGAAGAATGTAATGGACTGAACGGAAAAGTCTTATTTGACCGCCGACCCCACGCCTCATCTCCTTGGAAACATTTCCAGGTTATACGTCCCCCTGTTACACTTCTCAGCCCCCTCCCCCACTACCCTTTTTCACTCTCTATCCTTATTTCTGACTTAGGAGCTCTCTCTCTCTCTCTCTCTCTCTCTCTCTCTCTCTCTCTCTCTCTCTCTCGCTCCCCCCCCCCCCCACACACACACAAGTGAGTGTGTGTTAGCGCGCACGGACGAACGCACACATATCCGCTTGCACGTACACACGCATGCACGTATGCACGCATGAATACACACACACACACACACACACACACACACACCACACACACACACACACATATACACACGCGCACGCACATGCACACACATACGCCCTCACGCACACACGCACGCGCGCATGCACGTACGCAAAACACACACACGCACGCACACATGCACGCACATACGCACGCATGCACGCACGCACAAACGTATTCACGCACGCACGCACTCACTGTCTCTCTCTCATTCTCTCTTTCACACACAACACACACACACACACACACACACACACACACACACACACACACACACACAGGCGCGCGTGCACGCACGCATGCACTCACACACGCACGGTCACACACACGCACGCACGCACACACACACACGCATGTACGCACGCACGCACGCACGCGCGTGCGCGCGCGCGCGCGCACACACACACACACACACACACACACACAAGTATTTGAGTTCGCAAGTGTTTCCAGGAAGATGCCGACACCAAACAGTGCGCGGGGACCCCAACGTTTGTAAGCAGTCTCAGCAGAGAAACTCATAGACACTAGAACACTATAGTAACAGACAAGTGCCAGCACTCGCATTTAATAGGTAGACCACACGAAACCCCAGATGCATGTTACTTACACACGAATACATACTACAATGGCGAAAATCACAGAAGCAAGCAGGCATGCTTGATTAGCTGATCCCTGCATTTATTAAGATAAGACATCCTTGATGTATTATTACTATAATCGAACAAACCGTGGAAAACATGAAAAATGAAAAGGAAAGAAATAAACACAAAACATCACACAAATACTTAT
>CM065737.1:21125588-21133088 GCA_033310375.1 Conus canariensis | reverse complement strand
CATACGGAATGTTATCAAGAAGGGTGAAAATTTAGAAATTCAGAAAATAACGGTTTTTAACAGTCAATGTTAAGTTTCGGATCTTGAAAATTGTATATCATTGTTTAGCGTTCAAAACTGCACATGTATATCGAATTTCTTCAAGAATACTCTAAATTTATAAAATAACGTTTTTTTTACGGTCAGTTTTAAATTTCGGTTCGTAAAAGTTGTATATCATTTTTCGGCATATAAAACTGCACATGTATACCGAATTTCATCAAGAACAGCCTAAATTTTGAAAATAACGGTTTTTAACGGTCAAATTTAATGGTCATAATGACCATCTAATGACCCTATGTTACCCGCAGGATCTTCCTGTAGGCTTATGTCAAGTTTGGTGGCGATCCGATGACTGTCGTGGCCTCCAACCTCAGAAGACCGGGTTTTAAACAGTTTTTATAGGGTTTGGTGTTTTAAACGGTTTTTAACTGTTATAAATAATGTTTCTTAACTGCCAAATAACGGTTCTAATTTTCGAGAAGTAGCCCTGTACCTGTGCAATGTCACAACGGCCATTTGATGAAAAGCAGAGGAAAAAGATGTCTTTGAAACCGTTATAATAGTTTTTTTTAACGGTTTTTAACGGTTTTATTTTTTTAGAGATTAGCCCCAAACCATCCTCGGGTCACAACAGATGTACCTGCTAAACCATCCACGTTGCAAAATTACTTACCGTTATTGGACATACGCATACCGAATTTTATCAATAGCGGTGTAAATTTAGAAAATAACGGTTTTTAACGGTCAGTGTTAAGTTTTGGTTCGTAAAATTTGCATAACATTGTTCAGTGCTTAAAACTGTACGTGCATACGGAATGTTATCAAGAAGGGTGAAAATTTAGAAATTCAGAAAATAACGGTTTTTAACAGTCAATGTTAAGTTTCGGATCTTGAAAATTGTATATCATTGTTTAGCGTTCAAAACTGCACATGTATATCGAATTTCTTCCAGAATACTCTAAATTTATAAAATAACGTTTTTTAACGGTCAATTGTAAATTTCGGTTCGTAAAAGTTCCATATCATTTTTCGGCATTTAAAACTGCACATGTATACTGAATTTCATCAAGAACAGCCTAAATTTTGAAAATAACGGTTTTTAACGGTCAAATTTAATGGTCATAATGACCATCTAATGACCCTATATTACCCGCTGGATGTTCCTGTAGGGTTATGTCAAGTTTGGTGGCGATCCTATAACTCTCATGGCCGCCAACCTCAGAAGATCGGGTTTTAAACAGTTTTTATAGGGTTTGGTGTTTTTAAACGGTTTTTAACTGTTATAAATAACGTTTCTTAACTGCCAAATAACGGTTCTAATTTTCGAGAAGTAGCCCTGTACCTGTGCAATGTCACAATGGCCATTTGATGAAAAGCAGAGGAAAAAGATGTCTTTGAAACCGTTATAACAGTTTTTTTAACGGTTTTTAACGGTTTTATTTTTTTAGAGATTAGCCCCAAACCATCCTCGGGTCACAACAGACGTACCTGCTAAATTTCAAGAAGATCGGGTTTTAAACAGTTTCTTTTATAGGGTTTGGTGTTTTTAACGGTTTTTAACTGTTATAAATAAGGTTTTTTAACTGCCAAATAACGGTTCTAATTTTAGAGAAGTAGTCCTGTACCTGTGCAATGTAACAACGGCTAGTTGAACAAAAGCAGAGGAAAAAGATGACTTTGAAACCGTTATAACAGCTTTTTAACGGTTTTTAACGGTTTTATTTTTTTAGAGATTAGCCCAAAACCATCCTCGAGTCACAACGGACGTACCTGCCAAATTTCATGACAATCGGTTGAGCCGTTTTTGAGTCTATAGCGTACACAGACACACACACACACACACCACACACACACACACACACACACACACACACACACACAGACAGAATTTGCCATTTATGTATTTTATTATATATATATATATACTTGCTAAAGATATTTTTAAAATGAAGTGCTAAAATATATCTACAAGCTTGTTTCGAGATATATCACGGTATATATCTCTCCTCAGGATGGCTTCAATGTGGCACGCCAACGATCTTTTATGGCGTGCGGGACCTGATTTCATCTCTGTGGCGTGCCGATCTTATTTGCTGCACGTGAGGCCTGTGATTTTTGTTAGGGCCTGTTCAGGTGGAATGTGCTAGCAAAGATTTCCACTTGTGCCTGCAATTATTCACTATCTCTACTTTTGTGTTCAGAGTTGCTAAGTATGGTTTGCATAATATTAACCATTTTTCTGTGGAGCATAGATTGCATTTTTTTGAAATATTGTTGTATGGCGTTGCTCTTTTTATGATTTTCCATGATATGCTGTAGTCTATTTTTTGTATCTTTGAGTTTCCAAATGTATTTACTCAGTTCTGTTTGATTTTTGTATTTTTCATTTTTGAATGACTGTTTATGGTTTGCGTATCTGGTTTTAAAAGTGTTTTCAGTAATTCCTATGTATGTTTCTTTTTCATTTTCTGATGTTACCGTAGCTTGGTATACAATATTGCTGTGAAGACATTTGTTGCTTAGGGGGCACTGTTCTTTTTTGGTGCAGTTGCAAGATGTCCTTTCAGCACCCTTCTCTTTTGTGTTGCTTTTCATTTTGTTAGATGAGTCAATTATGTTTTTGAGGTTGGGCATACATGAGTATGATAGTTTAATGGTGTTTTTATTGAATATTTTGGACAGTTTGTGTTCTTTTGGAAATGATGTTACCAAGATTTTAAAGAATTCTTTTCCTACATTTGTGTTTACTTGTCCATCATATGGTGGGTTGTACCATATGATCTTCCTTTTTCTGTTTTTCTTATTTCTGTTCGTGTTATTGTCTGGGCTATATTGTAGTTTGTAATTGTAACCACTTTTTTGTAATGCTTCTTGGTATTCTGTTGCTGCATTATGCATTTTCATTGCATGATAGGTTGGATAGTCTCTTGTTTATACCATTGGGTATTGTTTTTAGTATAAATGGTGGATGGTTGCTTTTGATGTTTACATAGATTGGTATGTCATTGGGTTTTTTGTATGGTTTGTACACATTGTCATTGAGGTCTAATGTTATGTCTAGGTAGTTCACTACTTTTTTATTTGCTTCTATTGTGATTTTTAAATTGTGGTTTTTGAAAATTTTACATAATTCTTTTTTCTTGTTTTCAATAGTTCTTGGATTATTGTTTAATGCAGCGAGGCCGTCATCTCTGTACAAACCGACCTGTTTTCCAAGTTGTTTTTGGATGTTGGATAGCATGAATAGTCCGACTAGTTCACATGTTTCGGCACCATCATACGATCCCATGGTTACATCAAATGTGGAGTTTTTGCTCGTTTTTTTAATCCAAGTTTCATTTCTGCTGTGGAGTAGGGTTTTCTTGGTGTGGAAAATGATCTCCATTTCTGACTCTGTTATTTTTGTGTATTTATTGGCAAATTTCAAAGCTTTGGTGAGTAGTTCTTCATCTATGGATGGGAAAAAGAAACATACATAGGAATTACTGAAAACACTTTTAAAACCAGATACGCAAACCATAAACAGTCATTCAAAAATGAAAAATACAAAAATCAAACAGAACTGAGTAAATACATTTGGAAACTCAAAGATAAAAAAATAGACTACAGCATATCATGGAAAATCATAAAAAGAGCAACGCCATACAACAATATTTCAAAAAAATGCAATCTATACTCCACAGAAAAATGGTTAATATTATGCAAACCATACTTAGCAACTCTGAACACAAAAGTAGAGATAGTGAATAATTGCAGGCACAAGTGGAAATCTTTGCTAGCACATTCCACCTGAACAGGCCCTAACAAAAATCACAGGCCTCACGTGCAGCAAATAAGATCGGCACGCACAAACAGAGATGAAATCAGGTCCCGCACGCCATAAAAGATCGTTGGCGTGCCACATGGAAGCCATCCTGAGGAGAGATATATACCGTGATATATCTCGAAACAAGCTTGTAGATATATTTTAGCACTTCATTTTAAAATATCTTTAGCAAATGTTGCTCCCCAAGGGGTCGAGCTCTTTCAGATTTTTAAAGGACGTTTTAATATTGGCTATGATATATATATATATATATATATATATATATATATATATATATAATTAAGTAAATGAGTATATCAATAAAGAACTAATTTATAGAAACCACTAAACCAAATGATGAAAAAACAGAAAGAAAGAAAGGAAGGACAGAAGGAAGGTAGGAAGGAAAAGAACCACAAAACCAAGAGAGATGAACAAATTGGCAAACAAACCCCAAAGTCTGCGTGGTGGGTAACTGAAAAAAATAATTAGTTGATTACTTAATTAGTTAGTAAGTTAGTTCTCTCATTCTCAATTTATAACCATCTTCTCATAATATATTCATGGTACATCAGTCCTCTCTGTCTTACATGTCGTTCTTATTTCTTTCTTTATCTTCCTATTTCCATCTCTTCTTTGTTTCTTTGTTTCCTTTTTGTACTCTGTTCCTTTCTCTTTTACTCGTTTTATTTTCTTTTATGTTTATGGACATATACAATTTTTTCTCCTTTTTTTTTTTAAAGACAATTGAAAACTTAGAGACAGAAAGAGGCTCTTTACTACTTGTAGTCTGGTTGAAGCACCCCCAAAAAAGAAAAAAAAAATTCTCACTAACTAACTAATTAACTAACTAAGTAACTAATTAAATAGCTAGCTAACTGATTAACTAACTGAGTAACTACCTTACTTACTACCTAAGTACATGACTGACTAACTAACTAATTAACTATTTTTCACATTTTTGTTTTCATTCTTCACATTTTTTCTTTGTTCTGCCTGGATTCGAACCTGCAGCTTTTGGATGGGTGGGCGTCTGAAGGCGTGCTTTTTTCAGACGGATGTCTTACCCCACTGCTAACAGACACCTATTCTACTTTGAGATGTTTATGCCTTTTGAAGTTCACTTTTGTTCCTCCCCAACCAGCAGCTCATTCAAATATTCAGGTGTTTCCTACACAAGTCTGTTGGTATGCCTGCTATGAATCTCCCGTCAACTTTAGAAAGTATGTTGAACTCAGCACTGCAGAACATGACGCTATCCCCGTTCAAAATTGAAAGCAAAGGAAACCACATTGTGGTTGTCCTGAGGTTCAATACTATAACCGATTATTCCCTGTCACGTTACTACCACAGCATCCATGCTGTGTATCGCAGAAAGTGCCCCTTCCAGGTAAACAGGGATAACACTGTGAAACACAGAAGAAGCTAAGGGTAGCAAGGCAGCCTTTTCATCTCCATCTGGTTTATTTTTGCCAACTCTGCCCAGTTTGTTCTATGCTGCTGATGCTGACAGTGAAAAAAACTGTTTATACTGATAACCATGTAGCTGACAATGATAATCATTTGCCTGCCTCTCTTCCCCAGTCTTTGTATGACACTCAAAACAATCAACAGCAAATTTACATGAAACTGTGTGGCGTCAATATACAGTTAGTGACAGTGTGTGATGACCCTGAGAAAAAGTGCGTAGCAGAAACAGATATCCATATGACTGTTAGAGTAAGAAATACTGAAGGCTATGAACAGGAAAATAATGCAACCGAACGTGATTCAAAATCGATGCATTTACCCGACACAGAGCACAAAACTAATGTTAGATCAAGCACATGTGGCACAGACAGCACCTAGCTCACTAAAGAAGCTAATGTGCAGCAGCACACAGAATCTTGTCAACAAAACATTCACACACAAATAATGGCAACTATTGAGGAAAGAGGGAAGAACTTGGTCAATCTCCTCCGTGTTTGTGGCGAAGTTAAACACATCACTTCTACCTGGAGCAAAGATGTTGTGAAAGGAAATCCTCACTATGACCCATCGTAACTGTTTTGTTGTAAAGTTGTGAGGTGGACTATTACTATGTGTGATTGACAGTCCAAGGATTAGTTACAAATGTATTTAATACCACGATGTCGGATCCATGTCAAGATGAAGGTTTGTAAAGGCCAATTGTACAACGTTCTATCCACATAATTTTCGTGTATGTGCTTCCGTCCTCACTCCATTTCTCACCTGCCCTCACCCCTACCCTGTTCCCCATCCCATTCCTCCATAGTCCGTTTTGTGAAGGGCCTTAATAGCCTAAACCACATAAAACTATTCGCATTCATATTCTCTCTCTCTCTCTCTCTCTCTCTCTCTCTCTCTCTCTCTCTCTCCTCTCTCTCTCCTCTCTCTCTCTCTCTCTCTTTGAAAAGTCACAAATTGTATACGTATATAAATGAATACCTAATATACGCCTTAATAAATAAACAGATAATGAATAATTGAATGTATGTATATATATATATATATATATATATATATTATATATATATATGTATATATATATATAATTAAGTAAATGAGTATATCAATAAAGAACTAATTTATAGATACCACTAGACCAAATGATGAAAAAAAAGAAAGAAGAAAGAAAGGAAGGACAGAAGGAAGGTAGGAAGGAAAAGAACCACAAAACCAAGAGAGATGAAGAAATTGGCAAACAAACCCGAAAGTCTGCGTGGTGGGTAACTGAAAAAAATAATTAGTTGATTACTTAATTAGTTAGTAAGTTAGTTCTCTCATTCTCAATTTATAACCATCTTCTCATAATATATTCATGGTACACCAGTCCTCTCTGTCTTACATGTCATTCTTATTTCTTTCTTTATCTTCCTATTTCCATCTCTTCTTTGTTTCTTTGTTTCCTTTTTGTACTCTGTTCCTTTCTCTTTTACTCGTTTTATTTTCTTTTATGTTTATGGACATATACAATTTTTTCTCCTTTTTTTTTTTAAAGACAATTGCAAACTTAGAGACAGAAAGAGGCTCTTTACTACTTGTAGTCTGGTTGAAGCACCCCCAAAAAGAAAAAAAAATTCTCACTAACTAACTAATTAACTAACTAAGTAACTAATTAAATAGCTAGCTAACTGATTAACTAATTAACTAACTGAGTAACTACCTTACTTACTACCTAACTACATGACTGACTAACTAACTAATTAACTATTTTTCACATTTTTGTTTTCATTCTTCACATTTTTTCTTTGTTCTGCCTGGATTCGAACCTGCAGCTTTTGGATGGGTGGGCGTCTGAAGGCGTGCCTTTTTCAGACGGATGTCTTACCCCACTGCTAACAGACACCTATTCTACTTTGAGATGTTTATGCCTTTTGAAGTTCACTTTTGTTCCTCCCCAACCAGCAGCTCATTCAAATATTCAGGTGTTTCCTACACAAGTCTGTTGGTATGCCTGCTATGAATCTCCCGTCAACTTTAGAAAGTATGTTGAACTCAGCACTGCAGAACATGACGCTATCCCCGTTCAAAATTGAAAGCAAAGGAAACCACATTGTGGTTGTCCTGAGGTTCAATACTATAACCGATTATTCCCTGTCACGTTACTACCACAGCATCCATGCTGTGTATCGCAGAAAGTGCCCCTTCCA
>CM065737.1:21092992-21125488 GCA_033310375.1 Conus canariensis | reverse complement strand
TGATGACTCTGAGAAAAAGTGCGTAGCAGAAACAGATATCCATATGACTGTTAGAGTAAGAAATACTGAAGGCTATGAACAGGAAAATAATGCAACCGAACGTGATTCAAAATCGATGCATTTACCCGACACAGAGCACAAAACTAATGTTAGATCAAGCACATGTGGCACAGACAGCACCTAGCTCACTAAAGAAGCTAATGTGCAGCAGCACACAGAATCTTGTCAACAAAACATTCACACACAAATAATGGCAACTATTGAGGAAAGAGGGAAGAACTTGGTCAATCTCCTCCGTGTTTGTGGCGAAGTTAAACACATCACTTCTACCTGGAGCAAAGATGTTGTGAAAGGAAATCCTCACTACGACCCATCGTAACTGTTTTGTTGTAAAGTTGTGAGGTGGACTATTACTATGTGTGATTGACAGTCCAAGGATTAGTTACAAATGTATTTAATACCACGATGTCGGATCCATGTCAAGATGAAGGTTTGTAAAGGCCAATTGTACAACGTTCTATCCACATAATTTTCGTGTATGTGCTTCCGTCCTCACTCCATTTCTCACCTGCCCTCACCCCCTACCCTGTTCCCCCATCCCATTCCTCCATAGTCCGTTTTGTGAAGGGCCTTAATAGCCTAAACCACATAAAACTATTCGCATTCATATTCTCTCTCTCTCTCTCTCTCCTCTCTCTCTCTCCTCTCTCTCTCTCTCTCTCTCTGAAAAGTCACAAATTGAATACGTACATAAATTAATACCTAATGAACGCCTTAATAAATAAACAAATAATGAATGAATGAAAAAATAAATGTATATATATATATATATATATATATTATATAATTTAGTAAATAAGTATATGAATAAATAACTAATTTATAGATACCACTAGACCAAATGATCAAAAAAGAAAGAAGAAAGAAAGGAAGGACAGAATGAAGGTAGAAAGGAAAAGAACCACAAAACGAAGAGATAATGAAATTGGCAAACAGTACAAATCTATTTAATACCACGATGTTGGATCCATGTCATGATGGAGATTTGTAAAGGCCAATTGTACAACGTTGTTTCCACATAATTTTCGTGTATGTGCTTCCGTCCTCACTCCATTTCTCCCCTGCCCTCACCCCTACCCTGTTCCCCATCAAATTCCTCCATAGTCCGTTTTGTGAAGGGCCTTAATAGCCTAAACCACATAAAACTATTCGCATTCATATTCGTTCTGTCTCTCTCTCTCTCTCTCTCTCTCTCTCTCTCTCTCTCTCTCTCTCTCTCTCTCTTTGAAAAGTCACAAATTGTATACGTATATAAATGAATACCTAATATACGCCTTAATAAATAAACAGATAATGAATAAGTGAATGTATGAATATATATATATATATATATATATATATATATATATATATATATATATATATATTATATATAATTAAGTAAATGAGTATATCAATAAAGAACTAATTTATAGATACACTAGACCAAATGATGAAAAAAAAGAAAGAAGAAAGAAAGGAAGGACAGAAGGAAGGTAGGAAGGAAAAGAACCACAAAACCAAGAGAGATGAACAAATTGGCAAAACAAACCCCAAAGTCTGCGTGGTGGGTAACTGAAAAAAAAATTAGTTGATTACTTAATTAGTTAGTAAGTTAGTTCTCTCATTCTCAATTTATAACCATCTTCTCATAATTATTCATGGTACACCAGTCCTCTCTGTCTTACATGTCATTCTTATTTCTTTCTTTATCTTCCTATTTCCATCTCTTCTTTGTTTCTTTGTTTCCTTTTTGTACTCTGTTCCTTTCTCTTTTACTCGTTTTATTTTCTTTTATGTTTATGGACATATACAATTTTTTCTTTCTTTTTTTTTTTAAAGACAATTGCAAACTTAGAGACAGAAAGAGGCTCTTTACTACTTGTAGTCTGGTTGAAGCACCCCCAAAAAAGAAAAAAAAAATTCTCACTAACTAACTAATTAACTAAGTAACTAATTAAATACTAGCTAACTGATTAACTAATTAACTAACTGAGTAACTACCTTACTTACTACCTAACTACATGACTGACTAACTAACTAATAACTATTTTTCACATTTTTTGTTTCATTCTTCACATTTTTTCTTTGTTCTGCCTGGATTCGAACCTGCAGCTTTTGGATGGGTGGGCGTCTGAAGGCGTGCCTTTTTCAGACGGATGTCTTACCCCACTGCTAACAGACACCTATTCTACTTTGAGATGTTTATGCCTTTTGAAGTTCACTTTTGTTCCTCCCCAACCAGCAGCTCATTCAAATATTCAGGTGTTTCCTACACAAGTCTGTTGGTATGCCTGCTATGAATCTCCCGTCAACTTTAGAAAGTATGTTGAACTCAGCACTGCAGAACATGACGCTATCCCCGTTCAAAATTGAAAGCAAAGGAAACCACATTGTGGTTGTCCTGAGGTTCAATACTATAACCGATTATTCCCTGTCACGTTACTACCACAGCATCCATGCTGTGTATCGCAGAAAGTGCCCCTTCCAGGTAAACAGGGATAACACTGTGAAACACAGAAGAAGCTAAGGGTAGGCAAGGCAGCCTTTTCATCTCCATCTGGTTTATTTTTGCCAACTCTGCCCAGTTTGTTCTATGCTGCTGATGCTGACAGTGAAAAAAACTGTTTATACTGATAACCATGTAGCTGACAATGATAATCATTTGCCTGCCTCTCTTCCCCAGTCTTTGTATGACACTCAAAACAATCAACAGCAAATTTACATGAAACTGTGTGGCGTCAATATACAGTTAGTGACAGTGTGTGATGACTCTGAGAAAAAGTGCGTAGCAGAAACAGATATCCATATGACTGTTAGAGTAAGAAATACTGAAGGCTATGAACAGGAAAATAATGCAACCGAACGTGATTCAAAATCGATGCATTTACCCGACACAGAGCACAAAACTAATGTTAGATCAAGCACATGTGGCACAGACAGCACCTAGCTCACTAAAGAAGCTAATGTGCAGCAGCACACAGAATCTTGTCAACAAAACATTCACACACAAATAATGGCAACTATTGAGGAAAGAGGGAAGAACTTGGTCAATCTCCTCCGTGTTTGTGGCGAAGTTAAACACATCACTTCTACCTGGAGCAAAGATGTTGTGAAAGGAAATCCTCACTACGACCCATCGTAACTGTTTTGTTGTAAAGTTGTGAGGTGGACTATTACTATGTGTGATTGACAGTCCAAGGATTAGTTACAAATGTATTTAATACCACGATGTCGGATCCATGTCAAGATGAAGGTTTGTAAAGGCCAATTGTACAACGTTCTATCCACATAATTTTCGTGTATGTGCTTCCGTCCTCACTCCATTTCTCACCTGCCCTCACCCCCTACCCTGTTCCCCCATCCCATTCCTCCATAGTCCGTTTTGTGAAGGGCCTTAATAGCCTAAACCACATAAAACTATTCGCATTCATATTCTCTCTCTCTCTCTCTCTCTCTCTCTCTCTCTCTCTCTCTCTCTCTCTCTCTCTCTCTCTCTCTCTCTCTCTCTGAAAAGTCACAAATTGAATACGTACATAAATTAATACCTAATGAACGCCTTAATAAAGAAACAAATAATGAATGAAGAAAAAAATATATGTATATATATATATATATATATATATATAATTTAGTAAATAAGTATATGAATAAATAACTAATTTATAGATACCACTAGACCAAATGATCAAAAAAAGAAAGAAGAAAGAAAGGAAGGACAGAATGAAGGTAGAAAGGAAAAGAACCACAAAACGAAGAGATAATGAAATTGGCAAACAGTACAAATCTATTTAATACCACGATGTTGGATCCATGTCATGATGGAGATTTGTAAAGGCCAATTGTACAACGTTGTTTCCACATAATTTTCGTGTATGTGCTTCCGTCCTCACTCCATTTCTCCCCTGCCCTCACCCCTACCCTGTTCCCCCATCAAATTCCTCCATAGTCCGTTTTGTGAAGGGCCTTAATAGCCTAAACCACATAAAACTATTCGCATTCATATTCGTTCTGTCTCTCTCTCTCTCTCCTCTCTCTCTCTCTCTCTCTCTCTCTCTCTCTCTCTCTCTCTCTCTTTGAAAAGTCACAAATTGTATACGTATATAAATGAATACCTAATATACGCCTTAATAAATAAACAGATAATGAATTAGTGAATGTATGAATATATATATATATATATATATATATATATATGTATATATATATATATATAATTAAGTAAATGAGTATATCAATAAAGAACTAATTTATAGATACCACTAGACCAAATGATGAAAAAAAAGAAAGAAGAAAGAAAGGAAGGACAGAAGGAAGGTAGGAAGGAAAAGAACCACAAAACCAAGAGAGATGAACAAATTGGCAAACAAACCCCAAAGTCTGCGTGGTGGGTAACTGAAAAAAATAATTAGTTGATTACTTAATTAGTTAGTAAGTTAGTTCTCTCATTCTCAATTTATAACCATCTTCTCATAATATATTCATGGTACACCAGTCCTCTCTGTCTTACATGTCATTCTTATTTCTTTCTTTATCTTCCTATTTCCATCTCTTCTTTGTTTCTTTGTTTCCTTTTTGTACTCTGTTCCTTTCTCTTTTACTCGTTTTATTTTCTTTTATGTTTATGGACATATACAATTTTTTCTCCTTTTTTTTTTTAAAGACAATTGCAAACTTAGAGACAGAAAGAGGCTCTTTACTACTTGTAGTCTGGTTGAAGCACCCCCAAAAAAGAAAAAAAAAATTCTCCACTAACTAACTAAGTAACTAATTAAATAAACTAGCTAACTGATTAACTAATTAACTAACTGAGTAACTACCTTACTTACTACCTAACTACATGACTGACTAACTAACTAATTAACTATTTTTCACATTTTTGTTTTCATTCTTCACATTTTTTCTTTGTTCTGCCTGGATTCGAACCTGCAGCTTTTGGATGGGTGGGCGTCTGAAGGCGTGCCTTTTTCAGACGGATGTCTTACCCCACTGCTAACAGACACCTATTCTACTTTGAGATGTTTATGCCTTTTGAAGTTCACTTTTGTTCCTCCCCAACCTGCAGCTCATTCAAATATTCAGGTGTTTCCTACACAAGTCTGTTGGTATGCCTGCTATGAATCTCCCGTCAACTTTAGAAAGTATGTTGAACTCAGCACTGCAGAACATGACGCTATCCCCGTTCAAAATTGAAAGCAAAGGAAACCACATTGTGGTTGTCCTGAGGTTCAATACTATAACCGATTATTCCCTGTCACGTTACTACCACAGCATCCATGCTGTGTATCGCAGAAAGTGCCCCTTCCAGGTAAACAGGGATAACACTGTGAAACACAGAAGAAGCTAAGGGTAGGCAAGGCAGCCTTTTCATCTCCATCTGGTTTATTTTTGCCAACTCTGCCCAGTTTGTTCTATGCTGCTGATGCTGACAGTGAAAAAAACTGTTTATACTGATAACCATGTAGCTGACAATGATAATCATTTGCCTGCCTCTCTTCCCCAGTCTTTGTATGACACTCAAAACAATCAACAGCAAATTTACATGAAACTGTGTGGCGTCAATATACAGTTAGTGACAGTGTGTGATGACTCTGAGAAAAAGTGCGTAGCAGAAACAGATATCCATATGACTGTTAGAGTAAGAAATACTGAAGGCTATGAACAGGAAAATAATGCAACCGAACGTGATTCAAAATCGATGCATTTACCCGACACAGAGCACAAAACTAATGTTAGATCAAGCACATGTGGCACAGACAGCACCTAGCTCACTAAAGAAGCTAATGTGCAGCAGCACACAGAATCTTGTCAACAAAACATTCACACACAAATAATGGCAACTATTGAGGAAAGAGGGAAGAACTTGGTCAATCTCCTCCGTGTTTGTGGCGAAGTTAAACACATCACTTCTACCTGGAGCAAAGATGTTGTGAAAGGAAATCCCACTACGACCCATCGTAACTGTTTTGTTGTAAAGTTGTGAGGTGGACTATTACTATGTGTGATTGACAGTCCAAGGATTAGTTACAAATGTATTTAATACCACGATGTCGGATCCATGTCAAGATGAAGGTTTGTAAAGGCCAATTGTACAACGTTCTATCCACATAATTTTCGTGTATGTGCTTCCGTCCTCACTCCATTTCTCACCTGCCCTCACCCCCTACCCTGTTCCCCCATCCCATTCCTCCATAGTCCGTTTTGTGAAGGGCCTTAATAGCCTAAACCACATAAAACTATTCGCATTCATATTCTCTCTCTCTCTCTCTCTCTCTCTCTCTCTCTCTCTCTCCTCTCTCTCTCTCTCTCTCTCTGAAAAGTCACAAATTGAATACGTACATAAATTAATACCTAATGAACGCCTTAATAAATAAACAAATAATGAATGAATGGAAAAAAAAATATATATATGTATATATATATATATATATATATATAATTTAGTAAATAAGTATATGAATAAATAACTAATTTATAGATACCACTAGACCAAATGATCAAAAAAAGAAAGAAGAAAGAAAGGAAGGACAGAATGAAGGTAGAAAGGAAAAGAACCACAAAACGAAGAGATAATGAAATTGGCAAACAGTACAAATCTATTTAATACCACGATGTTGGATCCATGTCATGATGGAGATTTGTAAAGGCCAATTGTACAACGTTGTTTCCACATATTTTCGTGTATGTGCTTCCGTCCTCACTCCATTTCTCCCGCCCTCACCCCTACCTGTTCCCCATCAAATTCCTCATAGTCCGTTTGTGAAGGCCTTATAGCCTAAACCACATAAAACTATTCGCATCATATCTTATATTCCTTCTGTTCTTCTCTTCTCTCTCTCTCTCTTCTCTCTCTCTCTCTCTCCTCTCTCTCTCTCTCTCTTTTGAAAAGTCACAAATTGTATACGTATATAAAATGAATACCTAATATACGCCTTAATAAATAAACAGATAATGAATAAGTGAATGTATGAATATATATATATATATATATGTATATATATATATATATAGTTAAGTAAATGAGTATATCAATAAAGAACTAATTTATAGATACCACTAGACCAAATGATGAAAAAAAAGAAAGAAGAAAGAAAGGAAGGACAGAAGGAAGGTAGGAAGGAAAAGAACCACAAAACCAAGAGAGATGAAAAATTGGCAAACAAACCCCAAAGTCTGCGTGGTGGGTAACTGAAAAAAATAATTAGTTGATTACTTAATTAGTTAGTAAGTTAGTTCTCTCATTCTCAATTTATAACCATCTTCTCATAATATATTCATGGTACACCAGTCCTCTCTGTCTTACATGTCATTCTTATTTCTTTCTTTATCTTCCTATTTCCATCTCTTCTTTGTTTCTTTGTTTCCTTTTTGTACTCTGTTCCTTTCTCTTTTACTCGTTTTATTTTCTTTTATGTTTATGGACATATACAATTTTTTCTCCTTTTTTTTTAAAGACAATTGCAAACTTAGAGACAGAAAGAGGCTCTTTACTACTTGTAGTCTGGTTGAAGCACCCCCAAAAAAGAAAAAAAAAATTCTCACTAACTAACTAATTAACTAAGCAACTAATTAAATAGCTAGCTAACTGATTAACTAATTAACTGAGTAACTACCTTACTTACTACCTAACTACATGACTGACTAACTAACTAATTAACTATTTTTCACATTTTTGTTTTCATTCTTCACATTTTTTCTTTGTTCTGCCTGGATTCGAACCTGCAGCTTTTGGATGGGTGGGCGTCTGAAGGCGTGCCTTTTTCAGACGGATGTCTTACCCCACTGCTAACAGACACCTATTCTACTTTGAGATGTTTATGCCTTTTGAAGTTCACTTTTGTTCCTCCCCAACCTGCAGCTCATTCAAATATTCAGGTGTTTCCTACACAAGTCTGTTGGTATGCCTGCTATGAATCTCCCGTCAACTTTAGAAAGTATGTTGAACTCAGCACTGCAGAACATGACGCTATCCCCGTTCAAAATTGAAAGCAAAGGAAACCACATTGTGGTTGTCCTGAGGTTCAATACTATAACCGATTATTCCCTGTCACGTTACTACCACAGCATCCATGCTGTGTATCGCAGAAAGTGCCCCTTCCAGGTAAACAGGGATAACACTGTGAAACACAGAAGAAGCTAAGGGTAGGCAAGGCAGCCTTTTCATCTCCATCTGGTTTATTTTTGCCAACTCTGCCCAGTTTGTTCTATGCTGCTGATGCTGGCAGTGAAAAAAACTGTTTATACTGATAACCATGTAGCTGACAATGATAATCATTTGCCTGCCTCTCTTCCCCAGTCTTTGTATGACACTCAAAACAATCAACAGCAAATTTACATGAAACTGTGTGGCGTCAATATACAGTTAGTGACAGTGTGTGATGACTCTGAGAAAAAGTGCGTAGCAGAAACAGATATCCATATGACTGTTAGAGTAAGAAATACTGAAGGCTATGAACAGGAAAATAATGCAACCGAACGTGATTCAAAATCGATGCATTTACCCGACACAGAGCACAAAACTAATGTTAGATCAAGCACATGTGGCACAGACAGCACCTAGCTCACTAAAGAAGCTAATGTGCAGCAGCACACAGAATCTTGTCAACAAAACATTCACACACAAATAATGGCAACTATTGAGGAAAGAGGGAAGAACTTTGGGTCAATCTCTCCTCCGTGTTTGTGGCGAAGTTAAACACATCACTTCTACCTGGAGCAAAGATGTTGTGAAAGGAAATCCCCACTACGACCCATCGTAACTGTTTTGTTGTAAAGTTGTGAGGTGGACTATTACTATGTGTGATTGACAGTCCAAGGATTAGTTACAAATGTATTTAATACCACGATGTCGGATCCATGTCAAGATGAAGGTTTGTAAAGGCCAATTGTACAACGTTCTATCCACATAATTTTCGTGTATGTGCTTCCGTCCTCACTCCATTTCTCACCTGCCCTCACCCCCTACCCTGTTCCCCCATCCCATTCCTCCATAGTCCGTTTTGTGAAGGGCCTTAATAGCCTAAACCACATAAAACTATTCGCATTCATATTATCTCTCTCTCTCTCTCTCTCTCTCTCTCTCTCTCTCTCTCTCTCTCTCTCTCTCTCTCTCTCTCTCTTTGAAAAGTCACAAATTGTATACGTATATAAATGAATACCTAATATACGCCTTAATAAATAAACAGATAATGAATAAGTGAATGTATGTATATATATATATATATATATATATATATATATATATATTAAGTAAATGAGTATATCAATAAAGAACTAATTTATAGATACACTAGACCAAATGATGAAAAAAAAGAAAGAAGAAAGAAAGGAAGGACAGAAGGAAGGTAGGAAGGAAAAGAACCACAAAACCAAGAGAGATGAACAAATTGGCAAACAAACCCCAAATCTGCGTGGTGGGTAACTGAAAAAAATAATTAGTTGATTACTTAATTAGTTAGTAAGTTAGTTCTCTCATTCTCAATTTATAACCATCTTCTCATAATATATTCATGGTACACCAGTCCTCTCTGTCTTACATGTCATTCTTATTTCTTTCTTTATCTTCCTATTTCCATCTCTTCTTTGTTTCTTTGTTTCCTTTTTGTACTCCGTTCCTTTCTCTTTTACTCGTTTTATTTTCTTTTATGTTTATGGACATATACAATTTTTTCTCCTTTTTTTTTTTTAAAGACAATTGCAAACTTAGAGACGAAAGAGGCTCTTTACTACTTGTAGTCTGGTTGAACCACCCCCAAAAAAGAAAAGAAAAATCTCACTAACTAACTAATTAACTAAGTAACTAATTAAATAGCTAGCTAACTGATTAACTAATTAACTAACTGAGTAACTACCTTACTTACTACCTAACTACATGACTGACTAACTAACTAATTAACTATTTTTCACATTTTTGTTTTCATTCTTCACATTTTTTCTTTGTTCTGCCTGGATTCGAACCTGCAGCTTTTGGATGGGTGGGCGTCTGAAGGCGTGCCTTTTTCAGACGGATGTCTTACCCCACTGCTAACAGACACCTATTCTACTTTGAGATGTTTATGCCTTTTGAAGTTCACTTTTGTTCCTCCCCAACCAGCAGCTCATTCAAATATTCAGGTGTTTCCTACACAAGTCTGTTGGTATGCCTGCTATGAATCTCCCGTCAACTTTAGAAAGTATGTTGAACTCAGCACTGCAGAACATGACGCTATCCCCGTTCAAAATTGAAAGCAAAGGAAACCACATTGTGGTTGTCCTGAGGTTCAATACTATAACCGATTATTCCCTGTCACGTTACTACCACAGCATTCATGCTGTGTATCGCAGAAAGTGCCCCTTCCAGGTAAACAGGGATAACACTGTGAAACACAGAAGAAGCTAAGGGTAGGCAAGGCACTTTGTGTGATTGACAGTCCAAGGATTAGTTACAAATGTATTTAATACCACGATGTCGGATCCATGTCAAGATGAAGGTTTGTAAAGGCCAATTGTACAACGTTCTATCCACATAATTTTCGTGTATGTGCTTCCGTTCTCACTCCATTTCTCACCTGCCCTCACCCCCTACCCTGTTCCCCCATCCCATTCCTCCATAGTCCGTTTTGTGAAGGGCCTTAATAGCCTAAACCACATAAAACTATTCGCATTCATATTCGTTCTGTCTCTCTCTCTCTCTCTCTCTCTCTCTCTCTCTCTTCTCTCTCTCTCCTCTCTCTCTCTCTCTCTCTCTCCACTCGGCCAGTTCCACCATTCTTGTCCTAACTCACTTTTACTAATATTTGCTGTCTACTTTCGTTTACAAGGAAAAACTGCTTAGACACTTCTAGAAGTAGGAACACTGATTTCGTTTAAGAGCTCACAGCATACCTTGCTTCCTTTCCGCCATCTTGTTGCGCACCATGGAAATAATGAAAACTATGTATAGTTTAGGACATATAGATATGGCTATTTACTTTAAACTGTTTGATACTCAAGTTAAACCCTTACTCTTAAACGCAGCAGAAGCATGGGGCCTAACTAGATATAAAGCAATAGAAAATATACACTTGTTCGCCTGTAAAAAATATATGGGTGTGGGCAAGAAAACCCCAAATAATCTAATATATGGAGAGTTGGGTAGATATCCTATATGCATAGACAGCACAATAAGGGCGATTAGGTATTGGTTTAAAATTATAAAATGGCACCAAACAGACTCCCCAGACAAGCATATGAAAGAGAAAAGACCGAAATAAACAAATCTCAAAATTGGGCATTAGAATTAAAACACTGTTTAGACATATATGGCTTTTCAGAAGTATGGCTAAATGAAGGTGTAGGAGATGAGAACAGATTTATTTCAGTATTAAGACAAAGAATGATAGACTGTCACAAGCAGAACTGGCATGATAAAATAGAAAACAGCGAACGTTTTAATACTTATCGCTCTTTTAAATCTGTACACCATACTGAAAAATATTTCTACGACATCACAATAGCGAAATTTAGAAAAGCACTAACCAGACTACGTTTAGGGGTAAACGAATTACATATAAACAACAAGTTCACAGACAAGGAAGCAATTACAACATGTCCTTTTTGTCCAACAGAAGAAACCGAATTACACTTTTTCAAGATATGCCCATGTTATAGACAATTAAGGGAGAAATATATTTATAAACATTATAGAAATAAGGATACAATTACACTAAGAAACCTATTACAAAATGAAAACGTGGAAATGACACGTGATGTAGCAATGTATACTTTTTATGCATTAAAATTCAGAGAAACACAAATATAAGACAAAGAGAAGAGACTTGGTTTTGCTTCTGTGGATTTATAGCCGAATTCAAACTGTATATGTCTCTGTGTATGTGTATATATACATATGTATGATTATGTGAATGCTTATGTGTAAAGCATATAAACATGTGAATCTATATGCATAATAAATGAACATGGATGTGTTGTGATATCATAATATCTAGAGAAGATTGAATCATGGATTTAACTTGGAAGGTGTTTCTCAGTATGGAAAGTAACACAAATACCTGAATGAGTACGAAATTGTGATTGGTGTGACGATATGAACAGATTTACGAATGAGATGTTATATGAACACATGAGATTATGCAATTGTATACTCAGATGTGAAGCAAGACAAGGACTATGATGGAAAGATAACTATATAAAAGTGAATACAAGGGTGTAATATGAGGGAACATGAATGTAATATAATATGAAGGAATGGAATTATGGAAATGAATATGTTTTGAGGAAATTATGTGCAATGAATGAATATGAATATGAATGGAAATGTACAATTATGAATGGAAATGAGGGAGAATGAGGTTATTACAAATGGATGATGGAGTAGGGATACTTATAAGAACATGAACAAGATTGTAAAATGTGCATGTGTGTATGTATGTGTGTACGCATGTGTGTGTGTGTGTGTGTGTGTGTGTGTGTGTATGTGTACATGTGTATGTGTGTATCATACACTGTATGTATGTGGGTGATATACGCATGTATGTGGGTATATATATACATATGCATGTGTGTGTGTGTGTGTGTGTGTGTGTGTGTGTGTGTGTGTGTGTGTGTGTGTGTGTGTAAATGAAAAACAAAAGAATAGAAAAGAAAAGTAATAAGTATGAGGATGAGACTGATTGAGTCAAGATGGATCAAGAAGTGTAGTAGAATTGAATGTATAACTAAAAATATGTAATTACGCAAGAGTACAGATAATTAAGGCAACTAAGAGGGAATACGTGTAATTATAATCTGAATGGATATAAGTAAGAATACATGACAAGTAAGAAGGAGCATGAGGGGGGGGGGGGGGGAGCATGGAGGAAGCAACCGGATAACACAATATGGGAACAAACGTGGCCACCGTGGGGGGGGGGGGGGGGGGGGGGTAGTCTAGGTATATGAATGGTTCAAGTTAAATGAGTATGGAAAATGTACATATAATAGAAAATCAAATGTATTTAAGAAAACATGTATGGAAGAGGAAGGTTAAATAAGTAACGAAATCTGTATATACATACACACGTAAAACTACGAAATGAATACAAAGGGAAACATAGATAAATAATTTGACCATGAAGTGATGAAGTATGTAAGTAAGATAATCCAGGAAACGAAAGTAGGACGAGAATTTGGCCAGTCTCGTAAAGCAAACAGTAAGGCACGTAGGAGAATTAAGAAGTAGGTCAACATGCAAATCAGCATGAAGCGGTGATGAATGCGTTCCATTCCGCTACTCGCACACAGTGTCAATCTCCCTCTGGCCGTCTCTCGCCCGTTCTTCCGCTCTCTGCTCAGAGAGCGAGGGGGGGGGGGAGGGGGGGTAGTGGAGCGTGAGGCGGATGGGGCGATAGTGGGAGGCGGTGGGAGCGAGTGTGGGAGAGAGAGTGGGGAGTAGGAATGAGAATTGTCTGTCGAGTCTTGGCTGGATCGTCTGCTGTGATGGCTGCCCGTTGATCAGAGTATAATTAGCATGGTTTTGTACTCTTTGAATAACGATAGCTGTTGTATGCATTTTGATTATTTTCCGACGGTTGTTTTGAATTATCCAAGTTTGAACTCTAGGGATCCGACCATTAAGGGACTCCTCTGGTCGGCGGGCGGTCAGGACACAGTGTGCGAGTCAAGTGTCGACAAGACCCACGGGACGGAATATGACAGGGTCTCAGGCTGAAAGAAATAGGGAAAACGACAATTAAAGTGAAAAAACTGAAGGAATGTACCAACCTGATACATGGAAAGCAACAATGTTTTAGTAATTTATCCATGGGGCTGCTAAATCCAACGAATATAAACAACACAAGTCCAACACCACACGAACATGACCACAGACGAACACACTCTGTGTGTCAAAGGTCAGCATGGCAGCTTTGTTATGTAGACTCAAGATTCGGGGTTTACCTTTGCACCGGAGAGGGCGATAGGCTTATTTTGCGCATGCGTAATTGATGTAAACAAAAGATGCTTAAAATAGTACAGCTTTCCGGAGAATCTTACGACGCAGGGAAGAAAGGTCTTCACTGTATAAACGAAATATGATGAGGGTAACGAAATAGAAAACATGTGTTTTGTATGATAGTATCAACAGCATTAATATCATGAGTTTTAAAATAATAATATATTACTTACATTATGTTCATAAGGAAGAATGTACCAAGTAGTGTTAATGTATGATCAAGATAGAATTTTGCATGTACATACTGTCAGGGAAGAATGCTTCGTTGTAGTTATGGTGAATTTTGTTCTGATTATGTAAAATTGATGTATATTTCTTGTTGCGTACTCATGTGAATAGGCTGATGGCCTCACATTAAAGTCACGAGTCACGAGTTACGAGTCACGAGTCTCTCTCTCTCTCTCTCTTTGAAAAGTCACAAATTGTATACGTATATAAATGAATACCTAATATACGCCTTAATAAATAAACAGATAATGAATAAGTGAATGTATGTATATATATATATATATATATATATATATATAATTAAGTAAATGAGTATATCAATAAAGAACTAATTTATAGATACCACTAGACCAAATGATGAAAAAAAAGAAAGAAGAAAGAAAGGAAGGACAGAAGGAAGGTAGGAAGGAAAAGAACCACAAAACCAAGAGAGATGAACAAATTGGCAAACAAACCCCAAAGTCTGCGTGGTGGGTAACTGAAAAAAATAATTAGTTGATTACTTAATTAGTTAGTAAGTTAGTTCTCTCATTCTCAATTTATAACCATCTTCTCATAATATATTCATGGTACACCAGTCCTCTCTGTCTTACATGTCATTCTTATTTCTTTCTTTATCTTCCTATTTCCATCTCTTCTTTGTTTCTTTGTTTCCTTTTTGTACTCCGTTCCTTTCTCTTTTACTCGTTTTATTTTCTTTTATGTTTATGGACATATACAATTTTTTCTCCTTTTTTTTTTTTTTAAAGACAATTGCAAACTTAGAGACAGAAAGAGGCTCTTTACTACTTGTAGTCTGGTTGAAGCACCCCCAAAAAAGAAAAAAAAAATTCTCACTAACTAACTAATTAACTAAGTAACTAATTAAATAGCTAGCTAACTGATTAACTAATTAACTAACTGAGTAACTACCTTACTTACTACCTAACTACATGACTGACTAACTAACTAATTAACTATTTTTCACATTTTTGTTTTCATTCTTCACATTTTTTCTTTGTTCTGCCTGGATTCGAACCTGCAGCTTTTGGATGGGTGGGCGTCTGAAGGCGTGCCTTTTTCAGACGGATGTCTTACCCCACTGCTAACAGACACCTATTCTACTTTGAGATGTTTATGCCTTTTGAAGTTCACTTTTGTTCCTCCCCAACCTGCAGCTCATTCAAATATTCAGGTGTTTCCTACACAAGTCTGTTGGTATGCCTGCTATGAATCTCCCGTCAACTTTAGAAAGTATGTTGAACTCAGCACTGCAGAACATGACGCTATCCCCGTTCAAAATTGAAAGCAAAGGAAACCACATTGTGGTTGTCCTGAGGTTCAATACTATAACCGATTATTCCCTGTCACGTTACTACCACAGCATCCATGCTGTGTATCGCAGAAAGTGCCCCTTCCAGGTAAACAGGGATAACACTGTGAAACACAGAAGAAGCTAAGGGTAGGCAAGGCAGCCTTTTCATCTCCATCTGGTTTATTTTTGCCAACTCTGCCCAGTTTGTTCTATGCTGCTGATGCTGACAGTGAAAAAAACTGTTTATACTGATAACCATGTAGCTGACAATGATAATCATTTGCCTGCCTCTCTTCCCCAGTCTTTGTATGACACTCAAAACAATCAACAGCAAATTTACATGAAACTGTGTGGCGTCAATATACAGTTAGTGACAGTGTGTGATGACTCTGAGAAAAAGTGCGTAGCAGAAACAGATATCCATATGACTGTTAGAGTAAGAAATACTGAAGGCTATGAACAGGAAAATAATGCAACCGAACGTGATTCAAAATCGATGCATTTACCCGACACAGAGCACAAAACTAATGTTAGATCAAGCACATGTGGCACAGACAGCACCTAGCTCACTAAAGAAGCTAAAGTGCAGCAGCACACAGAATCTTGTCAACAAAACATTCACACACAAATAATGGCAACTATTGAGGAAAGAGGGAAGAACTTGGTCAATCTCCTCCGTGTTTGTGGCGAAGTTAAACACATCACTTCTACCTGGAGCAAAGATGTTGTGAAAGGAAATCCTCACTACGACCCATCGTAACTGTTTTGTTGTAAAGTTGTGAGGTGGACTATTACTATGTGTGATTGACAGTCCAAGGATTAGTTACAAATGTATTTAATACCACGATGTCGGATCCATGTCAAGATGAAGGTTTGTAAAGGCCAATTGTACAACGTTCTATCCACATAATTTTCGTGTATGTGCTTCCGTCCTCACTCCATTTCTCACCTGCCCTCACCCCCTACCCTGTTCCCCCATCCCATTCCTCCATAGTCCGTTTTGTGAAGGGCCTTAATAGCCTAAACCACATAAAACTATTCGCATTCATATTCTCTCTCTCTCTCTCTCTCTCTCTCTCTCTCTCTCTCTCTCTCTCTCTCTCTCTCTCTCTCTCTCTCTCTCTCTCTCTTTGAAAAGTCACAAATTGTATACGTATATAAATGAATACCTAATATACGCCTTAATAAATAAACAGATAATGAATAAGTGAATGTATGTATATATATTATATATATATATATATATATAATTAAGTAAATGAGTATATCAATAAAGAACTAATTTATAGATACCACTAGACCAAATGATGAAAAAAAAGAAAGAAGAAAGAAAGGAAGGACAGAAGGAAGGTAGGAAGGAAAAGAACCACAAAACCAAGAGAGATGAACAAATTGGCAAACAAACCCCAAAGTCTGCGTGGTGGGTAACTGAAAAAAATAATTAGTTGATTACTTAATTAGTTAGTAAGTTAGTTCTCTCATTCTCAATTTATAACCATCTTCTCATAATATATTCATGGTACACCAGTCCTCTCTGTCTTACATGTCATTCTTATTTCTTTCTTTATCTTCCTATTTCCATCTCTTCTTTGTTTCTTTGTTTCCTTTTTGTACTCGTTCCTTTCTCTTTTACTCGTTTTATTTTCTTTTATGTTTATGGACATATACAATTTTTTCTCCTTTTTTTTTAAAGACAATTGCAAACTTAGAGACAGAAAGAGGCTCTTTACTACTTGTAGTCTGGTTGAAGCACCCCCAAAAAAGAAAAAAAAAATTCTCACTAACTAACTAAGTTAACTAATTAAATAGCTAGCTAACTGATTAACTAATTAACTAACTGAGTAACTACCTTACTTACTACCTAACTACATGACTGACTAACTAACTAATTAACTATTTTTCACATTTTTGTTTTCATTCTTCACATTTTTTCTTTGTTCTGCCTGGATTCGAACCTGCAGCTTTTGGATGGGTGGGCGTCTGAAGGCGTGCCTTTTTCAGACGGATGTCTTACCCCACTGCTAACAGACACCTATTCTACTTTGAGATGTTTATGCCTTTTGAAGTTCACTTTTGTTCCTCCCCAACCAGCAGCTCATTCAAATATTCAGGTGTTTCCTACACAAGTCTGTTGGTATGCCTGCTATGAATCTCCCGTCAACTTTAGAAAGTATGTTGAACTCAGCACTGCAGAACATGACGCTATCCCCGTTCAAAATTGAAAGCAAAGGAAACCACATTGTGGTTGTCCTGAGGTTCAATACTATAACCGATTATTCCCTGTCACGTTACTACCACAGCATCCATGCTGTGTATCGCAGAAAGTGCCCCTTCCAGGTAAACAGGGATAACACTGTGAAACACAGAAGAAGCTAAGGGTAGGCAAGGCAGCCTTTTCATCTCCATCTGGTTTATTTTTGCCAACTCTGCCCAGTTTGTTCTATGCTGCTGATGCTGACAGTGAAAAAAACTGTTTATACTGATAACCATGTAGCTGACAATGATAATCATTTGCCTGCCTCTCTTCCCCAGTCTTTGTATGACACTCAAAACAATCAACAGCAAATTTACATGAAACTGTGTGGCGTCAATATACAGTTAGTGACAGTGTGTGATGACTCTGAGAAAAAGTGCGTAGCAGAAACAGATATCCATATGACTGTTAGAGTAAGAAATACTGAAGGCTATGAACAGGAAAATAATGCAACCGAACGTGATTCAAAATCGATGCATTTACCGACACAGAGCACAAAACTAATGTTAGATCAAGCACATGTGGCACAGACAGCACCTAGCTCACTAAAGAAGCTAATGTGCAGCAGCACACAGAATCTTGTCAACAAAACATTCACACACAAATAATGGCAACTATTGAGGAAAGAGGGAAGAACTTGGTCAATCTCCTCCGTGTTTGTGGCGAAGTTAAACACATCACTTCTACCTGGAGCAAAGATGTTGTGAAAGGAAATCCTCACTACGACCCATCGTAACTGTTTTGTTGTAAAGTTGTGAGGTGGACTATTACTATGTGTGATTGACAGTCCAAGGATTAGTTACAAATGTATTTAATACCACGATGTCGGATCCATGTCAAGATGAAGGTTTGTAAAGGCCAATTGTACAACGTTCTATCCACATAATTTTCGTGTATGTGCTTCCGTCCTCACTCCATTTCTCACCTGCCCTCACCCCCTACCCTGTTCCCCCATCCCATTCCTCCATAGTCCGTTTTGTGAAGGGCCTTAATAGCCTAAACCACATAAAACTATTCGCATTCATATTCGTTCTCTCTCTCTCTCTCTCTCTCTCATCTCCTCCTCTCTCTCTCTCTCTCTCTCTCTCCTCTCTCTCTCTCTTTGAAAAGTCACAAATTGTATACGTATATAAATGAATACCTAATATACGCCTTAATAAATAAACAGATAATGAATAAGTGAATGTATGTATATAATATATATATATATATATATAATTATATATATATATATATATATATATATATTAAGTAAATGAGTATATCAATAAAGAACTAATTTATAGATACCACTAGACCAAATGATGAAAAAAAAGAAAGAAGAAAGAAAGGAAGGACAGAAGGAAGGTAGGAAGGAAAAGAACCACAAAACCAAGAGAGATGAACAAATTGGCAAACAAACCCCAAAGTCTGCGTGGTGGGTAACTGAAAAAAATAATTAGTTGATTACTTAATTAGTTAGTAAGTTAGTTCTCTCATTCTCAATTTATAACCATCTTCTCATAATATATTCATGGTACACCAGTCCTCTCTGTCTTACATGTCATTCTTATTTCTTTCTTTATCTTCCTATTTCCATCTCTTCTTTGTTTCTTTGTTTCCTTTTTGTACTCCGTTCCTTTCTCTTTTACTCGTTTTATTTTCTTTTATGTTTATGGACATATACAATTTTTTCTCCTTTTTTTTTAAAGACAATTGCAAACTTAGAGACAGAAAGAGGCTCTTTACTACTTGTAGTCTGGTTGAAGCACCCCCAAAAAAGAAAAAAAAATTCTACACTAACTATAACTAAGTAACTAATTAAATAGCTAGCTAACTGATTAACTAATTAACTAACTGAGTAACTACCTTACTTACTACCTAACTACATGACTGACTAACTAACTAATTAACTATTTTTCACATTTTTGTTTTCATTCTTCACATTTTTTCTTTGTTCTGCCTGGATTCGAACCTGCAGCTTTTGGATGGGTGGGCGTCTGAAGGCGTGCCTTTTTCAGACGGATGTCTTACCCCACTGCTAACAGACACCTATTCTACTTTGAGATGTTTATGCCTTTTGAAGTTCACTTTTGTTCCTCCCCAACCAGCAGCTCATTCAAATATTCAGGTGTTTCCTACACAAGTCTGTTGGTATGCCTGCTATGAATCTCCCGTCAACTTTAGAAAGTATGTTGAACTCAGCACTGCAGAACATGACGCTATCCCCGTTCAAAATTGAAAGCAAAGGAAACCACATTGTGGTTGTCCTGAGGTTCAATACTATAACCGATTATTCCCTGTCACGTTACTACCACAGCATCCATGCTGTGTATCGCAGAAAGTGCCCCTTCCAGGTAAACAGGGATAACACTGTGAAACACAGAAGAAGCTAAGGGTAGGCAAGGCAGCCTTTTCATCTCCATCTGGTTTATTTTTGCCAACTCTGCCCAGTTTGTTCTATGCTGCTGATGCTGACAGTGAAAAAAACTGTTTATACTGATAACCATGTAGCTGACAATGATAATCATTTGCCTGCCTCTCTTCCCCAGTCTTTGTATGACACTCAAAACAATCAACAGCAAATTTACATGAAACTGTGTGGCGTCAATATACAGTTAGTGACAGTGTGTGATGACTCTGAGAAAAAGTGCGTAGCAGAAACAGATATCCATATGACTGTTAGAGTAAGAAATACTGAAGGCTATGAACAGGAAAATAATGCAACCGAACGTGATTCAAAATCGATGCATTTACCCGACACAGAGCACAAAACTAATGTTAGATCAAGCACATGTGGCACAGACAGCACCTAGCTCACTAAAGAAGCTAATGTGCAGCAGCACACAGAATCTTGTCAACAAAACATTCACACACAAATAATGGCAACTATTGAGGAAAGAGGGAAGAACTTGGTCAATCTCCTCCGTGTTTGTGGCGAAGTTAAACACATCACTTCTACCTGGAGCAAAGATGTTGTGAAAGGAAATCCTCACTAGACCCATCGTAACTGTTTTGTTGTAAAGTTGTGAGGTGGACTATTACTATGTGTGATTGACAGTCCAAGGATTAGTTACAAATGTATTTAATACCACGATGTCGGATCCATGTCAAGATGAAGGTTTGTAAAGGCCAATTGTACAACGTTCTATCCACATAATTTTCGTGTATGTGCTTCCGTCCTCACTCCATTTCTCACCTGCCCTCACCCCCTACCTGTTCCCCCATCCCATTCCTCCATAGTCCGTTTTGTGAAGGGCCTTAATAGCCTAAACCACATAAAACTATTCGCATTCATATTCGTTCTCTCTCTCTCTCTCTCTCTCTCTCTCTCTCTCTCTCTCTCTCTCTCTCTCTCTCTCTCTCTCTCTTTGAAAAGTCACAAATTGTATACGTATATAAATGAATACCTAATATACGCCTTAATAAATAAACAGATAATGAATAAGTGAATGTATGATATATATATATATATATATATATTATATATATATATATAATATAATAATTAAGTAAATGAGTATATCAATAAAGAACTAATTTATAGATACCACTAGACCAAATGATGAAAAAAAAGAAAGAAGAAAGAAAGGAAGGACAGAAGGAAGGTAGGAAGGAAAAGAACCACAAAACCAAGAGAGATGAACAAATTGGCAAACAAACCCCAAAGTCTGCGTGGTGGGTAACTGAAAAAAATAATTAGTTGATTACTTAATTAGTTAGTAAGTTAGTTCTCTCATTCTCAATTTATAACCATCTTCTCATAATATATTCATGGTACACCAGTCCTCTCTGTCTTACATGTCATTCTTATTTCTTTCTTTATCTTCCTATTTCCATCTCTTCTTTGTTTCTTTGTTTCCTTTTTGTACTCCGTTCCTTTCTCTTTTACTCGTTTTATTTTCTTTTATGTTTATGGACATATACAATTTTTTCTCCTTTTTTTTTAAAGACAATTGCAAACTTAGAGACAGAAAGAGGCTCTTTACTACTTGTAGTCTGGTTGAAGCACCCCCAAAAAAGAAAAAAAAAATTCTCACTAACTAACTAAGTAACTAATTAAATAGCTAGCTAACTGATTAACTAATTAACTAACTGAGTAACTACCTTACTTACTACCTAACTACATGACTGACTAACTAACTAATTAACTATTTTTCACATTTTTGTTTTCATTCTTCACATTTTTTCTTTGTTCTGCCTGGATTCGAACCTGCAGCTTTTGGATGGGTGGGCGTCTGAAGGCGTGCCTTTTTCAGACGGATGTCTTACCCCACTGCTAACAGACACCTATTCTACTTTGAGATGTTTATGCCTTTTGAAGTTCACTTTTGTTCCTCCCCAACCAGCAGCTCATTCAAATATTCAGGTGTTTCCTACACAAGTCTGTTGGTATGCCTGCTATGAATCTCCCGTCAACTTTAGAAAGTATGTTGAACTCAGCACTGCAGAACATGACGCTATCCCCGTTCAAAATTGAAAGCAAAGGAAACCACATTGTGGTTGTCCTGAGGTTCAATACTATAACCGATTATTCCCTGTCACGTTACTACCACAGCATCCATGCTGTGTATCGCAGAAAGTGCCCCTTCCAGGTAAACAGGGATAACACTGTGAAACACAGAAGAAGCTAAGGGTAGGCAAGGCAGCCTTTTCATCTCCATCTGGTTTATTTTTGCCAACTCTGCCCAGTTTGTTCTATGCTGCTGATGCTGACAGTGAAAAAAACTGTTTATACTGATAACCATGTAGCTGACAATGATAATCATTTGCCTGCCTCTCTTCCCCAGTCTTTGTATGACACTCAAAACAATCAACAGCAAATTTACATGAAACTGTGTGGCGTCAATATACAGTTAGTGACAGTGTGTGATGACTCTGAGAAAAAGTGCGTAGCAGAAACAGATATCCATATGACTGTTAGAGTAAGAAATACTGAAGGCTATGAACAGGAAAATAATGCAACCGAACGTGATTCAAAATCGATGCATTTACCCGACACAGAGCACAAAACTAATGTTAGATCAAGCACATGTGGCACAGACAGCACCTAGCTCACTAAAGAAGCTAATGTGCAGCAGCACACAGAATCTTGTCAACAAAACATTCACACACAAATAATGGCAACTATTGAGGAAAGAGGGAAGAACTTGGTCAATCTCCTCCGTGTTTGTGGCGAAGTTAAACACATCACTTCTACCTGGAGCAAAGATGTTGTGAAAGGAAATCCTCACTATGACCCATCGTAACTGTTTTATTGTAAAGTTGTGAGGTGGACTATTACTATGTGTGATTGACAGTCCAAGGATTAGTTACAAATGTATTTAATACCACGATGTCGGATCCATGTCAAGATGAAGGTTTGTAAAGGCCAATTGTACAACGTTCTATCCACATAATTTTCGTGTATGTGCTTCCGTCCTCACTCCATTTCTCACCTGCCCTCACCCCCTACCCTGTTCCCCCATCCCATTCCTCCATAGTCCGTTTTGTGAAGGGCCTTAATAGCCTAAACCACATAAAACTATTCGCATTCATATTCGTTCTGTCTCTCTCTCTCTCTCTCTCTCTCTCTCTCTCTCTCTCCTCTCTCTCTCTCTCTCTCTCTCTCTTTGAAAAGTCACAAATTGTATACGTATATAAATGAATACCTAATATACGCCTTAATAAATAAACAGATAATGAATAAGTGAATGTATGTATATATAATATATATATATATATATATTATATATATATATATATATATATAATTAAGTAAATGAGTATATCAATAAAGAACTAATTTATAGATACCACTAGACCAAATGATGAAAAAAAAGAAAGAAGAAAGAAAGGAAGGACAGAAGGAAGGTAGGAAGGAAAAGAACCACAAAACCAAGAGAGATGAACAAATTGGCAAACAAACCCCAAAGTCTGCGTGGTGGGTAACTGAAAAAAATAATTAGTTGATTACTTAATTAGTTAGTAAGTTAGTTCTCTCATTCTCAATTTATAACCATCTTCTCATAATATATTCATGGTACACCAGTCCTCTCTGTCTTACATGTCATTCTTATTTCTTTCTTTATCTTCCTATTTCCATCTCTTCTTTGTTTCTTTGTTTCCTTTTTGTACTCTGTTCCTTTCTCTTTTACTCGTTTTATTTTCTTTTATGTTTATGGACATATACAATTTTTTCTCCTTTTTTTTTAAAGACAATTGCAAACTTAGAGACAGAAAGAGGCTCTTTACTACTTGTAGTCTGGTTGAAGCACCCCAAAAAAGAAAAAAAAAAGTCTCACTAACTAACTAATAAGTAACTAATTAAATAGCTAGCTAACTGATTGAACTAATTAACTAACTGAGTAACTACCTTACTTACTACCTAACTACATGACTGACTAACTAACTAATTAACTATTTTTCACATTTTTGTTTTCATTCTTCACATTTTTTCTTTGTTCTGCCTGGATTCGAACCTGCAGCTTTTGGATGGGTGGGCGTCTGAAGGCGTGCCTTTTTCAGACGGATGTCTTACTCCACTGCCAACAGACACCTATTCTACTTTGAGATGTTTATGCCTTTTGAAGTTCACTTTTGTTCCTCCCCAACCTGCAGCTCATTCAAATATTCAGGTGTTTCCTACACAAGTCTGTTGGTATGCCTGCTATGAATCTCCCGTCAACTTTAGAAAGTATGTTGAACTCAGCACTGCAGAACATGACGCTATTCCCGTTCAAAATTGAAAGCAAAGGAAACCACATTGTGGTTGTCCTGAGGTTCAATACTATAACCGATTATTCCCTGTCACGTTACTACCACAGCATCCATGCTGTGTATCGCAGAAAGTGCCCCTTCCAGGTAAACAGGGATAACACTGTGAAACACAGAAGAAGCTAAGGGTAGGCAAGGCAGCCTTTTCATCTCCATCTGGTTTATTTTTGCCAACTCTGCCCAGTTTGTTCTATGCTGCTGATGCTGACAGTGAAAAAAACTGTTTATACTGATAACCATGTAGCTGACAATGATAATCATTTGCCTGCCTCTCTTCCCCAGTCTTTGTATGACACTCAAAACAATCAACAGCAATAATCGGAAATGAAATGAGGCAGGGAACAGTAAACGATAAACAGTAAACAAGTTGGGTATTTTTTGCTCCCATAAGAAAACCTAACACAGAGTAACTTTTATTCAAGACTGGCACAGCCTTTTAAACTTGAATAAAGTCAGACAAATACATAGACGAACAATCTAATAGTGGGGGAAAAAACAAGCGCAGGCCAACAACTGAACTATCTTCATAGTTAATGACTTGGCAAAGATTTGGACTTAAGGAGGGGGGGGGGGGGGGGGTAATTTGAAGATGGAGAAACTGGGAACATGAAATTAAGAAAATATGTTACAGATATGAAAACTCTTCACTAGCTGCATAAGGGAACCATCGCAACCTCCTTTGAAGGCAGATATATTTGTATTGCCTGCTTCGAGGCCTTTCGTCCGCTGGGTCGGACTCATCAGGGAGACACGGCTGGTTGTGTCTGCGCTCCTGGCGTCAAATAGAGACACACCACAGTCCATAATACTGCGGTGTTCTCACCACCAAGAGTGCATAAAAGAATCCAATAGCACTCCCAAAGCAGCCAGCGAAGAGTAGTAAATGAAACCAAACGAAAGTGTGGGGAGGAAAAAAGTTGCTGAAAAACTAAAGACATTATGCAAACAGTATAAAATAAAGGGGACAATCTTTGAGCCTACGCTTGAGGATCCACCCAAAGATGCAAGGGAGATCAAAAGACAAACACACAGACGGACAGAAACAAATACAAATAACCTCAATTTAATCAAAACAAAAATCGGAAATGAAATGAGGCAGGGAACAGTAAACGATAAACAGTAAACAAGTTGGGTATTTTTTGCTCCCATAAGAAAACCTTACACAGAGTAACTTTTATTCAAGACTGGCACAGCCTTTTAAACTTGAATAAAGTCAGACAAATACATAGACGAACAATCTAATAGTGGGGGAAAAAAACAAGCGCAGGCCAACAACTGAACTATCTTCATAGTAATGACTTGGCAAAGATTTGGACTTAAGGAGGGGGGGGGGGGGGGTAATTTGAAGATGGAGAAACTGGGAACATGAAATTAAGAAAATATGTTACAGATATGAAAACTCTTCACTAGCTGTTTTCATATCTGTAACATATTTTCTTAATTTCATGTTCCCAGTTTCTCCATCTTCAAATTACCCCCCCCCCCCCCCCTCCTTAAGTGATACCATCTCTAAATTTAGAAATTAACGGTTTTTAACGGTCAATTTTAAGTTTCTGTTCATATTAGTTGTCTATCATTGATCAGCGTGTAAAACTGCACCTGTATACCAAATTTCATCAAGAAAGGTCTAAATTTAGAAAATAACGGATCTTAACGGTTTTTAACGCTCAATTTTAAGTTTCCGTTCGTGTAAGTTGTATATCATTGTTCAGCGTGTAAAACTGCATCTGTATACCGAATTTCATCAGGAACGCTCTAAATTTATATAATAACGGTTTTTAACGGTCAATTTTTAAGTTTCCGTTCGTGTAAATTGTATATCATTGTTCAGCGTGTAAAACTGCATCTGTATACCGAATTTCATCAAGAACGGTCTAAATTTATATAATAACGGTTTTTAACGGTCAGTTTTAACAAATCTTAAATAAATGTTAGCGAACCGCCCAGAGAACGTGGACAAACGAGTCACAAGACGAAACACAACTAGTTTCGACCTCTTAGGTCTTCATCAGGTGAGACATTAACGAATAAAACAATGAAAATTCACTTAGCTTTGATCGCTTCAGATCACTTGGTAGGGTTCAGCGCAAGGAAGAAGGCGTTGAATGAGAACGAGGCTGTTGGAAGGGAAATAGTGAGCGAGTCAAAGTCGTAATGAAGATAATATTACTGATAGGAATACTAATAATGGTCAAAATACTGAGAAAAAAAAAAAAAAAAAAAAAAAAGGGACAAGATTACTACCAATCTGTGTCAATAAGTATGGGTATGGGAGAAAGGAGAGTGGGTTAGAGGATTCTTAAACAGCAGGGTTGCCGTGGCAACAGTCCCAGAGGCGAAGGCGATGGTGATGTCAATGCCAGTGGTAGTATCAATACTAGCAATAGTATTACTGAATGATACTGCTAACAACGATAGTGAAGGTTAAGGTAATGAAAGCATGATACAGAAATATATTTAGAAAATACAATTTTTATAATAATCAAATAAATAAATAAATAAATGAAACATTAAAAATAATAATAAATTAAAAAATCAGTAAATAATAATAATAAAAAAAATAATAATAAAAATAATAATAATAATAATAATAATGATAATAAATGCATAAATAAGATAGCTATAAGTTGTGTGAGGTGAATAGTGGGAGATAAGGTAGTATGTGTGTGTGTGGTGGGAGGATATTATGGGCTGAGATAGAAGTGGTGGGTTGGTACATGTTACTTTAAGGTGTAGATGCTATGAGGGTGGAGGGAAGAAGGGGATGGGTTTACGTACTAACTGGGAGAGGGGGAGGGGCAACATATTCACACCTATACACAATCTCTCCTCTCTCTCTCTCTCTCTCTCTCTCTCTCTCTCCTCTCTCATCTCTCTCCCCCCCCCCCCCCCCCTTTCACGACCAACGATAAAGGAGCCAGCATTCTATTTATTATGTGTGTGTGTATGTGTGAGTGTGAGTGTGTGTGTGTGTGTGTGTGTGTGTGTGTGTGTGTGTGTGTGTGTGTGTGTGTGTGTGTTCCATTTGTAATATCAGCCTTATTCATTGGTTACCCCCACCTCCACCCCCAGCAACCGCCATATCCACCAACACCCCTACACACATCATTACTAGGGCAGGGGAGGGGGGAGTAAGTCGATTGATGTAGCAAATGGAGAGACTCAGAGAGTGTAGGAAAAGGGAAGATGATGATAGCTGCAACCTATGTCTGAGGTAAACAGAGGGAGGTAGGGTGGTATGGGTGTGTGTAGGTGGGGGATATTTCAGGCTGGAGCTGCAGAGATGGAATGGTACATACTACTTTTGGACGTTGATGCCATGAGGGTGGACGGTGCCCAGTTTGGCAGTGAGATGAGATTCCTGCATAAGGCGTTCCAAGCTGTCACTCTTAGATTGCCAAAGTGCCAAGACTTTGACATGGTTGATGTTGTGTTGGGCATGGTTGAAGTGTAGAGCGACTGGTTTGGGCCGATGGTGGCGGATGTCGGCCAGGTGTTCAGAGATGCGCGTCTCAAGTGTGCGAGATGTCTCACCTACATAGATCTTACCGCACAGCTGACAGTGGATGGCATACACAATGTTGTGGCTCTGGCAGGAGAAAGTGCGTTTAATAGTGAAAGAGCCTGTGGGGCCATGTAGGATGGTGTCTGGTTTGGTGAGAGAGCAAATTTTGCAGTTGGGTTTTGAGCAGGGGAAAGTACCTGGTGGCTTAGGTGTTGAGATTTTGTTCAGCTTAGAGCGCACCAATAGGTCGTTGAGGTTTTTGTCACGTTTGAAAGTGATCATTGGTGTGGTCTCAAAGGCAGGTTTATGGTTTTCTACTATGTGCCAGTTAGACTTCAGGATCCTGCAGATGGGCAGATTGTGAGGATGGAAGAGAAGGCAGGCAGTGGGTCTGTCTGTCTCTTTGGGAGGTTTAGTTTCCAGAGTAGATGTTCTGGATTTAGCTGCAGTGCGGCTGAGAGCATCACTGATGACGGCACTAGGGTATCCACGGTTGGTGAAAAAATCAGACATTTTGGCTGCTTGTATAGTGAAATCCTCTTCGCTAGAGCACAGTCTGCGTAGGCGAAGGAATTCAGAATATAGAATGCTATTTTTAGTGGACTGGTGGTGGGAAGATGTGTAGTCCAGGTATGAGTGCGCATCAGTAGGTTTGTAGAAGACTGAGGTTTGAAGCAGTCCATCTTTGAGGGAGATAGTGATGTCCAGGAAATTAACTGACTGTGAAATGGTGTAGGTCAGCTGGATGGATGGATGGAAGGTCTGTGCAAAGTTGAGGAAATTCTGGAGGTCATGTTCTGGCATGGATGTGGCTCCCAATCCATCATCTATGTATCTTTTGTAGAGCTCTGGTGTTGGGCCTGTGTAAGAGGTTAGTAGGCGGTGTTCTAGGTGTCCCATGAAGAGGCAGGCATAGGATGGTCCCATTTTGGTTCCCATAGCAACACCACTGATTTGTGAGAATGTGTGGTTGTTGAATTCAAAAGTATTGAGGGTGAGGACTAATTCTGCAAGTCTGACTAGTGTAGCTGTGGGAGGGTGTTGTTGGTTGGGGGGCCGTTTGTTAAGAAAGAATGCGAGGGCCTTCAGTCCATCAGCATGAGGGATGGAAGTGTAGAGAGAGACGACATCAAGGGTAAAGAGGAGGCTGGGTTTGAAAGTGGGATCTGTGTTGTATGAATTAATCATGTTGAGTGTGTGTGTAGTGTCTTTGAGGTATGTGGGGAGGCCTTGTACTATGGGTTGGAGGAGAGAGTCTAAGTACTGTGAAATGTGTTCTGTAGGGCAGCTGCATGCAGATACTATGGGTCTGCCGGGAGTATTGGTTTTGTGTATTTTAGGGAGCAGGTAGAAGGTGGGTTGTTTGGCGTCTGTCATTATGAGGAGTTTGGCTGTCTTCGGTAAGTTGTTGTGTTTGATTTCTTGTTTAACTGTGGTTGAGATGAGTTTCTGGTGTTGGGGGAGGGGTGATGCTGTGAGTGGTGTATAGAAATTTGTGTCTGACAGTTGTCTGTGTGCTTCTTTTATGTACAACTGTTTGTCCCAGACCACCACTGCACCACCCTTGTCTGCTGGTTTGATGACAATGTCTTGTCTTTGTCTCAGTGATTCAAGGGCTTTTTGTTCATCCCGTGAGAGGTTGGAATTGCGGACAGGTTTGGATTTAACTTGAGAGATTTCTTTTCTACACTTTTTGATGTAGAGTTCAACTTCAGTGGATTTGTCAAGAGGTGGCTGGCGAAGCACTGGAGTTCGAAAAAGGTGGGTAAAAATGTCTGAGCTGTCTGGTAGAGGGGGCTTGGGCACACCGTCAAGTGCAGCCATCCATCTTAATTTTCTAAAGAATCTTTCAACATCAACGTGGTTTTGATATTTATTGGTGGCAGGCTGAATGGGAATAAATTTCAGACCTTTTGCCAGGACTGATCTTTCATCATTGGTGAGAGTCAGATTATCAGGAATGCAGCGAACAAGGTGGCGGTGTTGCTCATGGGTGATAGAAGGGTCAGTTTTGTGTGTAGGGGGATTCAACTGGTCTGGGTTTGCCTCGTGTTCGTTTCGTAATTTTGATAACTTGTCTTGCTTAATCTGGTAGCAGTGATTGTGAATGAGCTGGTTGTGTGTATGGATGAGCTGTCTGAGTCTTGAAGCAGTGGCTATGGCATGATGATTGTGGTTTGTTGTTTGAAATGTTGAAGAAGACGGGAGAGAGATTCCAGGGATGAATTGAGTGTTTTGATATGTGCCAACATGAGTCTACGGCTGGCTTGGAATAGAATTCTTGTAGTGGTAGTGGTAAGAGCGGTGTTATGAAGATCGGATGGGGTGTGAGAAAGTGAGAAGCCGCGAGGGGTGATTCGCAGTCGAATGCATTGTTTTAGAAAGTTGAGATGAGATGCAGATTTCGTTTTCTGAAACTGTGTTTTAGCATATCCTAGTGCAAATGGCTGGATGATAGGTGGCAGAAAATGAATGGACTGGTGAAAACTGGCATGTGTACGGGAGAGGAATTGGGGGGCCGGCATTATGTTCTGATTTAGGTTCTTAGAGTTGAGAGGTCAGGAGTGCCTGATTGCGATCGCACGTACACGACTAAAAACGTATGTTAAACGAAATACGGATCAATGATTAACAGTATACAATGATCGAAAGACGTATACACGATAACAATCACACACACACTGATGACGTAAACAGAAATACAAAACAACGAAGGGTAGCAGTCAGTATGAATCAAAATAGATCTAGTTGCAAAGCGAGAGGACTGCAGGCGGAAATCTAAACAAATCTTAAATAAATGTTAGCGAACCGCCCAGAGAACGTGGACAAACGAGTCACAAGACGAAACACAACTAGTTTCGACCTCTTAGGTCTTCATCAGGTGAGACATTAATTTTTAATTTTTTTAATTTATTATTATTTTTAACGTTTCATTTATTTATTTATTTATTTATTTGATTATTATAAAAATTGTATTTTCTAAATATATTTCTGTATCATGCTTTCATTACCTTAACCTTCACTATCGTTGTTAGCAGTATCATTCAGTAATACTATTGCTAGTATTGATACTACCACTGGCATTGCTTTCATTACCTTAACCTTCACTATCGTTGTTAGCAGTATCATTCAGTAATACTATTGCTAGTATTGATACTACCACTGGCATTGACATCACCATCGCCTTCGCCTCTGGGACTGTTGCCACGGCAACCCTGCTGTTTAAGAATCCTCTAACCCACTCTCCTTTCTCCCATACCCATACTTATTGACACAGATTGGCAGTAATCTTGTCCCTTTTTTTTTTTTTTTTTCTCAGTATTTTGACCATTATTAGTATTCCTATCAGTAATATTATCTTCATTACGACTTTGACTCGCTCACTATTTCCCTTCCAACAGCCTCGTTCTCATTCAACGCCTTCTTCCTTGCGCTGAACCCTACCAAGTGATCTGAAGCGATCAAAGCTAAGTGAATTTTCATTGTTTTATTCGTTAATGTCTCACCTGATGAAGACCTAAGAGGTCGAAACTAGTTGTGTTTCGTCTTGTGACTCGTTTGTCCACGTTCTCTGGGCGGTTCGCTAACATTTATTTAAGATTTGTTTAGATTTCCGCCTGCAGTCCTCTCGCTTTGCAACTAGGTCAATTTTAAGTTTCGGTTCGTGTAAGTTGTATATCATTGTTCAGCATTTAAAACTACACCTGTATACCAAATTTCATCAAGAAAGGTCTAAATTTAGAAAATAACGCTTTTTAGCGGTGATAAATAACGGTCATAAAAACTATCGAATGACCCAATGTTATTCACAGTATGTCCTTCTAGACTCATGCCAAGTTTGGTGGCGATCCGAGGACTCCCTTTGCCGCCAACATCAGAAAAGATTGTATTTTTGATCGTTTTTAGGGGGGTACGTGTTGTTAACGGTTTTTAACGGTCATAAATAACTGTCGTAGAAACTGTCCAATGACCCTATGTTACTCGGGAGATGTTCCTCTAGGTTCGATGTACCTGTGCAATGTCACAACGGCCATTTGATGAAAAGCAGAGGAAAAAGATGTCTTTGAAACCGTTATAACAGTTTTTTAACGGTTTTTTAACGGTTTTATTTCTTTAAAGATTAGCCCAAAACCATCCTCGGGTCACAACAGACATACCTGCTAAATTTCAAGAAGATCGGGTTTTAAACAGTTTCTTTTATAGGGTTTGGTGTTTTTAACGGTTTTTAACTGTTATAAATAACGTTTTTTAACTGCCAAATAACGGTTCTAATTTTAGAGAAGTAGCCCTGTACCTGTGCAATGTCACAACGGCTATTTGAAGAAAAGCAGAGGAAAAAGGATGTCTTTGAAACCGTTATAACAGCTTTCTAACGGTTTTTAACGGTTTTATTTTTTCAGAGATTAGCCCAAAACCATCCTCGGGTCACAACAGACGTACCTGCCAAATTTCATGACAATCGGTTGAGCCGT
>CM065737.1:21082992-21087992 GCA_033310375.1 Conus canariensis | reverse complement strand
CTACATGACAGGGTTGTACTCTTCGCTTTCTTAATTCAAACATTTGTTGCAGCAACAAATCAGTGTGATACAGACAGTAGTAGTGATTATGCAGATACCACTGGTGTTACGACACAGACACCCCATGCAGAAAACATCACAATCTCAGACCTAATAGCGTGCTTGGAAGAAACAGCAAGGAACATGAATGATCGCCTGTCGGAACTACAAGAAGAGGTGAAAGGCAGCACTATGAGGTGGAAAACCGAAATCCTGAATCCTTCGTGATTATTGCGCTGTTGTAACTGACGAACATCCGGAAAATCCAATTGACAGTTACCTGTGTTATCATTGCATCTAACAGTCTATACAATTCCGTGATCTGGGAGCCAATTGCGACGTACTTCTTTGCATTATATTCATGTTTATTTCTAATGTTTGTGTCTGTGCAGTCCCCCACCCCCATCGTCTCCCAATCTTGTGAATGGGCTTGTTAAGCTTAACACAATAAATCATTCATTCATTCATTCATTCATTCATTCATTCTCTCTCTCTCTCTCTCTCTCTCTCTCTCTCTCTCTCTCTCTCTCTCTCTCTCTCTCTCTCCCCACACACACAGACATACAGAAACACACACGCGCGCACACACACACACACACACACACACACACACACACACACACACACACACACACACACTCACACGTAGATAGATATATAGAGAGAGATAGATCTAGAGAGAGAGACAGAGGCAGAGAAACAGACAGACAGACAGACAGACAGACAGACAGACAGACAGACAGACAGATAGATAGATAGATAGATAGACAGATAGATAGAAATCCAAGAGCTGCAAAAGGCTTGCTGTTTCAAAACGATCAAATGTTAATCGCAATCAATAAAAACAATATCAGATTGTGCCCAGTTCCCAGAATGTCATTAGTTCATCAGTGCTCAGACCTGACACCCATGGGAGCAGTTACAGAGACAGATCTGAGGGCCCCTCAGGCAATGAAAGAAAATATACAACAGCTGTAAAATTTCAGCAATCTCCTCTGGACGCTGACGGTTGATAGGGAAGACCTAAATTCCATTTGTGAGGAGATATTTCATTCGTGTTTCCTTTTGGCATCATCAGCTCAGAAACGTTAACAGAAAACTCTTGCCTTGCCTCCTGTCTATCCCCTCCGCGCCCATTCCTCACTCTGTAATTTCTCACTGCCATTCCTCACCCGACCCCACCCCCTGCAAACTCCTCCTCGTGTGTGCCAAGTGCTTTCTCATTTTGTCTGCCTCTATGTTATTCCTTTTTATGTCCTCCCCCCCCCACACACACACCCCTCCCCCCCCCACACACACACACCCCTCCCCCCCCCCCCCCCCCCCCACACACACACACCCGTTCCTTTTTCCTTACTCCAAATCTCTGCATCTCTGTCTTTCTGTCTCTCTGTCGCTATGTCTGTCTGTCTGTTTGTCTGTCTGTCTGTCTCTCTCTCTCTCTCTCTCTCTCTCTCTCTCTCTCTCCCTCTCTCTCTCTCCCTCTTTCTCCCTCCCTCTTCTGCACACCGTTTGGGGCCTGCACCTTTCCGGAGAATATTCCATGTACATCTTCTAATTTGCAGGCAATATTGGGGTGAACTTTAATATTTCTCACAAAGTTCATCACTTACTTAAATTGATATCCATCTTACCCTGTACATACATGTCTTAAAGGATTTAAAACGTCGATGAATCAAAAGTACTGAAGGGGGGTGTGGCAGGAGGGCGTAGAAGAGAGAGAGAGAGAGAGAGAGAGAGAGAGAGAGAGAGAGAGAGAGAGCGTAGTCTCCATTGCTTCTAAATAATTATTCCCTACAATAGATAAATGCTTATCTCAGACATTCTATAAGCTTTTTAAACTCTATAAAAGTCGGAGTCAATTGGCCAGGATTTGTTGCGGTTGCATCTTCCATGACACCTCCGTGGTGTTGCTCCGCTCATTTTGACCCTCCAGCCCCAGCACCGGTAATCCAAAGGGAGCAGTCAATGTCAAGTCGTCAAGAGGCAACCCGTCCGAAAAGACACTGCGCTGCTGCCAAGTCACTTCTCTGGTGTTCAGTGGCACCTGTTCTGATCCAACATACGCAGGACACCACCTACTAACCCCCCCCCCCCCCCCCTACTGACGACGATAATTGCTTTGTCGCAGAGCCGGCGTGAGTGAGCTCTCCCTCCAGAGGTCAGTTTTAGTGTAACTATCAGTTTGAGTGCCGTGCATCAAAATTACCCGTTTTCCAAATCCATCTCTCTCTCTCTCTCTCTCTCTCTCTCTCTCTCTCTCTCTCTCTCTCTCTCTCTCTCTCTCTCTCTCTCTCTCTCTCTTCATTTACAATTCCATTTCCTTCCACCCCAAACGCACCCTTAACCTATTCCACAGACTATGCATGGTGTGTAAGAGATTGGTTTATAAAGAAAAAAGAAAAGAAAAGAAAAAGAGTTAGTAGTAGACATTTTCTTTTGTTTTTTTCCCCCGCTTTCTTTCTTTTTTCTTTTTCGCAGATGAAGAGGACAATGTAAAGCACCAAAACATGAATAGGTGGATTTCGACCTTAGGGAGAAAAAGAGGGAAAAAAGACAGAAAGAAAGAAAATCACTGCCTCTGGCGCTCGATTGATCTGATAACTAATGCTACTAAAACAAAACAAAAGAAGGAAAAAAAGGAAACCCTCTCCACTCTTTCCCCTTTAAGTCAGATAATGAAAGCAGCAGCAGAGTGGGCCAGACAAGGAACACCTTTGTCCAGTGCATTTATTACTTAACGATAAATGGCTTCCCGTTGATCACCCCTTTTCCGCCTAAGCTCTGAATCAGGGCGCGACAAATGTGTTACTACGGCTCCCCAAGTAAAGCCATTTCCGTGTTTTACGAACCAGTCTAGTGGTCACAGAAGATTTCATTTTTTTCTGTATGTCTTTTTTATGTGTTTAAAGAAAATGTACACAGTAGTGTCAGAAAGATAGTCGTCGGTCAGTGAGTAGCTGATGTGTTTCTTGTCAGCGTATTTTTAACATAAACTAAACATGTGGTTATACAACCGAGGCAAATGAATCTGCAAGAAGTTTTGTTGTTTTAGTCTCGTCCTTTCTGTCCTTCCCTATAGCACTATCACTGTCACAGTCATTGTTGCTTCTTCATACAAATTCATACACAGCCACGTCCTTTCATGTCTCGTTGATCACCTAGCCAACAAGAGGTCTGTGAATCTTTCAGTATTATTGTCATGACTTTGAAAAGATCTGGTGACTAACTGATCGGAAGGGAACAAGCATAGAATAAAAGCAGCTGCCAAATCCACAAAAAGATCGTTTTGCTTCCCTATGATTAACGGAGTGAGAACATTATCTTCTTTTAAAAGAGTCAGGCACAGAGCGTGATGTTTTTATCATTTCGAAAAACGTAAAAAGAAAAAAAAACACCATTATACGAGAAAAGAGTCATGAAGTGGTTCGTGAACTTTTCATGCGCAAAGAGCATCGGCGTTTAACTTTCAATTCCAAATTGCTCCCAATTAAATGATTAAAGCGAAGTTTTGAACTCTCTCTGTGTCTCTGTGTCTCTGTCTCTGTCTCTGTCTCTCCCTCTCTCTCTCTCTCTCTCTCTCTCTCTCTCTCTCTCTCTCTCTCCTCTCTCTCTCTCCTTCTTTCCCCCTTAAATGCATGGCAAACCCCTCTCCATTCTCTCCCATAACAGTCAGATAATGAGAACAGCAATGGAGACCACCGAACAAACAACAACTTTGTCCAATACATTTATTACCTAACAATGAATGGCTCCCGTCGATTGCCCCTTTTACAGTCGAAGTTCTGTCTCGGGGCATTACAAACGTGTTTACTATGGCTCCCCAAATGAAGCCATCACCGTGTTTTATGAACCAATCCAGTGCTTGTAGAAGGTTCCAGTGTTCTGTCTGCCTGTTCTTTCTTTCCCTTTTTTCAATAAAGAAATAAAAACATGAATGTATGATGTCTGATCTTGGAAGCAGACATCAGCCAGTCAAGTATTTACAATTGATTTTTGTTGTTGTTGATCAGTGTCTATACATTTATAGCTTTCACACATCTGTTTTTGCTTTGTGGTTTGTGTATCTATTTTCAAAAACATGTAAGTTTCTGCTAATGTTGTGCCTTCGTGTCCGTGCGTGTCTATATGGGACTGCTTACAAATGTTTCTGTTCTTGCACACTGTTTGGCGCCTGCACCTTTCACGAAAATTTTCAGCATACACTTATTTATTTTCAGGTGATATTAGAGTGAACATTTACATTTTTTCACCACGTTCGTAGCTTACTTACAATGTTATTCGTCTAAAACCTTTACAAAGGAATCATAATTATATGCCATAAACGATTTAAAACATCGATGAATCAAAAGCACTGAAGGGTGGCTGGGGTGTCTGAGAGAGAGAGAGAGAGAGACAGACAGACAGACAGACAGACAGACAGACAGAGACAGAGACAGAGACAGAGAGACAGAGAGAGAGAGAGAAGGATCATCCCCACTGTTTCTAAAAGAATTCATTACAGCATATGAAAACCTTAGAAAAACCATGTGTGCCTATGTCTCAGACATTCTGTAGGTTTTGAAAATGATTTTAATTCCATGAAAATCGGAGTCATATGTTCAGTGTTAGTACAATTATATGCCTGAGTGCCATGCATTCAGTTATTCACACCCCCTTCTCTCTGTGTGTCTCAGTTTCTCTTTCTCCTTGTCTCTGTCTCTCTGTCTCTGTCTCTCTGTCACTGTTTGTCTCTATCTCTCTCTGTCTCTGTCTGTCTGTCTCTGTCTGTGCTGTCTGTTGTTTGTCTGTCTGTCTGTCTGTCTGTCTGTCTCTCTCTCTCTCTCTCTCTCTCTCTCTCTCTCTCTCTCTCTCTCTCTGTTCACACTTTCATTCCTTCCTTCCTTCCCACCCCAAATGCATTCAACCCCCCTCTCCATTCTCTCCCTTAAGAGTCAGATGATGAAAGCAGTAGCACTGGT
>CM065737.1:21072992-21077992 GCA_033310375.1 Conus canariensis | reverse complement strand
GCTACAGTAATTCTAAACAATTATACAATTTGCAATCAAAAGAATACAAATGGGCAAAGATATTCACCATTTTCGGCAGCTGCAACAACAAGGGAGAATCACCCGGGTTGCAATTCCGGATGCGGCAGTGACCCACTCCACAGGACACCTCACTAACACCAACGTCAATGACCCAATAACCAGGTTCATCAGCAAACGTCTACAGCTGCTGGAGACCAATGCAGTGAACAAAATCTACTATCCTGATACTTACCGGAGAGAGTGTGCTTTGTGCAGGTTTCGTTCTGACACAAATTCCCATACCTTGAATGGATGTCGTCGACTGAGGGGCCTCCACACACATAGACACGACAGATGCGTTGAAATCATCAGAAAGGAACTACAGAAATGCATTGTGACGGATTTTGTGGATGTTTTTCAAAATAGGCCTGTCTCTATAAACGGTGTTCAAGATCTGCCAAGGTTGAAACCTGATTAATGCTTCGTCGACCATCTAAACTCGGTGGCATTCGTCATCGAGGTTTCAAACCCATTTGACACATTCATGCAAACATGCTATGAGAGCAAATTTCAAAAGTACTTACCTCTTTGCTATGCTCTTAGTGATACGGGGTTTAGCACGAAAGTGGTTGTTCTAGTAATAGGTTCACTAGGCATGGTTCATAAAAGAGTAGTGTCAGGACTTTCAAAGTTAGGACTGCCCATAACCAAATGCAAATGAATCGCAAAATGCTTGAGCATGTCTGTCATGATTGGGTCTAGGCATGTTTGGTCAAGGCGGAATCACCTCATGAACCAGCCTTGAAACTGACAGACGTTGACTTCCAAACTGTGCTTTAAATAGAATTAGATGTACAAAGCTGACTAAAGCACTGACAGACAAAGACTTGGGGCTAGCCAGAGAGAGAAAGAAGGACATGAGGACAGAGAGAGAAAGAGGGGGAATAGAGAGAGAGAGAGAGAGAGAGAGAGAGAGAGAGAGAGAGAGAGAGAGAGAGAGAGAGAGCGTATACATGTGGAAGATAGCTTTTATCGATGCGCCTGCAATCTGGACTACTGTGCATAGTTGTTGATTTGACAAGTTGACGCATTAAAGTAATTGATATGTATGTATGTATGTATGTATGTATGTATGTATGTATGTATGTATGTATGTATGTATGTATGTATGCATGTATGTATGTATGTATGTATGTATGTATGTATGTATGTATCTGTCTGTCTATATGTCTGTCCGTCAGTCTGTCTACATTTCTTTCTCCGTTTCATTTGTGTGGTTGAGGAGGTGGGCGGGTGAGCAATCAGAGATGAATACGAAGCGGGGGCCGTCCATGGTAGTACCAGCAGGCAGAGAATATAATAATCATTATCAGCATCATTACCGTCATTACCATCATCATTATCATTATTATCATCAATATTTATTGTTATTATTATTATTGTTATTATTATTATTATCATCGTCATTATTTGTTATTGTTAATATTATTATCATTCTTAATATTATTATCATCATCATCATTATTATAATCACTATAATTATAATTATTGTTATCATTGTTGGTGTTGTTGCTCTTGTTGTTGTTGTTGTTGTTATCATCATTATCATTATCATCACGATTATTAGTTTTATTATTTTTATCATCATTTTTTATTTATTTTTACCTTGTTCCCCGTGCTTCACGTAGCGACAGAAGACGAGGGTGAGGTGAATTACATTTGGAGGTAGGCATTGTGCTAGGCGGGTAGGAGTCTTATCTGCTCTTTCCTTTTTTCTGCTTTTCTTTTTTATCCCCCTTTTTGTTTTGAGTAGGAGGGAGGAGCGGGGAAATGTGTGGTGGTAGATGGATTTGAAAGGAGGTGATTTAAAGTGTACCGAGGACAGAAGGGTGGGGGTAGTTGAGGAGGTCAAGGTGGGACGCGAGGGTGGGTTGGGGGGGGGGGGAGAAGGGGGGCTGAATAGGAAGAGTGGATGCAAAACGGGATAAATTGGCCAGTAGATTATAATTCACTTCTGGGAAAGACCCATAGTACTTGCCCCGTTCTTCACAGAGAGCTAAATCTGCATACGAGATGCTTTCTTTTCCATTTTTTTTCTTTCTTTCTTCCTTCCTTTCACTTTTTGGTCAGATTTGTCATGATTTTCGAGGCCAGCACTAACGCAAGTATCATCATCATCATCGTCGTGGTCGTGGTCGTCGTCGTCGTCGTCGTCGTCATCTCATCATCATCATACATCATCATCATCATCATCATCATCATCATCATCATCACCGTCGTCGTCGTCGTCGTCGTCATCATCATCATTATCATCAGTATAACCACCACCATCATCACCTTAATAATCCTCATACTCATTCTCATTCTCCTCCTCATCCTCCTCTTCCTCATCCTCTTCTTTCTCATCATTATTATCATCATCATCATCATCACCACCACCACCACCACCCCACCACCACCATCCTCATAATCATGAATTCGTTCTTCTTGTTCTTATTTTTCTTGTTCTTGTTCTGGGTCTTGTTATTGTTGATGTTGTCCTTCTCTCCTCCTCCTCCTCCTCCTCCTTCTTCTTCTTCTTCTTCTTCTTCTTCTTCTTCTTCTTCTTTTCAAGTTTAAGTTTTTTGTCCTACGCCCTTTAGACCTAAAGAAAATGGGCACAGTATCCTGGTCTGATGTAAAGCTAGTGGTGTGCACGAAGGTCACTTCTCTTTTCAATGTAACTAGATTGCCGTACCCTCGTGTAGGAGTGGCTCCAATTCCCACAGTGGGCAGAACGATGCCAATTACGCTCCTCTGGACCCTTGAAGCTACTGTGAAGATGAATATGTATGCGTGCTATTTAACAGTGACTGGCAATGGGTGATTATGCCTCGGCTACCCCTTCCATTGAAATGTGTGTCTCTTTACCATTGCGTCCATAGAGTCTGCATTTCCTAATACCCTGTCTGTCTGTCTGTCTCTGTCTGTCTGTCTGTCTGTCTGTCTGTCTGTCTGTCTGTCCGACTATCTATCTGTATGTCCGACTGTCTGCATGCTTCTCTCCTCTCTCTCTCTCTCTCTCTCTCTCTCTCTCTCTCTCTCTCTCTCTCTTAACCAGAGGAATGGAAAGGGAACGGGGAGGGAATTAGTGGGTGGGGTCATGGAGAGAGAGAGAGAGAGAGAGAGAGAGAGAGAGAAGAGAGAGAGAGATGAATAGTAAAGGGTAAAGGCAGCGAAATAGAAAAGGGTCTACTCAGGATGAGTGCGATGGGGAATGGAGGAAGTTGGGGCGGAGAGAGAGAGGGAGAGGAAGAGAGAGAGAGGGATTTAGAGACAGACAGACAGACAGACAATCAGACATAGATAGATAGATAGACACAGACAGACAGACAGACAGACAGACAGACAGACAGACAGACAGACAGACAGTTGTGTATATGTATAATGTTCTGCCAATTCGTATTCGTACTTTTCCCTTCCGGCATAGGTGGTATTCCTTATGTAAACCCCATCAATAATTAGATACAACCTAAAGATAGAATACGAACAAACCAATAAAGTTGTCAGCGTATTGCCAAACTTTTGTTTGATAGTGAGAGACGACAGAAGAGTGAGGCGAGAGAAAGAGGAGGGGAAGGAGGGATAAGTGAATGGAAGGGGGGGGGGGGCAGAGAAGGAGGGGGGAGGGTTGGAGTTATGGAAAGTGTTCTGGCTAACGAGCAAGGGATGTGATGGGAAGGGAAGGAGGGGGGAGGAAAGTAGGGAAAGTAGGGGAGGGGTGATCTAAAGAGAGAGGGATGGGAAGGGCTAGAGAAAGAGAGCTCCGAAGACAGAAGTGTAGCGGTCGACAGTAGGCGGAAGGAGGAGGAGAATGGTTGACAGTGTGTGTGTGGGGGGGGGGGGGGGGTGAGTGTGTGTGTGTGTGTGTGTGTGTGTGTGGAGAGAGAGAGAGAAAGAGAGAGAGAGAGAGAGAGAGAAGGAGAGTGGGGTAGGATTTGGGATGGAAGGTTGCAAATGGGAGTGGGGGGGGGGGTGGGGATGAAAAAAAATGGGTGCAACAATTGGAAAAGGAGGGTAGAGGCGGAAGGTGACATAGTAAGAAAGGAACAATGTATGTAAAAGGGGCGGGAGGGGAATGGAATGGTGGTAGGGGAATGAAGAGGGATGGGAGTGGGGGTGGGATAGGGAAGGAGTCAGACACGGGGAAGGAAGAAAGAGTAGTGGAGGCGGAGGGTGGAATGCCTTAGGAAGAAGCAAAGCAGCAGAAAATAAAGGCCTAAGAATAAGGAGTGAGGAAAGCTGGGAGGGCATTACGATACAATATCAAACAATAGATCACACACACACACACACACACAGAGAGAGAGAGAGAGAGAGAGAGAGAGAGAGAGAGAGAGAGAGAGAGAGAGAGAGAGAGAGAGAGAGAGAGAGAACGCTTGCAAAGGAGTGAGAAGGTTGGTAGGCGAGGAAAGTGGATGCGCGAAAAAAAGATGAAGTCGCGTACAACAGTTCTCAAACGAGGTCCCTTTTATTTTACCACCAGCCAAATGAAAGAGCAGGATATCACGGGTTAGTGTCTGTACATGGAACAGCGAAGGTCCAGCGTCCCCTTGCTTGCAAGAGGTATTTTCTGATAGGGATCCTAGGACGATCCCCAGTCAACAGGAACGGTAGGATTTTAAGTTCTTCTTTTCCACAGGATATATCTGTATGTGTCGTCTACTGCTTGGACGTCCAGTTCGCTCTGACGAGAACAGGAGGGTAGCAGAATGTTCAGTTTATGCGAGCTGTTTTCTTCTAATGTTTTAAAAACTCTTCTCTTTCTTTCCTTTGTCGTTTGTTTCCGTCTTCCGACTTTCTTTTGCCTCTCCGCCTTCTCTCCTCCCCCTGTACAATATTAAAGAATTTTGAGTATTCTGTATGGCTGCTGACACATCTCCCCAGTCTTCTTGTGAAGACATAAATATTTTCTCCAGTTTCTTGTATTTGTCAAACGACCATCTTTCTTCTACGCTGAG
>CM065737.1:21057992-21060492 GCA_033310375.1 Conus canariensis | reverse complement strand
TATGCGTACATGAACTTTAAAGTATAGGGTCCATCGCCTCTTTTCCCTACCTGTTTTTCTCCGTGAACCGCAGAAAAGACAAGAAAAATACCCCGTGACTACGAAAGTAGTATTTCCTGAGAGAAAATCAAAGTAGAACATGTCGTCACCAATGTTAGACACATGATACCGTTATTGGCGTTCACAATGACAAAAGGGACTGTGGATATGATTAACTGAAATAACGGAGTGCTTTCTCTTTAGTTAACAAATCAGTTTTGTATTTCTTTAACAACCCTTGACGCTTGTTATGTCGCTTTTTCAGTTTGTTTGGTTACGAAAAAGAACTATTTTAACATCAGTATTGTTTCAAAACGGAGTGACTGAGGGCGAAAAAATGAGGCGCAAAATTTAGAAAGAGAGGGGGTTAGTTACGGCCAAGGACATAGACAAAGTACAGGACAAGACACTGTGTTTTACAGGATTGACTAAGATTTTGACGTCTGTAGCTATGTCTGCCTGTGCAGAACTTGACAGAAAGTCAATGTACAGATTTTAATGCAAATAAAAATTGTTGAGCCACATGCATCAGAGCTGCCGATTTACAAATGCCAAAGAGTCATGTCTTTCCTGAAAGAAAATCAGAGAAGACAAACATACTCATGATTATGGTAAGGAACCTATGTACATTGCACTTCGTTTCGCTTTAAGCCAAGCCAGTCAAGATGTTCACTCTTAGATAATAGTAGTTAAACGTAGCTATCATTCTGTTCACATAAAAAAAGAAAAACCAAACTGACAATAAGACAACTCTTTCTATCTTCCCATGAGAAGGACCATTCTTAGCGTGTCTCTTTTCTGCTGGAAAAGCATACACTGAGACGTTGAAACGGGTTGATAGTTCAGGCTTCCCAAAACGGTATCACCGAGCAAAGTACGATTTTCCATTTTAAAAAGTCGCTTGTAATCAACAAAACGAGAAAGCAGTTACAATATTTGTCGACAGTTTTACCCCCCCAAAAAAAGAAAAAAGCTGAAGAACACTTATGAATACATTATTTTTTCTAAAAAAAATAAAATAAAATAACAAGAGAAAATGCCTAAGGAAAGTAATCTGTATTCTGTTTGTGGAACAAGTTACATACTCATAACTCTTAACTTGTGAGGGCATGTAATTGTTTCACAACCGAAACAATAGTTGCCTCCCTTATTTCACATTCATTATGTACATCTCCCTGCTTCGTTCATTCTTTTGTTATCTTTTTTAATTTTGCATAAAACATAGTGAACATTCACATGTTAAACAGAAGCAGATAACATATTGCACATAAATGAAATGGGTGAAAATGGAACATTTACTTAAACTCTTTAGCTTTACGTTTATCTTGACGCAGTTAGTTCTGGAATATCAACAAAAGGACACCCTCTGTTTGAATGCTGGCTGCTTTTTCAGTGTAGGTAAGATTCCCGCCTCGTGGAACTGTGGGTGATGAAATGTCCTCTGTTCTGTCAATCGCTTTGACTTTGCCTTTTATCTTTCTGTAATGTTGCCTGCTTTTTTTCCGACCATTATGTTCTATTCATATACGTGTGTCCGGGATTCTTTTTTCTATAAACCATTTACTTTTTGGTCCTGAAAATTACCCAGAACTTCAGGTAGCCGTCACAATACTGTAGGAGGTCGTCGTTACAATATCATAGTAGATAGCCGTAACAATACCATAGTCGGTAGACGACACAATACCTGAGTAGGTAGTCGTCACTGTACCATATTAAGTAGCCGTCTTAATGTTATATTAGGTAGCCGTCCAAAAATACAAAACACAAACAAAAACACAAACAATAAACAAAAAAGAAAACACACACACGCGCGCGTGCGCGCGCGCGCGCGCGCGTGCATACACACAAGAAGAAGAATAAAAACAAGAAGAACAAGAACAAGAGCAGAAGAACAACAAGAACAAAAACAAAAACAACAAGAACAAGAACAACTAAAACAACAATAGGAAGAAAGTAAACTCACCTCCGAAGATTCCGTGTCCCTATGGAAGAATAATTGCTTCAAAACGGCAAAATGATTGTTAACGGTGGGAGGGGGGAGGGAGAGGGGGGCTGAAGACTGTTTTCACACAAGGAAAATAGATATTACGAGCGAGAACTACTATCTTCCTTTGAAGGCAGGTTTATCACTGGCAAACGGAGTTTTCCAGAAAAACCAGCTGATCATTAGGGATAACTGTTATTTTCCACGAAAACGGCTGCTGATCACGAAAACACAGCTATCTCTGAAGATATTCGTTTAAAAAAAACAACAACTTACAACAGGAGAGCAATTATATTTACGTGAAAGCAGGTAATTATTAGCTAGCGATCATGACAAAGACATTTCTTTTTACGTGTAAACGACTTATTGCTAGAGAACTATTAAATGTAATAGAAAACCACTAATTTCACACGAAAACAGCTATTCATCGTGGAAAAAAAAACCCAGTTAATCTCTCATGAAAATAATTATTTTCGT
>CM065737.1:21035492-21045492 GCA_033310375.1 Conus canariensis | reverse complement strand
CGACCTGACCTTGTGTAGGGCCAGAATGGGCCATTTTTGTGGTGTCGTGAACTCAGCAAGAAATGCAGTGCGTGGAAAGCAGGTGGATGGCAGAGAGTCGCCTGTCGTGTCACTCCGTGACTGTGTAACTGTGTATCTCTTGTGCTTGTTTGAAATGTCACTGGTGTGGAGTCTGAAGACGAACATTGAGATGATGCTGGAAATGCAAAATGTGCTGTTGGATGGAGAAAACAGTGACGGGGTGTCCATGCTGAATGTCAATCGTGACAGTGTCATTGGCGCAGTACACACCAACACAACAGTCACCAGTCTACAGGTTCCAGCACTTGCTGCTGTGTGTGTGATCAACGTGGTGTTCTCAGCCAGGAGACTGCTGACTAAGTGGCGACATTGAACAGAACCCCGGACCTGCTGACACCGCTGACAGACAACACCATTCCGACACGACAACCGAAATGGGTGCCACCGCCAGGTCTCTCCCTACTGACGCACTCAGCAAAATTCTCTGCGCAAAATTCTCCAGACTTAATACAAAAAACTCACTCAGCAACGTGAACAGCAACATGAACAGAACGAGTCCATTAAAAATGATCTTCTTGAGATAAAATCGCAGTTGAACACAATCAGTGAAAAATGTGAAGAAATAAACAGACGGTGTGACAGACGTGAGACTGACAACAGACGACTCTCAGACACTGTATCATCACTGACAAGGGACATGGACGAATTATTTTCAGAAACGACAAGCAGGGGGAATGGACAAACACTTTGAAAACAACTGTCAGTGATTTGAAGGGAGAAGGAGAAAAGATGATAGAAGAAATCAACAGACTTGAGGGATTCTCTAGAAGAGACAATTTAAGAATGTATGGCCTCCCACAACCAAACCCCAGAGAAGATTATGACACGTGAGCCAGGATAATGTGTAACACACTGAACACTGTGGACAGGACCAAGACATGGACACCACAGGAACACATTACCAGAGCACATAGAGTAGGACAGCCACGTGAAGGACAGACATAATGATAGTGAAATTTACACACTGGAGGGGCAAAATGTATGTTATTAGAGATCGTCAGCTTCGTTCTGAACTGGACAAGATTGGAATCAGAGTGCCAAACGAGCTGACAAGAAGACAGAAAGAGACCGTGGCAAGAGCAAGAAACGAAGAAAAATCAGCATATTTTGTGCGAGGGAAATTTATTATTGGGGCAAAACGACCAGATCCTCGAAGTTATGCTGACGTGACAGCCAGATCTGTTACTGGCGACGTGGCGTCAGATTATTGTAAAAGGACTGCGGAGTCTGAAATAAACAATTCGCACATGCAGAATGTAAACACTGGTGGCAGACCGTAGCCAGTGACAGACGAGACTTAGTGCTTGACCTTAATGACCGAGCGCAGGGTCAGCAGCCAACCAGCGGCCCAGCTTCTTCGCCCACTGCTAAAAATAACTCCTCGCACAGCGGCGCCAGCGGCAACGCGAGAGGCTCAGCGTCTCATGGAAGACGGCGGAGATCACAGAGGCAGTCCCAGTGCCAGCACCAGTACCAGCACTAGAACCTGACGTTCAACTACAAAATAGCATGAGGCGAACCGTCAAGCTTTTGAATTGACCTTTTTGAATCACAATGTTGAACATTTATTAAACAAATTACATGAATGCCCTTTTATGAATTATACTGATTCCTTTGATGTTGTCTGTCTTACAGAAACCTTTGTCGACGCAGGCTTTGATTATACAACTACTTTTCCGGAGTTTGCAGAATTTGTTGCACCAGAATAAAAAATTACAGTACGTGGGAGAAATTCTGGAAGAATATCAGTTATGGCTAAGAAATATTTGGAACCATTTGTAAAACAAATTAAGACCGACTGCTAGCTTTTTTTTTCTTCTGACAGTGTGAATCACCAAAAAATGAAGAGGTGGATTTCTGGATCTGGTCGTTACGTCGCTGTGGCCACATCTTAGGGCATTACCGCGACGGGTTGGGGGGTGTGCGCAGTCTAGATAGTTTGCTGTTGTGATGCGATCAGTCTTTTGAAAGTTTCTATGGACGGTGTCCTAACAATACTTTCTTCAAGGTGGTTTCAGTCTCTTACTGCACTAACAAACAACGACTGTTTGAACTGCTCTGTCTGGCATCTGCTGACTTGGAATGTTCTTGTGTTGTTTCTAATACAGTCAGAGATCGCACTGGTTGTATAGTAGTTGCCAGATGTTCGTGGCCTTATAAGTCGTCCTGGTTTGTGTGGAATTCGATATTCAGCAGATAGTACGACCGGTGCCAACCCCTCAACCACCTTGTAAATAAGGTGTTGGCAGTTGCAGAGTGTGAATCATCTTGGTGATGGAGCCGGGTGTTCTGGAATTGTAATCGTCGGTTATGAACCGGGCGGATAGGCGCTGCACTCTTTCGAGTTTGTCAATGTCTTGTTTGAGGTAAGGACTCCAAATGATGGAGCCATACTCGAGGGCTGGTCTGATGAGGGATAGATAGGCATTCTTCTTGCATTGCAGGGGGCAGAAGCGCAGTTTTCTCCTGAGAAAGCCAAGGGTGCTGTGTGCTTTCTTGCAGGTGTGGGCAATGTGGGTGCTCCATTTCAGGTCATCAGAGAGTTGGATACCAAGGTAGGGGTTTGTGTGGACATACTGAAGGGGGGTGTTACATAGGGAGTAAATGTAGCTGGTAGACTGTCGTATACTAAGGATGTAGCATTTGCTGGGGTTAAACTTCATACCCCAGTCAGTGGTCCAGGTTTCGAGTTGGTTGAGGTCTTCTTGAAGCTGAATATGGTCTTGTAGAGAGTTGATCTGGCGGCAAAAGGAGGCAACCGTCAGCAAACAGGCGAACTTGGGACTTGACTCTATCCGGGAGATCATTGATGTGGCACAGGAAGAGGAGCGGGCCCAACACTGTTCCTTGAGGTACCCCGGAATCCACTGAGGTCTCTTCAGATGTGACGCCCTCTATCACGACGGCCATCTTCCTGCGCTGGAGAAAGCTGGATAGCTAGGTGTGAAGGAGATCCCTGATTCGGCCGTAGGGAAAAAAAAGTCACCACCATAGGTGCTCCATTGATCCGACAACTGATGCCACAAAAAAGACCGACTGCAGTAATGCTGTTGTATTAAAGATGGATAGTGGTCTGTTCAACACTGGAAAAAATGTTATTGATATGGGTTGTTATGTGGTGCCAGAAGGAAGTTCAGCATACAATCCTATGGAGGCAAAGGACGGAGTTGTTCTCAAAGAAGCTGTGCCAGAAGTTCTTCGTAACAATGATGTCTGGCTCCTGATATGCGGAGACCTAAATGCCAGAACGGGATGCAAACAATCAGGGAGGGAAAATATTGTTCTATATCAGGCACTTAACCAGCAGTGGAGCAATGGAAATAATAATGATCATGATAATGGTGATGATTTCGAATTTAATAAAAGTCGTTGTTCAAAAGACCAATCGATCAACAGTTCTTGAGAATCCTTATTAGATTTGTGTTATTTGTTCGATCTGTTTGTATTGAATGGCTTTTGTGTTGATGACAAAGAAGGAGAATTTACTTTTATATCCCCAAATGGGTGTTGTGTAATTGATTAGGATTTGGTCTCTTCTGAGCAGGTGGAATCTTGCAATATGAAGGTTGGGGACAGTCTGTTTTCATGGCACTTGCCTGTGGAAATTAAATGGAAGAATAGAGTTAACGGAACCAAAGAAAGACAAGCCAGCACAAAAGAGTAATGAAGAAAAGATTGTACGGAAGGATGAAAATGAATAATTGTTTTAAAATGACTTAGAACCAAACGATTTTACAAACATAATGGACAGAATTACTCAAAATTGTCATGATGACATGATGACTGGTTTGACTTTGTATGTCTACAACAGCAACGTTTGGTGAAAAAATCTGCTTCAGAGATACAGGAGAGCTAAACCGAGCAATAGAGGACAGAGCGTAAAGGTGAGTGCGTCAAGGAAAGAGAACAACACATTAAACTGAGGAAACAGAAAGAATTTGATGAGCTTAGATTACAAAGATTAAAAGAGTCAGATAATAACCCAAAGCATTTTTGGTCAGCAATAAGACAAGTAAACAGAAAAGCACCAGTATGCAATGATATTGCTTCTCAGCAATGGTGTAATCACTTAAATATCTTCAATCATTTTAACAACATCGTGGAAGGCAATGGAGTAGAAACACAAGAATTAGAAACAGACATGAATGAAACAGACAAACCTTGGTTCAACGAACCGATTACTAGACAAGAAGTGACTGACGGTATTAAACATTTGAAAGAAGGGAAGAGTGCAGGGCCACATAAAATTGTAGGGCAAATGCTAAAAGAATTCTAATGATTTGGTAATTGACGTTCTGTTATTGATATTTAATAGTTTGTTGTGGAGTGAGTCATTTTCGATTGAATGGGCTAAATCAATCATTGTTCCTATCCACAAAGAAGGAGATGTAAACACTCCTGCTAAGTACCGAGGTGAAGCATTGACAAGTGTTGTCAGCAATGCGTATACACACATTTTAAATGTAGGATCAAAACGTTGGGCAGACTGAGAAGGGAAAATCGTGGGAGAGCAGAAAGGATTGAGATCTGGGTACAGCACAACTGACCACATTTTTACGTTGTTCGCTCTGGTACAAAAATATATGCTTATAAATACAAAATCATATGTCTTTTTTGTTGATTTCAGAAAAAGCTTTTGATTTTGTAAAGAGAAATATTTCATGGAATTTTATTTTTAAAAACTGAGTCAACGGAAGTGTATACATGGCATTACATGGAATAAATGACTGTCTTGACATGTGTGCGTGAGTAATGTGTTTATTCTTATTTTTTCACCCGCCCAAGTGAAGTCAAGCAAGGCTGCCTTTTAAGCCTACAGTTATTTTCATTTTTTATCAATGAACTTGCCTTAAAACTCTCAAGAAATTATAAGCATGGTATTCAGATTATTCCAGGTTCTGTGGAGATTTTTCTGATTTTTCGATGATGTCGTTCTGTTGTCTAGTAGGATTGCAAAACCAATTGAATGTTTTGAAACGTGAAGCTGATAAATTACAGTTGACAGTAAACCTTGATAAAACCAGTATTATTGTGTTTCGTAAAGATGTTTTTTGGGGCTAAGAATGAAATTTGACGGTATGGTATTCAGAAGTTAAAGTAACCAATTCGTGCAAAGACTTAGGTATGTTTTTTTACAAAAAAATTATATTGGAATTTAGGTTGGTCTGAAACAAGTAGAAAAGACAAAAAAGGAGTGATATAAAGTTGAAAACTTGAAGGAAATTAAATACTGATGACCCACATATTTTGGAAGCTATTTGATACCCAGATTGAACCGATGCTCATATATGGTGCTGGAACATGGGGACTGGAAGAAAATCTAAAAATAGAAAGAGTGCACACATATGTAATCAAATGGTTTCTGAACATTCCGATCCACTCATCCAATAAAATGGCTTACGGTGAAACAGGAAGGTACCCTTTATACATCAGATGTGTAGTAAAGTGTGTTAGATAGTGGTTATAAGTAACACGATTACCAGTATCTAGACTGAGCAAACAAGCCTACGACATGGTGCTTCAACAATGTGAGTTAGGAAATATTAACTGGGCCTCTAAGATAAGGAAAGTGTTACTGGAGAATGGGTTCAGAATTGTGTGGTTAAGCAAGGGAATTGGAAACGAAACTGTATTTATTCCTGAGTTCAAAGATAGACTAATATCCTTGTATACACAAAACTGGCATAGCGAACTAGAACATGATAAATATTCCTGGCTCCTATCCTTCAAAAGTAACTTAGAGACATAAAAGTATTTACATTTAGTATTTAATCGGTGGCAAAGAGGCATCCTTGTGAGATTCAGAAATAGAACACTGGGATTAAATGCTAATAAAAGGTGGTATCTGAATGATGCTGCTATTGATGATTCTTGTCCATTGTGTAATGATGTGGAAATTAGAGAACATGATGTCTATTTTTTGTTCACTTGTTTTGGGGAACATTAGAAAAACGTCAAGATTCTTTGATCATAACATAGTCCAGAGTCGAACCCTTAGCAATATTTTAGAAACAAATGATGAAAATTGTTATCGATGCTGGCAAAATATGTAACAGAAGCTCTAGACATACGGATGAAAATTACGAATGAATCAAAGTTCAAAACATTGAGAGAATATCAATTACATTTTATGATTGTTTAGAATATCCATTTAACATTGAAGCTTGATGGTTCAGTGAATGGTTCTCAAAACATCAAGCTTGATAAATTATTTGTATGGAGAGTAGGTGTGAATGGATAGAAGGGAAGATGAGGGTAAAATGCGTGCGTGCAAGCTGAGGGGGAGATTGGATAGATCAGAGTGCGTACGTGCAGGAGTGGTTGTGTGAGGATCATTATGTGCCAGGACAAAGACATGAAACACAAATGAATGATGGAAATGGGCAGAGTTTCTTAACGTTGTGTAGTGGTGTAGACACTTAATTTACAGTTTTGCTTTTGTTTGTTTTTTGTTCTATGCAAAAAGATTTTTTTTTAAGACATATTGTGCCCCTTTGACATTAAGGCTGTTAGCCATTATTAATAAAAAATGTCAGTGACAGTGTCTCTCGCTCTTTCTTTCTCTCTCTCAAACGTAATAGTGACGATGACGATGATAACAACAACAATATAATGATAATGCACATAATGAATATATTGATAATAATAATAATGATAACAATAATAATAATAGTCATAGTAATAATAACAGTGATAATAAGGACGAGGAAAAGATTGCCGATGATGATAAGAACAAGAGCAATGATAATGAAAATAATATTTATGATAATAATAACAATAATAATATTAATAATAATAACATTAATACTAAAAATAGTCGTCGTCGTAGTAGTAATGATAGTACAAGTAGTAACATTGATAATGATGATGATGATGAGAGACACACAGACAGAGATTAAAGGTGCGTGTGTTTTCCCTATGTGTTTGAGTTTGTAATTTCCAGAAATATGTATACGTTCACCCAATTGGTTAAAACAGTTGTGATTAAAGGGCAATTAAATTAGATATATATATATAATTGTAACGCTTCACAATTAAGTAGTGGGGGAAAACAAGTGCAGGCTAACAATTCTTCGGTCATTATAGTAATGACTTGGCAAAGATTTGAACTTTTAGAGGGAAAAAAATGAAGAAAATGGGGGAATATATTATAAATAATGAGAAACCCTTTACTAGCTGCCCGAGGGAACCATCGTAAACCCTCTCGAAGGCAGATCTATTTGTATTTCCCGCTCCTAGGCCTTTCGTCTGCTGAATCGGAACTCATCAGGAAGACACGACTGATTGTGTCTGTGCTCCTGGTGTCAAATAGAGACACACCACAGTCCATAATTCTGTGGTGTTCTCTCCACCAAGGGTTCAAAAAAGAGTCCAACAGCACCCCCCCAAGGCAGCCAGCAAAGGATAGTAATGGAATAAAACGAAAATGTGGAGAGGAAAAAAAGTTACTGAAAAACTAAAAGCATTATGCAAACAGTATAAAATGTAGGGGACAATCTTTGAGCCTATGCTTGAGGATCCGTTCAAGGATGCAAGGGAGATCAAAAGATACGTTACAGTCTGAGTGGTCAGCTCTCTCTCTCTCTCTCTCTCTCTCTCTCTCTCTCTCTCTCTCTCTCTCTGTATATATATATATATATATATATATATATATGTGTGTGTGTGTGTGTGTGTGTGTGTGTGTGTGTGTGCGTGTGTGTGTGTGTGTGTGTGTGTGTGTGTGTGTGTGTGTGTGTGTGTGTGTGTGTGTGTGTGTGTTTGTGAATTGTCTGAAGCAACGCGACCGGACCGCCCCAAAGTGAAGGGACACAACGCTGATACCAGATGAGAAGCATGTTATCGACGGGGTTTTCTCCCTTACCAATGCTCAGTGTCTGAAATTATTGTATGCATACAATATTACAAGTATCTTTAATGGCAACACGCCCTGAGGTGCTCTCTCTCTCTCTCTCTCTCTCTCTCTCTCTCTTCACACACACACACACACACACACACACACACACACACACACACACACACACACACACACACACACACACACACACTGAATGACTGACTGAAACCATTAACTGTCAGATTAACATAGTGTTGTATTCACACACACACACACACACACACACACACACACACACACACACACGTGCGCGCGCACACCACCACCATCACTGCTGCCACCACCACCAACACCAGAAACACCATCATAGCCATAGACGCACACACACTCTCAAGTAGTTATGATGATAATGCTGAATATAATGATGGTAATTATAACAACAACAACACCAAGAACAATGGTAATCAAACTACTACTACTACTAACTACATACTACTACTACTACTACTACTACTACTACTACTACTGACAAGAAGAAGAAGAACAAGATGCAAAGCATATAAACGTACTCCCAGTTTATCCTGAATACGCGTGAGATATTCCATAAAGAGGAAAAACCGTCTTGGGCTGGTGTAACCGTTAGTAATGGCTATTCTGGTAAACATCGGCTATCGTCTGTGACCTAAAATGAACATACTTACAAATTTTCAGAAAGATCGGCCAAGAACTTTCTGAGATTTTCCATAAAGAAGAAAACCATCATGGGCCGTTAGTAACGGCTATAACGGTAAACTTAAACATCGGGCATCATCCGTGATCCATAACGAACATATCTACACATTTTCAGAAATATCGGCCACGTACTTTCTGAGATATTCCATAAAGAAGAAAACGTTACAGGCCATTACAGCCGTTAGTAACGGCTATAACGGTAAACTTAAACATCGGGCATCATCCGTACCATAATGAAGATACCTGCTAATTTTCACAAGATCGGCCAGTACTTTCTGAGATATTCATAAAGAAGAAAAGCGTTACGGGCTGTTACAGCCGTTAGTAACGTTATAACGGTAAACTAAACATCGGGCATCATCGTAACCATAGTGAACATACCTGCTAATGTTCACAAAGATCGGCCGAGTACTTTCTGAGATATTCCATAAAGGAAAAAAAAACCGTTACAGGCCGTTACAGCCGTTAGTAATTGCTAGAATGGTAAATTAAAACATCAGGCATCATCCTTGATCCATAATGAACATACCTGCTAATTTTCACAAAGATCGGCCAAGTACTTTCTGAGATATTCCATGAGATATTCTATAAAGAAAAAAAACCGTTACAGGCCGTTACAGCCGTTAGTAACGGCTATAACGGGGTAAACTAAAACATCGGGCATCATTCGTGACCCATAATGAAGATACCTGCTCTTTTTCACAAAGATCAGCCAAGTACTTTCTGAAATATTCCATAAAGAAGAAAAAAAACGTTACAGGCCGTTACAGCCGTTAGCAACGGCTGTAACGGTAAACTAAAACATCGGGCATCATCCGTGACCTATAATGAACATACCTACAAATTTTCCGAAAGTTCGGCCTAGAACTTTTTGAGATATTCTACAAAGAAGAAAAACCGTTACAGGCTGTTACAGCCGTTAGTAACGGCTATAACGGGGTAAACTAAAACATCGGGCATCATCCGAGACCCATAATGAAGATACCTGCTAATTTTCACAAAGATCGGCCAAGTACTTTCGGAGATATTCCATAAAGAAGAAAAAGCGTTACAGGCCGTTACAGCGGTTAGTAACGGCTGTAACGGTAAACTAAAACATCGGGCATCATCTGTGACCCATAATGAACATATCTAAAAATTTTCAGAAAGATCGGCCAAGTACTTTTTAATATATTCTAAAAAGAAGAAAAACCGTTACAGGTTGTTACAGCCGTTAGTAATGGCTATAACGGGGTAAACTAAAACATCGGGCATCATCCGTGACCCATAATGAACATACCTGCTAATTTTCACAAAGATCGGCCGAGTACTTTCGGAGATATTCCACGAAGAAGAAAAAGCATTACAGGCCGT
>CM065737.1:21015492-21030492 GCA_033310375.1 Conus canariensis | reverse complement strand
TTATCAACACCTTCATCATCATCATCATCATCATCATTTTTTTGTGCATTATATTGTCAATTACATTGTCAATACATCTCATGAGTATCTTCATCATTATCATCATGCCATTTTTCGATATGATATCGCATTATCTTTATTGTCAACGTGATCGTCGACATTAGTATTTCTCAAGAGATTATCACCATCTTTCTGTCTATCTGTGTGCCTCTCTCTCTCTCTCTCTCTCTCTCTCTCTCTCTCTCTCTCTCTCTCTCTCTCTCTCTCTCTCTCTCTCTCCTCTCTCTCTCTCTGACTTGATTTTGCCAATAAAACCTGAAGTCACAGTAAAGTGATGGGTACAGTCAGAGTGATGTCTTCACAATCAATCTGTTGGCCCTGACGTAATGACGTGGCAAATGTTAGACACATACAGGAGACCATGTTGTTTTACGTTTCACAGATTTGTCAACGAGATCCAAGAGACATGTTTGCTTGCAGTTAGTTAATCTGAAGAATTAATTCAACATAGGTAAGCATAGGGTCATACTTAGTCTTCTGATACTTATCGTGAAATCTCTCTGCATCTTGCCGCGTGGTGGAGGAAAACAAACGCAAGCAAGATTTTTAAAAAAAGAAGCATGTTACCTTTGAAATGCGTATATCTTGTTGTTTGGAATAGAATACAAAATTGAACCCAAACGAACCATATGAAGGCTTTATTCATTAAAAGAAAGTGTGGCGTCACCGATAGAATTCATGTCTTCGTACGTTTAACGAATGAAAACTACATGCATCCGTTATGGGAAACGTTTGTTATACGTACGTAGTCCCATTTTTTTTCTCATTATTTGTTTGTGAGGACAAACATGGTATTAACGTGTCTCCAAAACTTATCAAAATTCATAGTAAACTGTTTGCTGATTATGATTTTCTTTCTTAAGAAATTTGACAGTCTTCAAACAAACGGATGTCTGAAAGAGTACATCAGGTGAATGGTGTCTGTTTGCTTGTTTTTCTTTAGCTGCCTCACTTCAGTGCCAACCAAAGGTGTCACTCTCAGATTGCCAGTTCTGGTTTCCACGTGCACAGCTCTGTTTGGATTCCTTCTGTCCATGTCACAGCGCCAGCGTTTTACAAGCAGCTATCAGGTCATTGTCATGAGGCAACCACCCTGAGCAGACACAGCACTGGTGGCGAATCACTTCACAGGGAACTATAGCTATGAGGCCATCATCAGGCAGTCTCGCGAGCCAGACGCTGCGCTTCTAGCAAAGCTTTTCACAAAGAACTATCAATATCATATTGTTATTATCGAACACCGGAGGAGACTCTGCATTGCTGGCGAATTGCTTAAAATGTTTCTATTAACATTATGTCACCGTGAGTCAACCAAGCCAACCCCCTCCCCTCCACTAAAACAGACACTGTACTGCCGGTGAATATCACTGAAGATGGAATGATTAACATCATGTCACTAGGAGGCCAGCCCCTAAAGGGGAAACCGCACCGCTGGCCAATCATTTTACAGGGAACCATCAATATGAAGTCATTATGAGGCAAGTCCCTAAAGGGGATATTACACTGCTGGCCAATCATTTTACAGGGAACCATCAAGTCATTAGAGACAAGTCCCTAAAGGGGACATTACACTGTTGGCCAATCATTTTACAGGGAACCGTCAATATCAACTCATTGTCAGGCAAGTTCCTAAAGGGGACATTACACTGCTGGCCCATTACTTGACTGGGAACCATCATCATCAAGTCATTATAAGGCAAGACCCTGAAGGGGACACCACACTGCTGGCAGATTACTTCCACGGTGCTCAATGGTGCCCGTTCTATTGCAGCCTATGGTGAACAGCACACACTCCGCCCTCGCAGGTAGCCTGGTTGTTGGGGCAGCGTGAAGGATACAGCCTTCAAAGGGAGATCATCATGGCCGTTCGGTGATGATTCCTGAACTTGCCGACGTAGCGTGAAGGATACAGCCTTCAAAGGGAGATCATCATGGCCGTACGGTAATGGTTCCTGAACTTGCCGACGTTGCCGGCTTTGTCAGTATGATATCGTAGTGTGCGTTGTGTGTGTGTGTGTGTGTTGTGTGTGTGTGTGTGTGTGTGTGTGTGTGTGTGTGTGTGTGTGGCGCGCGCGCGCGCGTACAGTACAACCTTGAGTTAATCTGACAATAGATTGGTTTCAGTCAGTCAGTGTGTGTGTATTTGTGTGTCTGTGTGTGCGTGCTCATGTGTGTGTATGTGTGTGTGTGTGTGTGTGTGTGTGTGTGTGTGTGTGTGTGTGTGTGTGTGTGTGTGAGAGAGAGAGAGAGAGAGAGAGAAACGAATCGAAACGAAATTTTATTTAACCCGAGAGATAAGCAATATAAACGCTTTTTTTCCACCCAGCCCTGGGGAAAAAGGAAGGAAATTAAGTAATTCATAGCAAATCAAGGCAAATAAGTACAAGAAGAACAGGAACAAACAAACAAGGAAATAACATGATAATACAAAATTCAATACAAATAAACTACTGTCAACACCACTGTCAAATGAACGCAGTGGGAAAAAATGTGGAGATAGGTTAAACGGGGAAAGGCAAGGGAAGGAATGTGGCGGAGGAGGTGGGGGGTGAGGATGAAGGGTAGGGCAGCATACAGCAATCATTCACAATATATGTTACGTAAAGGACATTAACTCGAAACAGAAAGAATGGGGAGGGGGGGGGAGGAGGCAATGTGGGTGGGGGGGGGGGGGGGAGTAGTATCGCATTGTGTACACTTATACATGCATATATCTACGGACAAACACAGAAAATGCAAGATATCAAAACTAATGTTGCTTTATAAAGATAAAATATTGACATAGTTGCCGTTGACGTATTATGTTTTGTTGCTTGAAATAACGAATTCTTATATGCTACCTTAAAAGAATCAAAGCTATTTTTTCGTTTAATATTTGTTGGTAGAGCGTTCCACAGCGTTCAGCCTGAATGAACAATGCTAGTTTTGAATAGATCAATTCTGGGTTTTCAGTTTCAGTTTCAGTTTCATGAAAGTTAAGTCACTGCGTGCGGATTAGTCCATATACGCTGCACAACATCCGCTAAGTTTTGAGACCACACTACGCATGATTTTAAGCTGATGGATAAATGAATCAATTAAGATGAGAGAATTGAAGAAGAGGGTTTCGTGGCTACGACCTAGCAGATGTCTGACCTACGTATTAGCCCAGTGCGTCGGTCAGACCTTGAGTGTCTACCTAATATTGGTTGTTGTTGTTTTTGTTTTTGTAAGTGTGTGCAGTGAATGTACACATGCGTGTGTACGGATGTGTGGGCACGGGCGCATGTGTGTGCATGTGTGTGTGTGTGTGTGTGTGTGTGTGTGTGTGTGTGTGTGTGCGCGCGCGCGCGCGCGCATGTGTGTGTGCGCGCTTGTGTGTGTATGTGTGCGCGCAAGTGTGTGCCTGCACGTAGGTGCGCGTGTGTGTGCGTGTGCAGAAGTGCGCGCGCACGCCGTGTGTGTGTGTGTGTTTGTGTGTGTGTGTGTGTGTGTGTGTGTGTGTGTGTGTGTGTGTGTGTGTGTGTGATTTGTGGGTTTTCGGATTAGTATATTATTGGTGTACCTTGACTGATTAATGGAAATTTTGCAATTAATGTCGAAGATGCTTTATTGCTTTATTGCACGGAGTTTGTATGCTAAAGGTAAGAGATAAGATAAGATAATGTCGCTTATAGCCCAGCCGATCGCAAAGGGCCATATCAGGGCTGTCACCACGTTAAAATCAACTCACAGGTCTTTCATTCACACAATTCTTTAAAATACATCGTCTAAAAACTCATCCAAAAGTTTGTTAAAAAAAATCTTTCCACTGTAATATCTTAGATCCGATGAAAAATGTTAATCTCTTTCAAGAACTCAAAGATCGCGTCAGGCGGAACATCTAAAGGTAGAATATTTAATTTGATGTAGTCTTCTGGTGTTAATGACGACGATTTCATAAGTATATCTTTTAGAACACACTTGTGGACTCACTGTAAAAGTTTTAGTGTATTAACGCAACAAGAATCATAAAGAGTTGAGGTATAATCGATAGATGATTGGATATATGCGTGGTTAAAGTGTTTACGCGCGTTTACATCTAGAAACTGTTTTTATTTTTGAAAACGTTTGAGATACACGTTTGCTTACACCCATAATAAAAGGTGACCCCAAGAGAGATGATTGTCCAAGGTGACTCCTAAAACTTTATGAGTGTTGACTTCATCCAGCTGCTTGGCGCCGATATATGTAGAAGGCATACCAGAAGTTAATGTTTGTCTTTTTTGACGTGAAGTTATGACCATGTACTTTGTTTTCTGTTCATTAAGGAACATTTGATTGAGTTCACACCAGCTAACCAAGTGATCAACATTCTCTTGCAATTTTATGGATAGCTCATTTAGGTCAGAATAGTTAGAGTGAATAGATGTATCATCTGCAAAGAGTTCACAAAAGCCTTTGATATGTAGTGGAAGGTCATTAATATAGAGTAAGAAAGGAAAGGACCGAGAACTGAACCTTGTGATACACGAAAGTTTTGTGGTGCAAAAGCAGACAGCTTGTTGCCTATAAAAACAGATTGTTGACAATTAGTAAGAAACGATTTTACAAAAGAAAGGACTTGATTGCAAATTCTATAGACAGCTATTTTTTTCACAGAGAGAGAGAGAGAGAGAGAGAGAGAGAGAGAGAGAGAGAGAGAGAGACGCATGTATTCATATTCATATTCTTTTCTGCGTGAGATATATGAGATATGTAATGGGCATGCGAGATAAACAAGCCCAATTACTAGACAGAATCCAAACGTAATAGAATGTGCTTTTTTGCCCTTCAACCCTTTCCATTCACCCACTTGAAGACCCACACGCACTTTTGAAGCTTTCAGCGGACAACACTCTTGATGAACCACAGAATCATGGCGTCTCTAGTGTGTTTTCCCTTTTTCCGAAAATTGTAACAAGCAAAGGACGAATTCTTGTGACATTCTTGCAGTTCTGCAGTTGAGGTCTGTGCTCACTCGACTTGAGGAGAATCACCAATGCAACATCCTGAGCTGAACTCTTTTCCACTGCTTTTGAAAGCCTGTGTTTCAGTCAACCCAAGCTCGAAAGAAAGTTCCCTACCGTCGTTCATAATTGTTAAGGCCCATAAACGTTCAAATTTTGATGAGTTTACCATCAGGGTTTAACATTATTAGAGACACGTTTTGATTTATTTAACGTTTGAAATACATTAAGGAATAGTCGAACAACGAACAGGAGTTTGTTGCTTCTGTACTGTCGACATATCTCTCTAAACATAATTTTCAGTTCTATTTTCTCTTTCATTCATACGCGTGGCACTATAATCTTTGTAAATTAATTCATGCTGTGTTTTGGCACGCTTGTTGCTTATTGACGTTTGATCAAAAACAAATAGCCGATGTTAATATTGTTTTTACGATTCATGATCGATGTGCGATTGCAAACATATACCTAATATTGATAATAAATTTTGATGATTCATGGTCGATTCCAACAATCTGAAATCTATAATTCATCATTCAGTTTGTAGTTCGTTGGATTCGGAGTGCCAACGTGTTCAACCCTTTCTCTCTTATTTCTATTTGTATTTCCTATGATATTAGCGTCGATCTACATCATCAAAAGCTCGAGTTCTCTCTCTCAGGTTCTCGTCTATCCCCCTATGATCTCTCTGCCTCCTGAATTATAAATGGATCGAAATGCCCGTACACTTTCCTCCCAAAATCGAGTGTCCATACGCTGGCTCTGTCACTGTTACTGATATTCACAACCTTTCGTCTCAGCACTCTCATTGGTTTTCTCTGTCATGAGAATACTGCTGTTTTTGTTTGTTTGTTTGGGTCTGTTCTGTTTTTGGTCTGGTATATTTTGAAAACATTTTCTGACTATAAATCAATTCTATTAAGTTTTGTCCTTCTCCTTCACCTCCTCCTCTTCCTCCACATTATCCTCCTCCTCCTCATCATCATCATCATCACATCATCATCATCATCATCATCATCATCATCATCATCATATCATCCCCGTTATCATTTAACGTTTAACATTTTAGTTAATACGTTCAGTCAGCTTCATTTTGTCCTTGACGATGACGATTTTAGTGAGGGTATCACTGGAGCTATGGGGGTTCTGCCCTTGATGATGACAGAATCTAGTGTCGGTATGACTAGGAATGTGGGGTTTCTGTCCAGAGTACAGTTATGATCATACTTGGTCTTTGTCGACTTTGTCTTTAATTGAGATATACTGTATGAAGTGGGTTTCAGTATAGTTGTGTAGGCTTAGGCTTTGATAGAATCTACTTTCAACTGCTTGCATTTATTGGTATTGCTAGAAGCTAGGGCGTACCATTTGATTTGCTATGGCATTTTAGTTTCCATTTCCCATTTTCATTTTTTGCCATGAGCTCGTAAAAAATGGTATATTGTCTCTGTTTATCACTATCAACGCCAACCTCTCTCTCTCTTTCTCTCTCTCTCTCTCTCTCTCTTTATAAGCAAACACACACACACAGGGGGGGGGGGGGGGGGAGTTAGTATCGCTTCTAGAAACAAACGAATCAGAAGTACAAGGGGGAATCTTGATTCAATGAACAAAGTAGAGAGATGAAAGATTTCAAACATCAAACAGAGGTTGTGAAGAAAAAGAGGAGAAGTGGAGGGGAGGGGGAGGGGGGTGGGGGAGGCAAAAGGCGGAGGAGGGAGAAGGAGGTGGGGGATGATGAGGAAAATATTAGAAATCATGGAGGATGGGAAAGAGGAAAGGAGGTGGGAATAGGGGTGGGGAGGCTTTTAGAGGGTTTGACTGAATAATAGTAATAACAGTATTGATGATAACAATGACAAAAATCATGTCCACCAACATTAGCACCGTCATCGTTGTCATCATCATCATCATAACATGAATGGTAACTGTGGAAGGGTATGAGTAGAAATGGAAGATGGTGGGGGCGTGAAAGGGGAGAGGCAGGTGGACAGGCTGGGGGAGGGGACAAGTGGAAAGCGAGGGAGAAAAGAAAAGGAAAGGATACTGTGGAGGGCGAAGACAGTGGCTTCTCACATACATGACTCTCAGACTCAATCCCTTGAGTCTCTCTATCAAAGAGACCCCAAGTTAGCTGTCCCTTGCTGTCCCAGGGGACGCCACCCAAGTGATCATGGGTAGGGGAGAGATGGGAGGTGGAGCACAGGAGGAAAGGGGTTAAAGGATGAAAGAGTGTGGTTGGGGAAAAAAAGAGGGCGAGACAGAATGGGAAGGGATCAGTGTAGTGAACAGGATAGAGATACTGGATCATCGTGTGTCGGCAATCTCATCCCAGGAGTCTCCATCTTAGCTTTACCCTGTTATCCCAGGGCATGGGATCATAGTTGCCCAAGGTTACTTCAAAAAGGAGGAGGGAGAAGGTATTGATGAGGGAAGGTGGGAAGGGCATAGGATCAGGAGGAATTGGTATGTGCAAACCAGTGGACGAGAAAGAGGGGGGAAACGACATAGAGAGGTAAGGGCACCCTGGGCTTACATGTCGCACGAATCTCACTCTCAATCTCCCTTCTATGCCCCCCCCCCCCTCAAACACACACAGCCACACACACGCGCACACACACACACACACACACACACACACACACACACACACACACACACACACACACACACATACACACACACACACTCAACTGTACTCTGTTTCTCCATGGTATGTTGTTCATGTAACCAAGGGAAACAGCATAATTCGAGGGGAAAAGAATGTGTGTGTGTGTGTGTGTGTGTGTGTGTGTGTGTGTGTGTGTGTGTGTGTGTGTGTGTGTGTGTGTATGCGCACGCGCGCCTGTGTGTGTGTGTGTGTGTGTGTGTGTGTGTGTGTGTGTGTGTGTGTGTGTGTGTGTGTGTGTGTGTGTGTGTGTGTGTGTGGGCGCGCGCACGCACACGTGGTTGCAGGTGTATATAGATATGTTCATGCTACGTTGTGAAAGAATGTTGTCCCCCAGAAACAGTCCCCCACCCCGCCTATCCCTTTCCTCCTTCGTTCTTATGCCATATCCTTTTTGTTGGTGGTCCTGTTCTCCTCTCACTCACTCCGTGCGAATGCAATTAACAGGATTCTTGTTCAGTTTATTTCTGCATGTGTTAATTTGTACCCCCTCTCTCTCTCTCTCTCTCTCATCTGTGTGTGTGTGTGTGTGTGTGTGTGTGTGTGCGCGCGCGCGCGCGCGCGCGCACCCCCCCCCCCCCCGACTGTCTGAATATCTCTGTCTTTTGGTTAGCTGTGAGTGCTGTATGTACAAGGTATTACTGTTCAGTGTAATGCATAAGACAAAGCCATGCAAATTCGGAATGTCTTCGGCAGCACTGACTTCCCTGGCACTGCCAGCGACCAACAATGATAGTGACCTTAAATCAAGGACACGATCATTCTGTTGGTAAAGCTAGTTAAGCTGCTTATTTCTTGTTTAGGGCATTTGAGAATCTCGAAGAAATTCTCAATACACAATCTTCCGGGAGGCACGGGTAGGGGTGAAGGTGGGGGTGAGGTAACAGGAGGGGTGAAGAAACAGGAAGAATTGGTTAGTTAGGCTCATGCTTATTATCATGCATCGCTCTCATTTGAAACAAACAAACAAACAAATAAAAAAACCCTTCTTGATTTACAAAAAAAAACTACGTCACAGTCAGTATGAGAAAGTACCAGCATTTTACAACTTCAAATGTCACGAGTTATAGAGACAAATGCATCATTCTACTCACGAAAATAACAGTTCTGTATCCACCAAATGCTGTACTATCCTATGCCATTCGGTGCCATTAGGTGCTATGGTGTCATCCCTCTGTCATGAGAGAACTGTAATCAGACTACTCCTTGACACTGTCAACTGTATCAGTCTAGGATGAATGCATACAGTGAATCCGAGCAAGGTATATGCCTGTCCTACCAGGACAGACTCCCACCTGCCAACTGTCACTGAAGAAGCAAAACATACACCCGAAGGTGCGATTACGATCCAAAGAAGTGCTGTCCTCAACTGTCGAGTGGATGCATTCCTGCACCACCCTTTGCAGCCTGCGCTGTGTTCTCAACGGGTGCAGGCAAGCACAGGGCATTCCATTAAGACGTCAAGGGACGTAATTACTCCCTGGCAGATGCCATTGTGTAGTGGCCACTGAATGTGACACGATAGAACCTCCACGGGAGCATTCCCATTGGTGTACCAGCCCACATTTTACGACTGTAGAGTCCATGGCAAAACGTGCCTCCGTCAAGCAACTGCCGTGTCGCTGTGATATAGTCATCCATTTTATGTTTCTTCGTATGAGAAACGGAACACACGTCTGCAGTGTTTGTTTTCGATCACCTGGATATCTCGCTGCAAAGCTGCTGTTAGTGCTCAGCCCTGTTATCCACAGGCAGTGAGGGATATCATCCATATCTCATACAGTTTTCCCTCACTACAAAGCTGACAGGTCTGGTTTGGACGTGAGGTCTTGTCAAGGCAGACACAGCCGCATCAAGCATCGACTTGGCGTGAACACACACACACACACACACACACACACACACACACACACACACACACACACACACACACACACACACGGATTGACCTCCTGCCCTCGTTCAGTACTGACCCCCAGACTTTTGGAGTGGTTCGCCATCGATTACGTTTTAACTGACCATATGCGACAGAATCTGTCCATGTTTGCTGTTGACGACAGGAAACTTTGCATGGTAAGCACGATTCGTTGTTTATCATGGCAAGACACAATACTTTTTTGGTTATCCACCATGTTTTACTACTAACGGCCGACTTTCAGTATTTCCAGTATTTCTGGCTGGTATATCTGGTGTCTCTATATGGGTTTTGATAACGCACATGACTGGAGTGAATTTTGAATGCAGAAGTTGTTAATCATAGCAATGCGTCCGACTCATTATCTATTACTCACATCTTTAGTTACATATAAGGCCTGTTGAAATATAGTTCCATGATGTTCATCGAATTCCATTGAGTTATTCATAATTCATTATTGATAGATTTTTTGTTATGCATATATCAACATAGTAATACTAAAAATGACGAAAACAACAACAATAATAAGAATAATTTCATTGAATTATTTGATCGAGTTAAATTCACAGCAGTATCTGAGTGATTGACTGACAGGTTGATAATGAATGGATGTACGAACTGATTGATCAATGTGCACATAATAGTCTAATATACTTTAAAGATAGTGTTAATATTCTTTCTTTTTTTTTAAATAGGAATGCTCTTATAGTTTGTGTTTGGTACCTTTTATTAGTAACATTTAATGGAGAGAGAGAGAGCGAGAGAGAGAGAGAGAGAGAGAGAGAGAGAGAGAGGGAGGGAGGGAGGGAGGGACAGACAGACAGAGACAGACACAGAGACATCATGCACACAGACGCGTTAGATTTTAAGCTGTCGCTCACACAGTGATCACATTGGCTGCGTCAGACACAACGGACATGTTAGGCAGTCTAAGGGCGGTCAGCGCGCATGGCTGTTGGTGGAGTTTGACTCTGTTACCACGACTGCTTGAACGACCGGTCGTCTTAATACAGCTGTGACACTGGCTGACTAACTCTTCAAAACCACTGACGTAATTGTTCAAGAGTTTGTGTTCGAAGATAACCAAGAAAGCCCCCCCCCCCTCCCCCCTCCCCTCCCCCCCCCCCCCTCCACTAATAAAAGAATGGCCATCATTTGATTTTGTTTTGCCAGTTCTAACAGAGATCTTGACGATGGCGAAATACAAGAGACACTTCTTACTTCTGGTCATCCTCAATCTACAGATACAGATGTTCTGCTGTGGGCACAGTGACAGAAGCAGTACGTGTGCCAAACATTTTGTCACATCTGGCCGTCATTCTGAAAGAGTGGAGTGTTCCTTATCCTCGCTCAGTCAGTTGTATTCTGTTCTTCCAGTGGACCTCACAATGTTTGAGCACCTCATACTTACAATTGAGGACATGGCGACACAGTGTCATCCAGACAGGGCAGGAGTGGCTCTGGACCCGATGTATGCTCTAGAAGGACTGATTATTTTCACTTCTCAAGACAAACTGTTCCGGGACAGCAGACAAAGGAGGTTCTGTATACGTCTACACGGCCCTCCGCACACTTTCTACAAGATTCAGGCAGAAAATATTCAAGGCTGGATGGAATCTGGTAATGCCCTCGAAGTTGGGTTTCAGGGTGAGGGATTCCTGACGTCCCGCGCATTAGCGAAAGGAACTGTCCTTCAGTCAGCTAGAAGTGATGCTGTGCTGGTTGTGAAAGGTCTGGTAGACATATTCAAATACTCTTCCTGGCAGATGACACTATCACTGGCTTTCCGAGCTGTGCCCGAGTGCTTGCAGAATCAGCTCCAGGTGCTGTGCCCAAGGGAAGGTAAATCTGTTGTCTTGTTCTCTGGTATGTTCCCCTCCGACTCTCTCTCTCTATGTTACACACACTCTCTCTCTGTACACACACACACCCCACACACACACACACACCACACACACACACACACACACACACACACACACACACACACACACACACATATATATATATATATATATATATATATATGTTAAAATAAGGTTTTTAAAAGGCAATCTACAAATTTGTTTCTAGCTTTGCGCTGTCGTCAGGAGGATCCTGACGACAGCGCAAAGCTAGAAACAAATTTGTAGATTGCCTTTTAAAAATCTTATTTTAACAAATGTTGCTCCTCAAGGAGTTGAGCACTCTCAAATCATTTTAGGAATTTTAATCATATTGATCTATATATATATAATATATATATATATATATGTGTGTGTGTGTGTGTGTGTGTGTGTGTGTGTGTGTGTGTGTGTGTGTGTGTGTGTGTCTAAGTATCTATCTCTATCTATCTGTGTGTATGGGGGGGGGGGGGGGCGGGGGAGGGCATGAGGTGCGAAGTGTGAGATTTGTTGTGTTAGTCTTGTTTTTCTGGATTTTTGAATCCAAATGAGCGATGTTAAATGTTTCTTCCTTCTAGTGGTCGAGTGTAAAGTGTGGTTTGTTTTGATCATATGTAGAAACAGTTTCTCCGAGGAATACAGACTTGCCGAAACGTTTGAAAGAAAGCTATTACTTGTGGTTTTGTCCTTTTTTCGCTATGAAGGATTATCTATCAATCTCTCATCTCTCTCTCTCTCTCTCTCTCTATATATATTATATATATAATAAAATAGATATGTATAATAAGAGAGAGAGAGAGAGAGATGTATGCGAGTGTATGTGTGTGTTTGCGTGCGTGTGTGTGCGTCTGTATATGCGTGCGCACATGTGTGTGTGTGTGTGTGTGTGTGTGTGTGTGTGGTGTGTGTGTGTGAGAGAGAGAGAGAGAGAGAGAGAGTGTGTGTGTGTCCGTGTTTGTGTGTCTGTGTGGGTGCGTGCGTCCATGCGTGTTGTGTGTGTGTGTGTGTGTGTGTGTGTGTGTGTGTGTGTGTGTGTGTGTGTGTGTGTGTGTGTGTGAGAGAGATAATTAATAGAAGAAAGAATATGTGCTGGTAGGTATGATTTCTCGCTTAACGATTCAAGAAATGCTTGACCATGCAGAGCTGACAACCTTTCTAGATGCTGATTTACATAAACAGTTGACGTGAAAAGCCCAGTAACAATTAACATCAGTATGTACACGTGTAGCTCTATGGTTATTTGTTCCTTAAACTTCTCGATTCGTAACAAAAACAAACGGAGGCTGCGTCTGTTTGTGTCGGTGTCATCAGTGTCAGTTTTGTTCAATTAGGATTTATGACACGTGATTTACAACGAACCAATCACCAAGAATGTCCACATTCGTTTGTGATGAGGTTGAAACAGCTTCTACGGTGGAGCTGCATTTGTGGACTGGTTTCATCACAAAAGGGTTAACGTGCATTGTCAGTATAAAGAAGAAAATCATTGTTATAAACTGAGAACAGTGTTGGGGGCCACCAGAGAACTATGAGACATGCCATGTTGGATAGGTAACTCCTCTGTCGAGTTGGTGTTGACACAGGCCGACCGCTGACGATTTTCTGGGGATTATGTGATCAATTGGAGAGTGTTCTTTGCTGTACAGTATAACAGTTGCTTCCTGCATAATAACCTGTGAACAGTGATATCAGATGCCTTTGCAAAATCAACTCATAGCGCGCTACAGTATTTGTTTTCATTGATGGCAGCAAGTATTTGATCTATTAGGTTTGTTAGTGCTGTATGACAGGAATTTTTTTTCCCCTAAACTTCGACATATTTTCATTAAGTAGATTGTGGGAGTCAAGATGGTGGTAGATGTGTTTGTTTATGTGTTTTTCTAAATGTTTGGAAAGCACTGGCAAAAATGGATATAGGTGTGTTGTTCGGCAGGTCTGAACTGTCTCCAGATTTTGAAAAAAAATGGGATCTTTTTGCAGCTTCGAACTGAGCACTGTTCGTAGCACTGCAAAAATTTGTTAGGTTTTGAAGTTCATTTGCCCTATTTTGACAATACGTCCCCCAATGGTAATGAAGTGCTTGTCGAGTTCTCTAGGTATTAACTTGGTCAAAGGACATGTCTTAGACTGTGAAATCTTATTTTCAAGGTATTTGGGGCTTTCTACGTGGATTTTTCACATTCTTGGAAATAATTTGGTGTTGTTGTTGTTGCTTGTGTGAGCGAACTGACTTTATCAAGTTGTCGTTTGAATTTATTCGACTTTCTTTTCATCTCAAACAGATCGTCGCGAAGGAAACAAGCAGCTTATATTTTAACATACATCCATTTTGGTTGAACTTTAAGTTTAATTCTTCGCGTTTTGATTGAAGCATGTTTGCTATAACAAAATTACATTTGTGTAGTCGGAACTTTAGAGCGATCTGTGCATCAGTGTAAACATATACATATTTATGAATGGGGAGTTCGTGAGGTCAGTAAGGGCACTAGAATTTTACGAAAGATCTGTAAGTGATGTGTGACCTTTTTTAGGATTTAATTCTATACGTTTTTCATGTAATACGTTTAGGAAAGTGGTCGCTGCATCCACACACTTCTCAATGGCATTAAATGGTTCAGAGAGATAGAAGTGGTCATTAATGTTTTGCTAATGGGCGTTATACGGGTGGGCATGTCTATAATTTGGGATAAGGTGAACATAGAAGTCCTATCTGAATGTAATGTTTGGCATTTTAACCAATTAATCCTGATGTCACCTAAAAAGGAGAGCTAGAGAGAGAGAGAGAGAGAGAGAGAGAGAGAGAGAGAGAGAGAGAGAGAGAGAGAGAGAGTGATCGCCCTTTGCCTTAGCTCCCGGATCCCATCCCACTCTCTCAATTACTTTTTCTCTTTTTGTTGTGGAGTTGGTTGGTAGGTGTGATAATCATTGTAGTGTTCACCGTCTTCTGACAAACATTAGGCAACCTGACAATCATTTTCTCCAGCGGCATACTGACTGTGTGTGTTATAGGATATCGCATGCCAAACAGTGGTAGACTGACCATGTTATGCAAAAGTATAAAGGCAGTAAGTTACAAAAGGTATGTTCTGATGAAATATGCTCAGTCCTGACTCACAGAAAACAACAACAACAACAACAAAATGATAAGAAGAGAAAAAAAAGTGCGCTTGGTTATTGTTTCATTCAATTTTGATGTATTCATTGTAGATACTACTTACATTATACAAAAACAGACATGAATATGTAAGTGTATATATTATGCAAATGTACGATACGTACAAATTATCCATTAAATACCAAAACAGATGTGAAGATGCAAACGTGTATGTCGTATAAATGTAAGATGCGTATGTGTTTTGGTTTAAACATCTGCTGAGGTACAGTGGTTTTACCATCTTCATCATTCAAGTTTTGCACTTCTTTTCCATAGGTAAAAATACTGCTCTGTGAATGAGGTGGACCCGACGCGATTGTTATTTATTGTATCAGAGAGTATGCTCGTGCGTA
>CM065737.1:20997992-21005492 GCA_033310375.1 Conus canariensis | reverse complement strand
CACTGCAGAAACGTCTCCGTTTGTTTTACCGAAATGTTGTCAAGGCATTGCCTGGCCTCTGAATAGATTTTTCTTTCTTGGAGACAGAAATAGAATGTGGGGTTACTGACAACAAGCCAAAATCCAAGTGAACACATGAAGCAAGGTGTATATTGACGTTTTCCCATACACAGTTCGAAACAGACCGGTGCATTAAAAAATGGACTTCTTGAGAGATGAAAAGAAATTACGTACACAAAAATGCACTGAACAATACTCCTTGTATGGCCGTTACTGTGGAAATGACAACTATCTGGGATGTACTGTTTTGTAGTTGTTGTTTTTTTTGCGTGGGCTGTTTGTGATGTCATACATATTTGTCGGATATTCATTTGTCTGTTTCTTACCATGTGAAACATACATCACTTTGCACATGTTCTATGTTTTCTGGGTTTTTTTTTTAAATGCTCGTTTCTCTCAGGTGAGCATTTGCTCAAAAGTAAAGTAGTCAGAATAGTTCATGTATAAACAAGAGTTCTTTCCATTTTGCAAACGGTGGTGCATCAGAAATGTTACAAGGCTGCAGAATTAGTGTTAACATATGGCGTCTGCCACAGGCACAAGAACAGCCATCAATATTGCGTGGGAGCATGTCAATGACCTCACGAACAAAGTTGACACGTTTGTCCTCCCAGTAGATCTGATGTGTTACGAGACGGATATGAAATGCCTTTTAAGCCGTCTAGCTTCAGAAATAAAAGTGATGGTATGCAGTTCCATGGAGTATGCCATTTATGTAATTATTTGCTGTAGTAGTTTACTTAAAGCAAATTGTTACATGTCGCATTAATCCCCCTCTCTCTCTCTCTCTCTCTCTCTCTCTCTGTATGCACACACATACATACGTGTATCTACGTATGTATCTAAGTATCTATCTATGGCTCCGTCTATCTCACCGTCTAGCTATCTATCCATCCGTATGTTTGTCTGTCTCGCTATTTATATATGTGTATGTGTGTGCCATTGTTGTATTTTTTCATACAAGTTAATGTATGGTTTGATAAGATCATGTTCAAGCCTTTTGAAAAAACTCTGTCAGTTTTAGTCGTGAATGCTGATGCCATATCTTGATAAGCATTTTTCTTATCAAATAATCCACGGAGAACTAGTTTGTACGAGGTCCTTACCAAACGCTCTCTGAAGAACTAGTGTAATCATGGTTACTACCACATTGTCTATGCTGAGCCTGCGTGCATAAATTTCCTACCAAATTGTTTCTTCCGAGTCTGTATAGATACTCACCAAATTGCCTGTTTACACACAGTCCCTTAGAATAGCCTTTTTGCGCAAATCCTTCCAAACTGTCTCTCGAGAGCCTTTATGCACAATGTCACCACAAATTGGAGTCTGGAACGCCTTTTTGTACAAAGTTCCAAACATTTTTTTTATGGAGATTCTGTGCATTTTTCAACCAAACTGCTTCGGACATTTTGCACAAAACTCCTACAAACCGTTTTTAAAGAGGATTTTATCAGAAGCATTGTCCCATCATCTCTGGAGAGCCTGTGTGTACAAAGTTCTTACCAAATAGTCTTTGAAGAACGTATTAGCACAAAGTCCCTCTCATATTATCTCTCGAAAGCCTGTTTGCACATAACACACGCAAAAATTGTGGACAGCCTGTCAGCGCTGATTCCTCATCAAATTGTTTCTGGGCGAGTTACCACTGGAAGGCCAGTTAATACACCTATATTGTTTTTCGTAGATTTGTGCTAAAAGAATTTCTACCGCATTATCTCTAGAGAGCCTGTTTGCTCAAAGTAACTGTCAAATTGTCTCTCGATGGTCTTTTTGTCCAAAGGCCCTTCCTAAACATCCTTTAGTGGCCTGTTAGAGTAAAGGTCTTATCCAATTGTTTATGGGGAGCGTGTTCGAAGTTTATACCAGACTGCTAATTTGTCTCTGAAGACGCTGTTTGTGAAAAGTTTAGCCCAAATTGTGCTTGGATGGCATGTTAGCATAACGTGTGGATCAAACTGTCTCTGGAGGGCTTATTTGCATGCCATTCGTGCCAAGTTTTCTTTATGGAGCCAGTTAACACAGAGGTCCTATCAGGGGGCCTGGTAGAAGAAATCCCCATACCAATTGCCTCTGGATAGCCTGGTTCTACAAAATCGTATAAAGAAAGTATTACTGAAAAGCTTGTTAGAGTTCCTACTAAATTTTCTCAATAAGGCATTGTGCGCAAAGCTCTTGGCCAATTGTCTCTGAAGAGGTTGTTTGCTCAAAATTCCTACCAAATCGCCTCCGGAGAGTCAACATTCATAAAGCTGCAACCAAATTCAATCTGGTGAGCGTGACAGCGCAAAGCTCCGACCAAAATTTCTTTGAAGAGCTTGCGTGCAGTAAGCTCCTACAGAATGTTCTAAGAGAGCCTGTTTGCTTGCTGTAGGCGTCCAGAAAAAAATGTACACAATGTTTATGGGTCGATCAACTATTGTCCCTTTACAATTCATCTCCCTCCCGAGTGTTCATGGTATTGTAGTCTCACATTTTACTCCTGATTCGGGTACTTTGCTGCGAGTCAGCGCACTGACAGTGTAAGATTGGTTATTTTGTTTTACCTTATTTCCTTCAATTTTTTTTTCCCATGGCTTCGTTTTTGTGCTCAAATGTGTGTATTCTGTTGCTTGCTTCATTCAGCAGCGTGTCATGTTGAGCAAATCTTGGTTTGGTGACGAGTGGAGATTCATTTAGTGGTGCATTAAGTTCACAGTTAAACCGTATGTTGGGTCGTTTCATTGTTTTCTTAATAACTCTTGTTGCATCATGGCAGCCGTTTTCTATTAAATATATTGCTGAGTAGCTATAGTGTGCATTCACTCATAACTATTGATGTTGCTACAGATCATGCCGATAACCATGCTGAGTCATGTATGTCTGATCCTGCTGGACTATAAGTGCATGTCGTTTTTCACACCAAAAATTCACTTTTTTCATCGTTAGTCTTCAATGACACTTCTTATAAGTTCATGTCAGTGTTAAGGACAGTGCAGCTGTGCTGTACCAAATTATAGGTTACCCCCCTTTGATATTTGCACTTTGCTTGCATGTATTCCTGTTCTTTTCGGGTCTGAAAGGCTATTTCAAACAGCACAGCCTTGTCCTGGCTATAGTATGTGCTGATATAATTATTGCTGTTATAACTAGTAGATTGCTCGGAGTGTGTGGAAAGGGGGAGGGTAATGCTCCATTCTTCTCTTTTCCTACCCTGTTGTTCTCTTTTGCTTCACTGATTCTCATTCTCCATGCAAATCTGTGTGTTCTGTAACTGATTGTCATTCTCTTGTGGACTTAAAACTTTTGGAGTGTAATACACATGTTGGCTTATTTATGTGCTAATGCTTTGTGTATTGAAACTTTAAATCTGAAAACGATAAAGCAAGAAGGAAAGAAAGAAAGACAGAAAGAAAAGAAAAAGAATGATAAGAAAGGGAAGAAAAAGCTACAGTAGTAACGAATTAAATGCATTTAACGAGTTAAGAGAGCGATTGTAATGTACAAGACATTGGGGCCTGAAAACAATTGAAAAAATAAAGCAGTGAGGACTACAAAAATGCTGTCGTATCGTTGTAAGTATATCAGATCAGTAGAGAAGGTTGATACCCAGATAATAATGTGTTCTGTTTCTCATCCTGCTGTATTCTGATGTTAGTCAGAGCCCCTTCCACAGGTTGTTCCCCTTTCGTATGTCTTGTGCTGTTCGTATGTCTTGTGCTGTCGGACTGGAAGTGTGCAATAAATATCTTTGTGTGGGATGTAAGTTCATGTGTCTGAACTGTGTTTCTGGCCTTAAACCTGAGTAAAGGTAATTAATCTTGTGAGGGAAACTACGCGTAAACCAAGAGGTCTGCGTGCAGTGCAGCGTAGGTCATCCAATGGCAATGTCTCACACTTGTACGGTCTTTATTACGTGTGTTAGGCTCTCTGTCATAGGCTCTCTGTCAGTTGACAGTTCAATTTTAAAATCTTGCTTCTTACATGCATAGAGTGTATCTTTTGTATTTATCTTTCAATGTCTTGTTCATACTATTATGACTCCATACATATTATTGAACTTATCGTTGTATGTATACCAAGTAGAATGTTCTGTTTGTACTCAAACCTTCCAATAATTGATAGATGATTTGACATAGATTACTGTTTCACATAGGGCATTTGTTCTTTATGCTCACCTCTCTATGTATTGCTGGTCTCAGTAAATTGTCGACAGTGACATATACAGCGTGTGCTACTGTTTATTCCTGGGGTTCTGTGACAAGTAGGCAAAAGCGTTGTAGAGACAGGCTGCCCAGATCATCTTCCTTGACAACAAATGAGAGATGGAAACGCTTTTATGACAGTATACAACGCTGCCGTCTCGGTTTGGAGCAAGAAAGATGCAAAGTATACAAGGCAACAATCCACTGCCCCAACGAAAAGAAAATGTGTGAACTTCACACTTCTTCAAGCTTACATCAGCTAACAACAAGGAGGTGCGTTTCCGACTATGGTGAAATTACAAGCGACCGGCCAAAGTCGATTGAGCAGTGGGTTTCAACACTCAGGATTTTACTTAAGAAAAAAAACGCAGTTTCTTAGGATGCCCTCACCGCTCTCCAAGCATGGGTTGTACGAGAGGGGAGAGGTAAGGTGGGGTGGAAGTAGGGTGGGTATTGGAAATGGAGGTGAGGTGAAGGTAGACGGGGTGGGGGTGGCGGCTTTCTCTCTGATGGCCTGCTGAAAGGCTTTCCTTTGCGTTTCTCCCGAGAGAGAGAGAGGAGGAAGAGAGAGAGACAGAGAGACAGAGAGACAGAGACAGAGACAGGACAGAGAGACAGAGAGAGAGACTATTTCTGAAGGTGGACTTAGCTGTGTCGAAGAACTATGCTAAGGGCGCTGACTTCGGAGAGGACAAGACAAGGACTCCCTGCCGAGTTCCCTACAGCACTGCGCTTGCAAAGGCTGGCATTTCATTCCTCTTAACTCTCCTCAAGCAAAGCCACCTGTGGTTTTTGCTGGAACACGTCCAATGGATGGAAGGTGATCGCGTACCCAAGAACCTGTGTAGGGAACTGGCTGAGGGAGAGAGACCAACTGGAATACCTCAGCTTCTCTTTTAGAACACCTGCGAACGTGTCCTCTTCATCAGTTCCAGCACCTGCGAGGCAGCTGTCACAGACACAACATGAACTGAAAAGAAGAAGTGCTGCAGCAGTCAGGCGAGACATGCCAAAGGAGGAGGGCATCATCAGAGACCTTCAGACCCCTCTGAACCTTCGTCTGCACACAGTACGGAAGGGACTGTGTCACTTGTATTGGTCTCTACAGCCACAGAGGCGCTGTTTTACCAGACCCGATTACCAGCGCGCAGAATTCATGGTCACTCGGAACTAACTATTGCCAACATTGCTGCTCTTCTTTCTGATTTTCGGGTTGCGTGATGCTGAGCAGAGCGTTAGGGTGGGTGCATTATTAATTTGGCGATGATTAAATTAAAGGTGATTTTATGCTCATGTCTTTGTGCATTAGTTTAGTATATATTATAAATATTCAAGTAGGATGATAATGTTATATCCATAGAGGTCCAGTGTGTAAGTGAAGTCCTAATTTCTCAAGTAGAGTATCTGCCGGATTATATGTAGATTTAATGTTAGAAAAATGCGAAAGGTGAAAAAAAAAGAATCTCTTTGAGAAGTGAAAAGTCTGTGTCAAGTGTTATGTCCTCTTTGCGTATACATTTTGTTTATTTGTGCCTGCATTTCTTCTGACCCTATCCACCTCTACCCCTCTCTGCTGCATTTTCGCCTACCCACCTCTACCCCCTCTCCACTCCTAACATTTCCTCTATCTGTGCGTGCGCGCGCGCGTGCGTTGTGTGTGTGTGTGTGTGTGTGTGTGTGTGTGTGTGTGTGTGTGTGTGTGTGTGTGTGTTTCATGTCAGTACAACCTTGAGTTAATCTGACAATAAATTGGCTTCGGTCTGTCAGTGTGTTTCATTTGACGAATTGCAAAGGGTTACACCTTTGGTATGTAAGTTTATTCTGACCTTTTTTATGAAATAATTGTCCTTATTTGTCACTGTTAGTGCATAACTCTACGTGTATAGTTAAATTCATAAACTGTTAGTTGTTACTTTTTGTGAATTATATATTTGTATGCACTCTTTGGTGTTAACTAGCGGGGTTATATACTGAAATATTTAGGGGTGGGTCTAACTGATATTCATATGTAAATGTTCTGTTGAAGTTCCTGTATTTATCTTGTATGCATCAGTGTATTGTCAAATACGATCTGCATTGTTGGTATTGTTGAAAAAGGTATGCTACACTTACAATCTCAGGATTTCCATTTTGAGTATTTGCTTAGTCATTTTCAAATGGTCAATTTTGAAGTCGATGGCGTGTTGTTCTGTCTATGCGTATCTACGTATTACTATCATTGGAAATTCTTAACCTTTTGATAATAATGTTGTGTTTGCTCTTTAAACAGGTCCATTGAAGCCGGCCTCTCTATGTAGTGTTTGTATAACTGAACCATTGATTGTTATGCCTGTTGTTCGTTTTGATATTCATCTTTACCAGGTCATGACTATAATGACGGAAGAATCGTAGAATTGTTAGCCTGCACTTGTTATTCCCCACTGCTTAATTGTTCATCATTATATTGTTTGGTCAATCAGTGGGAGATTGCATCTCTTAGGAGATCCAAGTAAAGGTTGTTCTGCACAATTCGTAGCCGCTGACAATGCTTGGATTATTGAACACTAGAGCTGACCACTCAGACTGTTCCATATCTTTTGATCTCCCTTGAATCCGTGATTGGATCTTCATGCATAGGCTCAAAGATTGTCCCTTACATTTGTATACTGTTTGCATAATGTATTTAGTATGTCAGCAACTTTTTTCCTCTCCATACTTTCTTTTTGTTTCATTTACTACCCTTCGCTGGCTGCTTTTGGGGGTGCTGTTGAATTCTTTTTTTTTAATTTTGGTGGTGAGAAAACCACAGAATTATGGACTGTGGTGTGTCTCTATTTGACGGCAAGAGCACAGACACAATCAGCCGTGTCTTCCTGATGAGTCCGATCCACCGGACGAAAGGCCTAGGAGCAGGCAATATAAATAGATCTGCCTTCAAAGTGGATTACGATGGTTCCCTCATGCAATTAATGAAAGATTTTCATACTTATAATATATTTTCTTAACTTTATATTGCCATTTCCTTCAGCCCTTTTCTTTTCTCTCTTTTAAAGTTCTCATCTTGACCAGATTATTACTATAATGACAGTAGTATCGTTAGTCTCCACTTATTTTTCTCCACTACTTAACTGATCAGCATTAATGTTTTCCTCCACTACATAATTGTTCAACATTAATATTCATCTTTCTTGGCCTTTTTGCATCATTAAATGGGTAATTGGAATGTGTAAAGTGTGTTCTCTCTGTATCCAGGTCTATGTGTATTATTAAACTATTTCTT
>CM065737.1:20982992-20992992 GCA_033310375.1 Conus canariensis | reverse complement strand
GATGGGAGCAGAAAGTGGGAATGATGAATAATAGATGTGAGGAGAAAATGTGAATGATGAATAATGGATGGGAGGAGAAAGTGGGAATGATGAATAATGGATGGGAGTAGAAAGTGGGAATGATGAATAATGGATGGGAGCAGAAAGTGGGAATGATGAATAATGGATGGGAGCAGAAAGTGGGAATGATGAACAATGGATGGAGGGAGAAAGTGGGAATGATGAATAATGGATGGGAGCAGAAAGTGGGAATGATGAACAATGGATGGAGGGAGAAAGTGGAAATGATGAATAATGGATGGGAGCAGAAAGTGAAAATATTGAACAATGGATGTGAAGGGTACGCGAGAATAATGAAGGACAGAAGAGCGTTGAACGTGAATACCGTGAAAGATGCACGGGAACAGATCGTCATATCATGAATAATGTACAGGAGGAGAACGTGATAATGATGAAGGAAGGACAGGAGAAGAATGTGAGAACAATGAATAGTGGACGAGAGAAGAACGTGGATAAAATGAATATTCTACAGCGTGGAGAACGTAAAAATGATGAACAATGGACAGGAAAAAGAACGTGTAAACGAATAATGGACGAGAGGAGAACAGAACAATTAATGGACGGGAGGAGAACAGAACAATTAATGGACGAGAGGAGAACAGAACAATTAATGGACGGGAGGAGAACAGAACAATTAATGGACGGGAGGAGAACAGAACAATTAATGGACGAGAGGAGAACAGAACAATTAATGGACGGGAGGAGAACAGAACAATTAATGGACGGGAGGAGAACAGAACAATTAATGGACGGGAGGAGAACGCGAGAATGATGCATGATGATAACGATGACAAAGGAGCTTAGAAATAATGAACGATGGAAGAGAAGGATGTGAGAATGATGATTGAGGGACTGGGGGAGTAAGGTAGGGGGTGGGAAGAGAAGAATGGTTGGTAGACAAACGAACAAAAGCAAACTTCGAGTGTGACAAAAGGTGGACGGGAGTACGAACTGACCATTATACGTAAATGCGGAAGATATAGTGAAAATGATGAGTGAGAAGAAGAGAACGTTAGAAAAATACCGTTACAAACAACGAGAAAAAGAGAATGTGAAAGTAATACATGACGGAGGGGACGAAGAAACCAAACACGATGAATGAAAGGCGAGAAGAGAACATCATTTAATTGTGAATGATAATGATGAATAATAGGTAAGAGAAGAACGACAGAAGCATGAATGATAAACGGGATGAGAAGTTCGTGGGTCATGTGAATGATGTAGGATGAGGAGTTATGAAATGGATGAATGATGGACGAGAAAAAGTGGAGAACATCAGAATAGTGAAAGATGAACTGGAGGGTAATGTGAAACCTATGAATAATGGAGGGAGGAGAAACAGAATGATGAATGATGGATCCGATGAGAAGACAAGAGCTTGAGAATGATGAACAGGCCAGAGGAGAGCATGAGACTGTAGACTGAAGGGCGGGCAATGATGAATGATGGATGGGAGACAATACGGCAATGATGAACGATTAAAGGAAACACCTGAAAACAACTTAATAATGGATGGGAAGACGATGCGACAACGAATGATGTGCACAGAAGGAGAATGTGATTCTGATCAATGATGGACGGAAATGCGTGAAAACGACAAGCTGGGTGCATGTAAAGAGGAGATTACAAATATAGAAATTAGAAAAACGTGAAATTGATGAGTGACGAACGAATGAAACGAGAAGCACATTGAAACGATAAACAAATCACGGGAGAAGAGCGTCAAAAATAAACGTGAGTTATGGACGGATGTATAACGTATATACAATTGAATACAGATGGATGGAATGGAAATATGAAAATATAATTATGTATTATGAATGATGAATAAGTGGACAGGAGAAGGCAGAATGATCATATTGGATGAGACAAGAAGACACAAACGTGAGAATGATGAATGATATACGGAATGAGAAGTGGAAAAACTTAAATTAGTCAATAATTGACGAGAAAAATAAAGGAACAAAAGCGAAGGTGAGAACGATGAAAGAGACTGGAGGAGAACGGAAAAATATGAATACACGGGGTGAGAAGAGAACGTGAGAAGTGTGAATAATGGATGCGGTGAAAAGAGGTACACGTGACAATGATGAATAACGGACGGAAGAAGAAGTGATAAAAGGCAAGAATGAACTATGATGGACGGGAGCAGAACATGAAAATGATGAATGATAGACTGAAGGAGAAAGTGACAATTATCAAGAGTACTTTATAATGGAAGACAGTAACGCGAAAAATTATAAACTGAAAGGGCCAGAAAAGAAGTCAGAATGATATATGATAACTAACTGAAAGATGGACGCCTCGAAAATGTGAAAATAAATGAATAGTAAATGGGAAATGAATATGAAAATGGTGAAGGATGGGCAAGAAGAGAAAACTCATAAATCACGATGAGAGAGGGTAACGTACAAATAATGCGTGCTCAGCTAGATGAAAAAAGCCGTACGTGGAAAAAATCACATGAAGGACAAGAAGAAAGGAGAACATGAACAAAGTGTACGGTAAACAAGAAAATAGGAGAACGAGAAAATGATGAATTACTGACGTGAGATGACCGTGCATAATGATCGACCAGACTAAAACGTGAGAATGACGAATGATGGGCGGGAGGAGAATAAAGGAAAAGAGAACATGACCGTAAAGAATGAGTGCGAACACATTATTAGTGATCGCCATGATAAGAGGAGGAAAAAGTGAGAATACTGAATAATGGCCGACCGAAGAAGTAATGTGGGAATAATAAATACTAGACATGGGGAGAACCCAAGATTTAAGAATGACGAAAAGACAGAGAAGAAGAAAACATGAAACTGGTGAACGATTGACGGGAGAATAATTTGAAAATTATGAATGACTGTTAAGAGAAGAACGTGAGCATGATAAACGATTGATGGAAGCAGACCCTAAAATTGATAGGTAGGAATGTGAGAATGATACATAATTTACGGGATGAAGAAGAAGAGAACGTGAGAATGACGAAAGAGGGAAGAGAGAAGACCGGATAAAATAACAACAGACTCAGGAAAAACAGAATAACAAGTCATAGGAGAAAAGAAGAACGTGCGAATGAACATGAAGATGAAAAAGGATAATCGGGATGGAAAGAAAAGCACTTGGGAATCAAATATAATGGGTGGTGTATGGACAGGAGAACGTGATAACAATGAATAATGCACGAGAGGAAAGCGAAATAAGAATGAATGGTGGACAACACGAACACGTGAAAACGATTAAATTGCGCGGGAAGAAAACGTGAACCTAATGAATGAGACAACAGGAGATTGTAAGAATAGTAAAGTATGGGCAAAACAGTGGAATAACAATGATTACTGGTCGAGAGGAAAACAGTGAGAATACGGAGTGACAGATGAGAGAAGAATGGTGATAAGGAATGAAGGACAGGAGGAAAATGTGATAATGTTGAATGTTGGGCAGAATGAGCAGAGAAGATTGTGAATATGATGAACAAAGGACGAATAAAGAACGGGCAATTACTGATTATTTAAAGTAAACATCAGATAAAGAATAACGGATGGGAGGCGGAATACAGAACGTGAGGGCAGTAAATGATTGGCAAGAGTAGAAGAACAGACGATCGCATGATGAACGATGGTCGATAGACTGGCGTAAGAAAGACGGATCGAGAAGACGAAACGGAAGAGAAGAACACGAGAATTACGAACCGCATGAAACCTGGTAATTGTGAGAATAATCACCTTTTGGACGAAAGGAGAGACACAGGTGTTGAAAAGAGGAGTAAGATTGATGAATATGGGATGAGACGAAAGGAGGGGGAAAAGCGAGAAATTGGTGAGAGTATTGAGCTATATAATGATGGGATATTGTTAAAACAGCGTGAGAGAGAAAAACAGGACATTCTAAAAGTAGGATATTGTCAGAATAACTCAATGTTGGACCAAATGAGAAGAAAGAATCAAGAAAATGATGAATGGTAAACGTAGTGAGGAGGGAAAAACGTCATAATGACGAATGTCTGACGGGATGAACAGAGAAGAACGGAGGAATGACGACTGATGGACTGCAGGTGTTGGCAAGTATTATAAATGCCGGACTAAGGAAAAATGTGAGACTGCTAAATGATGGACCACAGGAGAACCTACGAATGATGACTGATGGACTGCAGATGTTTTTAAGTATGATGAATGCTGAATTGAGGAAAAAGCATAAGAATGATAAATGATGGACGACAGAACTTACGAATGATGACTGATGGACTGCAGATGTTTGTAAGTATGATGAATGCTGAATTGAGGAAAAAGCATAAGAATGATAAATGATGGACGACAGGAGAACTTACGAATGATGACTGATGGACTGCATGTGTTTGTAAGTATGATGAATGCTGAATTGAGGAAAAAGCATAAGAATGATAAATGATGGACGACAGGAGAACTTACGAATGATGACTGATGGACTGCAGGTGTTTGTAAGTATGATGAATGCTGAATTGAGGAAAAAGCATAAGAAGAAAAAAGTGTGAAAGATAAATGATGAATGGGAGAAGAACGTGAGAATGATGAATGATGGACAGGAGAAGAACGTGAGAATGATGAATGATGGACAGGAGAAGAACGTGAGAATGATGAATGATGGACAGGAGAAGAACGTGAGAATGATGAATGATGGACAGGAGAAGAACGTGAGAATGATGAATGATGGACAGGAGAAGAACGTGAGAATGATGAATGATGGACAGGAGAAGAACGTGAGAATGATGAATGATGGACAGGAGAAGAACGTGAGAATGATGAATGATGGACAGGAGAAGAACGTAAGAATGAAGAACGCTGAACGAAAGAAGAATGCAAGGAAAATGAATGGTTGACTGGAGAGAACGTAAGAGTGATCAATGATGGACAGGATTAAAACATAAAACTGATGAATGGTGGACGGAATCAGTAGAAAACATGACAATAATGAATGAGTGCAGTACAGGAAAACGCAAGAATGATAAATAATGGACAAGAGGAGAACACGAAAATTATGAATGAAAGATGGAGTCAGAAGAGAACACGCCACCGACGAATGAGCTGAGAATATAACGTGAAAATGACGAACAAAATTAGGAGACGGTTAAAACACGAATGAATGACAGTATGAGAAGAATGGCACATCTGTAGATTGAATGATGGCCAAGAGGAGAATGTGAGAATGATGAATGACAAACGGAATGGGATGGGGAAAGGATCACTGCAACGCGTGATCGACCAGATGAAAAGAGGAAACATGAAAACACAAGAGACACTTGAAAGAAAAAACGTCATTGTTATGAATAATTATTGTCAGAAGAAAGTGAAACGACGAAGAATCGTACGGAATAAATGTAAAAATGAATGACGAATGGGTTGAAAGGAGAAAAATGTGAACGTCATGAAAGACTGAGGTAAAGACAAAAGACGAATGGAGGCTTATGCACTACAGACAAGAGAACAGTGTGATATTGAAGGTTGATGAATCAGACAAGAAGAGAAGAATTTGAGACTGTTGACTGGTTAAGTGAAGAGGAGAACGTGCTATTGACGAGTTAGAGATTGGAGAAGAGACGAGCGTAAGATGTGACGACTGATGGACAGCAGAAGAAAATGAAAACATGAGACTAATGACAGATGAGCTGGGGAAAAAAAGAGAATGTGATATTAATGACACTGATGGACTTGAGAAGAAAAAGAGATTGATGACTGATGGACTGGAGTATAGAAGGAAGACTCGAAAATGAACAAAACAGGAGAGTACGGACAGTAGGTCGAATGATAAGAACGTGAGAATGATAAATGATAGGCGAAGGAGCAACGTGACACTGATGAACGAAAGACAGATTACAAAAGCGAAAAGAAGAGAAAAGCGTGAGAATAACTGACTGCATGAACACATGAGAGCGTCAGAACAATCCCAAGACGGAATGAGAAGACAGAACGACAGAATAATGAAATCTGGACTCGATGAGAAGACAACATGAAAATGCTGAATGCATGACGAAGGATAAGTTTAAATGATGAACGAAAAGCAGGATAGAAACGAAGAATACGGCATGATAACTAAGAGACGGGATGAAAAGCGGGGAACGTAAGAAAGACAGGCGATGGACGATGCATTGCAGGGTAATGGAAAGAATCAAATAGGATTGGGGAGAATGGCGAAACGAGAACACGGCTAACGTAGGATAGTGTATAATAGTGGACATGGAAGGGCCCCGAGAACAGATGGGCGAAGAAACTGGAAGAACTGAGGTTCATATTAACAAAACAAGGAAAGAAACCTTTGGCAGTGGACGAGCGAGAAACTTCTGCTGAACTGAAATGATTACTGGATGTGATGCGGCCAATCCTTTTAACGTCTACAACATGTTTAAACAAGAAAATGAATGGCTTTCATGAGAAAACCATGGAGCACTGGTACTACTGACAAGTGGTGAGTGAGAAGGAAGACGGATTGAACTATGCAGGTATCTTGGTGCTAAAGAATGCATGTAGGAACCATAGGAAAAGAAGCAGGAAAGTTTTGTCATGAATGACTGTAAATTCCCTGAAAGTGGGATGAAGCGCCATACAGTATCAATTTTGGTAGCGTTTTTTTTCGCACAGCTAGCCTCACTAAACCATTTCATGGCTGTTACAACGCAGAGGAGATTGTAGTAGGTGGATAGTGAAAAGCTCGGGGGGGGGGGGGGGGGGGGGGGGGCGAGGGGGGAGAAAACAGAGGGAAGAAATATAAAGAAAAAAACGTAACGCTGAGCACAATCAGCATAGATGCCAGACTAGAATGGGAGATGTTATAAAGAGGACGACGAATAGCCTATATGTAAGAGCTATAAGCAGTTTTATTTAGATGATTTTATTTTTAAATCGAAGTTTTATATAGATATTTAAACCTTGTGATTCATTTGTCCACGTTTGTTTTTGGCGGTGTGCTGACATAAATATTCAAAATTTTATTTAGATGAATTTCATTTAGGTCGAACAAGCGCAAGCTGTAAGCACTTAACTTCAAGTCACTTCAGAGATATTGAAAACAAATCGATAAAAACATAAAGATCAAGGCTTCTTAGTCAATGTGAGTTAAAACAATTGCTTCGAGAACGCCATCCCAACCCTCTCTTACCTTTTCTGTTCACTAGTTAGCTCGCTGGCAAGGCACGTAGGCCGCAGTAAGACGTTTTAAGTTCCTGTCTGACGGCAGCGTTTTGTATCAATGTAGTGTTACGTACGTTTCCTGACTTAACCTCTTCCTCCACCCCAAACTTCTCTGCCCGACCTTCCTGTGACGGTTATCCCGTCTGCCGTACCATTCTTGGAGAGAGCTGATATTAAACCTCAAAGTCACGCCATGCTAAAACTGTTGGGGTGTACTATCTGTCTAGAGAATCTAAACTGAAACAGATTTTAGACTTTTGGTGAACGCATCGGAACTGGCGGTAACGAAAAACATTTCAGTGCAGAAGGACGGCGACAAAGTTATGTTGATCTGTAACTTGGTTACAGTCAGAAACTGTGGGCAGAATAAAACCTTAAGAACAAAAGCTCACTGAATCAAGTGCAGAATCTTGGTAGTGAAGAAAGAAATGAGGAATGTATTGTCACAGGAAACGATGGCTCAGAGCAAAATTCACTGCGGCATGTCTGCATAAAAAAAATCATAGACTGCTTCACAGAAGTTGACTCCCAAGCCAAAATTTAAGTAAGTAGTAAAACGTCAGTTTGGGAAAACTGCCACGGTATTTGAATATTTGTGCTCCATTCTCTATCTGAGAACCACATGCGTCTGAGCCCAGTTCTTGGAATATCGTGAAATTAAGAACTGACATGTAGAACAACAGTTTAAAATTGAGGTAAAACCAAGAGAGAAAAAAAGAGGGGGGGGGGGGTGTTCTTTTGCAAACGGTTAACAACGAAGTCAAACAAAACCGAAATCTGGATGACAAAATACTGATGAACGAAGATAACTTTGACTTGTAGCTCATCTGGATTAGCGGTCAAAATCAAGTACAAAGTAATGATAAATCAGCTTCGTAATCAGCGAGCAAAATGTGTTTAGACTTAGCGGACAAATATGGGATACTACGCTGAATACATTATCAGGAACAACGCCCAAACCGCTGTATTGGCGATGGACATTGACGGAGTCAGTTTCAGTACAGCTCAAGCAGACCACACAGGTGTTTCGGGACTGTCACCACGCAGTAAAAGAAACAAACAAGGAAAAGGGGGAACAAAACCGGTCACTCTTGTCAAGAGGAGAGACAGACGTAAACATGATTTACAGCCAAGCACGTGTTCGTCTTTATACTGCTGAATTAAAGAAGGATAAGGGAGACTATGCCCTGTTCAGAGCAGAGGCCATTCTGCTTACTGCATTCAGATTTATGTATAGTTAAAACAATTAACAATTTATGCAACAAAGTTATGTACAAATGCACAACTAGAAAAGAAAAAAAAATTAAAAGGAATTTAAAGTAGCTCCGCAGATTTATATGGACAAACAAACTGTAAGACAAAACACGACGCATTTTGACCTTTTAGATCTTCTGCAGGCAAAATAAACAACACTGAGGACGATGAAAACGAACGAGCAATCACGTATTTAGCACGGGATGGGGGTTGAATAAAAACGAGACCGTTGGGAATAAGACAATGTGTGTTATAATCGTAATGATGATGATGATGACGATAATAATAATAGTAATGATACAACAACAACAATAATAATAATAATAGTAGCAATATTAATAACAACAATGATACTGCCCTTACCAATATTAGAACCACTTTTGTCGTCTTATCGCCAAAACTACTGGTAATTCTTTTTCTTGTGTGTGTGTGTGTGTGTGGGTGTGCGCGCGCGTAAGTAGGCATACCTGAGACATTAGGCGTATTTGATACAATCTGACTGCGCCATTGGCCTTGTGTGTCTGTTTAAAGGCAATCACGAGTCATTAGACGTGTTTAACACCATGTGACAGAGCCATTGTCCTTCTGTGTGTGTGTGTATGTGTGTGCGTATGCGTGTGCGTGTGCGTGTGTGTGTGTGTGTGTGTGTCCGTGCGTGCATAACAAGGCATACACGAGTCTTTAGGCGTATTTGATACCATCTGACTGCGCCATTGGCCTTACTTGTCTGTCAGAAGGCATTCACGAATCATCAGGCGATTTAATACCATCTGACTGCGCCATTGGCCTTGTGTGTAATGTAATGTAAAACGATATTTACAGAGCGCTTTACCTCGCGAGAGCCCAAAGCGCATATTACAGAAGCATTCTAACTCAAAGCACACACACACACACACACACACACACACACACACACACACACACACACACACACACATACGAAAAACAAAACCCACACACATGCAGAAAGACACACGAGCGCGTCAAAATAAGCAGACTCGCGCACAGAGGTAAGTGCATATCGTTAATCAGTCCGGGGAAAAGATGTGTCTTTAAGAAGGTTTTGAAAGTCTTTAAAGAGTCCGTGTTACGCAAAGAAGAAGGCAGACCATTCCACAGAGCAGGTGCCAGGTAAGAGAAAGATCGTTGGCCTGAAGTTTTCAGGCGAGCAGAGGGAAGCCGAAGCAGACGAGAATCGGTGGATGAGCGTAAGTTGCGAGACGGAACATAGAGATGAAGGAGGTCAGAGAGGTAGGATGGAGCCAGATTATTCAGTGATTTGAAAATCAGGAGAAAAACTTTAAAGTCACTGCGAGACTGAATAGGGAGCTAGTGTAGGGATGACAGAATTGGTGATATGTGATCAGATCTGGAGGAGCGGGAGATCAGACGGGCGGCATTGTTCTGAACTTTTTGAAGTTTAGAGATGAGCCCTGAGGGACAACCGGCAGGGAGGGAGTTACCTACAATAGTCAAGCCGTGACAGCACAAAAGCACAGATTAGAGTCTTCAGGGCATTTTGATTGAGAAAG
>CM065737.1:20955492-20972992 GCA_033310375.1 Conus canariensis | reverse complement strand
ACATCGTAGAAAGTAACATAGTGTCAGGTGTGCACGGATATCCTACACCTTAGAAAATAGCACAGTGATAGGCGTGCACGGATTTGCTCCACGTTAGAAAGTAACATAACAACAGGTGGGCACGGACATCCTGCAACTTAGAAAGAAGAACCAGAAAGCAATATGACGCATGGTGTGCCCAGACAGCCTATGCTTCACAGAGAAAGTAAAATGGTGCCAGGTGTGATTAGATCTCCTACTCTTATGTTGAAAGTAATATTGTATCAAGCGTGCGCAAATGACCTACACTTGAGAAAAAAGTAATATTGTACCAGGTGTACATGGATATCCTTCATTTTATGGAAGAAGTAACGTCGTACCAGGTGTATCAGGATGCCTGGTTTGCACAAACATATCGTACACCTTATGAAGAAAGTATTAGATGATGCCAGATGTGCACAGATACCCTACATCCTCACAAAGTAACAAAGCAACATGGAACCTAGCTGTCGCAGTCGTAACGCACGAGTTCGCATCCTGTCCCCCTCCCCGTGCGCCACCTCCTCCCCCACCCCCCACCCTCCCCCCCTTCCCCCATACACACAGTGTAGAATGGTTATTACTATCTGCCACGTTAACATGGGGCGTATTGCCATCACACCTGAATGTGTCTATCCAAACAGTTATTAACAACAGATAAGAAAGATATATGAGGGCATCATCAGAAAGAACACATGGATAAGGGCATCCGAGGGGACATCATCAGAAATGAGAGATGAATGGGGACGTCATGAGAAAGATGGACGAGAACATCATCAAAAAGACCGATGAGGACAGCATGAGGAAGGAAAGATGGGAGACGAAAAAAAATGAGGCAGGATAGCTGGATGAAGAGGTTATTTATGAAAAAGGAAATGTCGTTGAGAACATCATGAGAAAGAAAACATGTTTGAGGACATCATGAATGAAGAAAGATGGATAAGCACATGACGCCAAAGGGGAAGATGGAAGAGGATATCTCGAGAAGGGAAATATGGATGTGAACATTTTGAGGAAGGAGAGCTGGATGCAAACGTCATAAACAGGAAATATAGTTGAAGACATTAGGAAAAAGGTCAGTTTGATGATCTTTTGAGGAAAGAAAGTTGGATGAGGACACCAGGAAGGATATTTGGACGATGCCGATTTGAGAAAAGAAAGTTGGATGAGGACATTATGAGAAAGGAAATCTAGATGGGGCATAATGAGAATGGAAACGTACATGTGAACGTCAGGGAAGGCAAAGGTTGATGAGGACATTATGCAGAAGGAAAGACTGATCGGGATATTATGGACAAGGAGAGCTCATTGCGGACACCATACATGAGGAGATATGAGCGAGCACGTCGTGAAAAGGTCTAATGGATGTGAACACCATAAGGAAGGAACTAGGCCGAAGGGTTCATAAAAAGGAAAAGGTGAATGAGGACGTCATGAGGCGTTAAGTATAGATACGTAAACCATGAGAAAGAAACATGGATGAGGATATCATAAGGAATCACAGATGGATTAGGACGCCATGGAAAATCAAAGATGGATAAGGACATAATGAGAATGGTCATATGAATAAGGATATCATAGGAAATGAAAGATGGACGAGGACCTCATTAGAAAAAGTTGATTGAGGAGAAATCATGGGCAGAAAGGTCGATAAATATATCATGAGAAGGGAAAGATAGACGAAACCATCACAAGAAGGTGACAATATGGGTGACGACAGCATGAGAAAGGTGCAAACTAGATGCAGAAGTCATGAAAAGAAAAGATGGATAAGGACAAAATGAAAAAAAAAAACAAATGAAAAACAATAGATGGGGAGAACATGAAAATGAGCGTAGGTGATGACTTTATGGGAAAGGTTGTTGAGAACATCAGGAGAAAGGAAAGAGGGATAATTAAGTCGTGAGACAAGAAGGATGGATTACAATGTCTTTAGAGAGGAAAAATGAATGAGGACGTGACGAAAGACAAAAAAAGACTTGATCGGAACACATTTGGTTAAGGACATCATGAGAAAAGAAAGATGAATGAGAGAATTATGAAAAGGGACATATGGATAGGTACTTCCAGAGAAAGAAAAAAATAGATGAGGACTCACTCGAAAGGTAAGAGAGATAAGGACACCGCAGTAAAGGAAATGTGGATGAAGACATGATGAGAAAGAAGAGATAACCGAGAGCATTATGAGAGTGGAAAAATGGATAGAGGCACTTTGAGATAAAAAAAACACAACATGATGGAGGAAGTACGGATGAAGACATCATGAAAAAAATGGATCAGGAAATCATAAGAAAGAAAAGATAAATAAGAGTATCGTGAGAATAAAAAAATGTGTGAGGACATCATGACAAAGAGCTAATAGATGAGGATAACATGCGAAATAAAGAAAAATGGTTAAGAGCATCATGAAAAAGAAAAAAATAAAATAAAATGGATGATATTGCATACAAGGAAAGGTGGATGAGGACAATATGAGAAAAGAAAAAAAACAGAGGAAGTCAACATGAGAATAGAAATATTGATAATAACATCACGTAAAAGAACAAATGGATGAGGATATTATAAGGAAGAAAAGATGAGAGGAAAGCAACATGAGAAAGGAAAGGTTGGTAATAGCGTTGTAAGAAAGGAAAGATAATTGAGGATATCATGTGAAAGGAAAGATGGATAAGGACATCGTAGGAGAGAAATGTTGATGATTATATCATGAAAAAGGAAATGTGAATGAGGACATCATATAAAAAGTCAAATGGGTGAGAAATTTCGGAGTAAGAAAAAAAAAAGAATAAGGAGTAGATAAAGCTCAATGAGGACGTGATGAGAAAGATAGAGAACATCACGAGAAAGGAAAGATGAACAAGGACACAGTGATAAAGGACAGATGCGTTAGGATATTCAGACGACGAAAAAACGGGTGATAAACTGATGAGAACCAACAGATGAATGATGACATTGTGTGAACGAAAAAAAAAGGGTTTAAGTAGAAAGCATCAGAAGGAAATGTGTACGAGGACATCATAAGTAAGGACAGATGGACGGGGACATCGTGAGAAAGGAAAGCAAAATGTTTAAGACGTCATGAAAAAGGGAACATGGACCAGGACAACATGAGCAAGGAAAGGGTGATCAGGTCTTCATGGTAATACAAGATGGGTGAGGATATTATCAACAATGGAAGATGGGCGAGGACATCATCAGAAAAAGAAATTGATCAAGGTACCATGAGAAAGAAACAAAGTGGATCAGGACATCATGAAAAACGAAAGATGAAAAGGGACAAACTGAGAAAGAGCAGGAAGAAAGGATAGGGAGAGACAGACATACAGAGACAGAGACAGACAGACAGACAGACAGACGGACAGACAAAGAAAAAGACAGACACACACACACACACACACACACACACACACACACACACACACAGAGGCAGACAGACAGACAGACAGAGTGAGAGAGAGAGGGAGGGAGTAAGAGAGACAGAGAGAGAGAGAGAGAACGCATAGAGAGACGGTGAGCATGAGTGAGTGAGTGAGTGAGTGTGTGTGTGTGTGTGTGTGTGTGTGTGTGTGTTGTGTGTGTGTGTGTGAGAGAGAGAGAGAGAGAGACAGACAGAGACAGAGAGGGGGCGAGAGAAAGAGAGTGAGAGAGAGAGAGACAGACAGAGAGAGAGACAGAGAGAGCGAGAGAGATGCATAGAGAGACGGTGAGCGTGAGTGAGTGTGTGTGTGTGTGTGTGTGTGTGTGTGTGTGTGTGTGTGTGTGTGTGTGTGTGTGTGTGTGTGTGCGAGACAGAGACAGAGAGGGGGCGAGAGAAAGAGAGAGAGAGACAGAGAGAGAGAGAGACAGAGAGAGAGAGACGCATAGTGAGGGAGACGCAGAGATAGAGAGACAGAGACAGAGACAGAGAGAGAGAGTAACGCACTGAGATAGCGAAACGCATAGAGAGAGAGTGAGACTGGAGTGAGTGAGTGAGTGAGTGAGTGTGTGTGTGTGTGCGCGCGTGCGCGTGAGAGAGAGAGAGAGAGAGAGAGAGAGAAAACAGACAGACAGACAGAGACAGAGGCACAGACACACAACACACACACACACACACACACAAAGAGAGAGAGAGAGAGAGAGAGAGAGAGAGAGAGAGAGAGAGAACTGCACTTCAGATGTTCATCTGTGATCCCTCCCTCCATCAATCCCCTTCCCACCTACACTGCCTCCAGCTCTTTGCACAGACACTAACTTCACTTGAGTGAAGTTCTCTTCAAATGTTACCTCTGATCCCTCCACCCACCCAGCTTTTTTCCTCCTACACACTACGCAACTGTTTACAAATGGACTAATTGTACTTTGAGCCAACTCAGAGTTTGTTGTCTTATCCCCCCCCCCCACCTCCCTTTTCCCTCCTACACGCTATCGAACTGTTCGTACCACACATGAACTAATCGTACTTAAAAGTCACATTAGATATTTGTGTCTGACCCCCCCCCCCCCCCCCCCCCAATCTCCCCTTTACCTGCCCTTTCCCTTCTATACACTATCCATCTGTTTACACTTAGACTAATTGTACTTAAAAGTCACTTCAAATGTTCGTGTCTGTTCCCTCCCTTCCCCTCTTTAGCTACCATTTTCCCTCTATCCAACACTATCCAACTGTTTACACACAGACTAACTGTACTTAAAAATCACTTCAGATATTTGTGTCCGTTCCCTCCTCTCTCCTCTGTACCTGCCCTTTCCCTTCTACACACTATCCATCTGTGTACTTAAAAGTCACTTCAGATATTTATGTCTGACCCCCCCCCCCCCCCACTCCCATTTTTACCTACCCGCTTCCCTCCTACACACTATCAAACTGTTTACACTGATGCTGATTACACTTAAGTTCATTTCAGTGGTTCATTTCCGATCCCTCCCCCCACCTATCCTCCTCCCCCCCCAACACACACACACACAGTATCTAACAATCTCCTTCCTCTCCCACTTATCCCCGCCCCGCCCCCTCTTAAATTTAATGACAACATTCTGATGATAACTGAGAAAACCATCTTAATGAGATGTCTGGAAAAGTATGGCGACGGGACAGACTCTCTCTCTCTCTCTCTCTCTCTCTCTCTCTCTCTCTCTCTCTCTCTCTCTCTCTCTCTCTCTCACGCACACACACACGAACAATAAACAGTCTCTCTCTGCCTCTCTCTCTCTCTCACACATACATACACACGCATACACGTGTGCGCGTGCACACACACACACACACACACACACACACACACACACACACAACAACACAAATTAATGACCACCTACCCACCCTTTTAGCTCATGTCAATAATCCGATGCGAAGATCTTCATCATCTTGGTCAAGGAACGTGATAACTGTCACCTCTGTATGCACAGGCACGGACCAACACCAGGCAATACCCATAGGTAAATGTGTAGATAACGCCCAACATCACCGTCGCCTAAATTCAATTAAAAAAAAAAAAAAAAAAAAAAAACGTGTGAAGTTTGCAGAATGTAACGTCAGCTATTGGTTTCTGCTGTCGTCGTTCTAGCCTTGTGAGCAGCGGTGGTGGTGGTTCTTCTTCAGACTGCAGCCGTGATGTGTCTATATCCGAGATGTGCGCAGCCTCGTAGCGCAGAAAAAAAAGCCTGGTGGAAGAGCACGTGCAGCACTGAAAAAAAAACCCGTGAGTTTCGCCCCACTGTGACCTGAACACAGATTGTGGTTGGCAAAGAGGTTTTGTTAACGACCAATCTGTCGCCCCTGCCCAATTTGTCGCCCGACGACAGATTGGTCCTCAAAACCAGGACCAATCTGTCGCTCATTCTAAGTTTTTGAGGGCTACAGATTGGGTCGCACTTCACTGTCCAATCTGTCGCCCCTTGGCCAATTTGTCGCCAACTTACCTTGCTCTCAATAAGTTGATGTTGAGCCACAGTTTCTCTCATTGCCACACTTTCTTTCACTTTAGGAGAAAGTGTAGGGGCTCACTTTCTCTCACTTAAAAAGAAAGTGCGGGATTGAGAGAAAGTGTGGTCCTTCCCCTGTCGCACTTTCTCCCATGTGAGAGAAAGTATGGGGGCGCCCCCACACTTTCTCCGATTGTGAGAGAAAGTGTGGGAAGTGCCCCATATCTTTATTAATTAATTAATTTATTTATTTTCAATTTCGTTATTAGTTTCTTGTCTTTCGTTAACATCAAACTAAGAGCCACATGATAATGAAATCTAATAAAAAGTGATGGAATGAGACAGGAGTTTATAGCTGTTTTTCTATTGAATGGTCGCATTGAGAAATCTTCAGAGTGCATAATCAATCAGAAAAATCAAACATGCAAGTGTCAAGTAGTTAAATCAACTAGTTATCAAATCCAAATAATATAATATGACTTGACACCTGTTCACCGGCGGGGCAAGACATGCCGAGCCAGCGCTCCGACTAAATGGAGTGAACTTACAAGTTCGTCTTGATAGATTCACAAATTAGAAAAATGTGCATTGTAATGTATTTTGTTTGTTTGTTTTTTTTTTGTTTTTTTTTTGTCGCTCGTGCCCAAAGGAAGAAGACCTCACTTCGATTATTCAGAATGGATAAATACTTTGTGTAAAAAAAAAAAGAAAAAAAAGTGGTCCTTTCAGTGAAGAGTGATTTTGTGTATCCTCCAGCTTTCGCCGAAGACAAATTGGACAGTAGGCCCTATCCAAGGAACATCGTTCTCCTGTTTGTTTGGTGTTTTGCTTGTTTTTTTCTCTCTCTCTCTCTTTGTGGTCAATGTGAAGATGGCACCGAAGAAAACTCCGCCAAAGCAAAAGAAACGGAACAACAGACCAAGCAGCAGTCCAGGCCACAGTGAAGAAGGCGCCTCCGACTCCTTTGTCAGTCCCCAGGTAGGACAGGTTTCAGTCGAGGGCAGTGTAAGTAGGAACCGATCAACAAGTAAAAGGAGAAGGATTCTGGAACAACAACAGAAAATAACAAGCTTCACAGACCGCCAGGAGTGCAAAAATCAAAAGGAAGGGGACCAAGGGGACATCGTAGTGGAGAACAGCGACTCAGCTATAACACTCTCAACTATTCTGACCAGAATGGAAAAAGGGATGGATGACGGCAAGAAACAAAATGATCGACTGAGCCTCCAACTTGAAAAAATTCTATCTGAATTATTTGATGTAAAAAAAGAAAATGATCTATTGAAGAGGAAAATAGATTCACTTCAAAAAAGCTACACAGACCTGAATGATGATGTCAGCCGGCTGAAAAAAGAACTGAAGCAGGAAAAAGAACTGCGCAACTCACTTGAGCAGTAAGTCGAAAGGAAAATATCAAAATTATCAATCTACCGGAAGACTCGGGACGAGAGACAGCCGAAGAGACAGAAGGGAAAGTTGTAGAACTTTTTAAGAGAAAACTAGAACTGACATCGTTTCAGCACAACTATATCAGTGTTGCCAATCGAGTGGGAAAGTACACCGCTGGCAAAAACAGACCGGTCATTGTGCGCCTTGAAAACAGAAAAATAATGTCAGAAATTTTCAAAAGGAGGAGACTACTAAAACAAGATAAATCAAACATCTACGTGACTGAAGACTTAACCAAACTAAACACACAGAGACTGTATGATGTGAAACGTCATCCAGCCGTCATCTCAGCTTGGTCCTTCCAAGGAAAACTTTATTGCAAATTATTGGACCTTAAGATTATTCAGATTGAAAATGGGGACACAAGCACAATTGATCGGATGCTCCTCGAATCCAGTGGATCAGCTGACCGGAGCCAAGTTTCTCCCCACCATTCAACCAGTGGGGGGTCGACTGGACACCGCGAACAACGGGAGGACAACCGGGCGGACAGGGCCAGCCGAACGAGCAGTTACAGACCAGTCCAGTCCAGGTTCCTGGCCCACAGCCCCCGGCTACAGCAGACGGGTGACAAACGCCATGGGGACAGGTCATCCGATGGATCGGGAGAGACGTCATCCGCTCATCGCCGTGCTCTGGGCAGTGTGCCAGAACAGCCCAGTGGTGACGACAAAGATGGCCACGGGGACACAGAGTGGCCTGATCGTGTGTTCAGGGAAGTCCATCAAACCTTCGACTCGGTGCCAGCGACCTTCCCCGACGCTCTGTCAGAAGCAGCTTTGGAAACGTGTAATGAACCCATCAGTGACGTTGTGAGTGACGGTGTGGAAGATTTCAACTCCCATCCTTCCTCCCCACCTCCATCCCACAGTGGCAGTAAAAGGACAGCTCAAGAGGACCAATAAAACGGGGGGAAAAACAACAACTAAAGGACGTCTTCCAAGTAGGCTGATGCAGTAATTTCAAAGTATGTGCATGTGCGCGTGTTGTGTATGTGTGTGTGTGTGGGGGGGGGGGGATGGGGAGAGGGAGTGTGGGGGTGGGGGAGAGGGGGGAGAGGGATGAGAGTGAGCGAGAGGGTGTGGAAGGAAATATTTGTACGGGAATTTAATAATGTAATAATGTATGTATGTAAGTGCGTGTGTATATGGGCAGAGGGGAATTAAGTGTATGTGTGCGCATGTGGGTGAGTGATTGTGTGTGTGTGTGTGTGTGTGTGTGTGTGTTGTGTGTGTGTGTGTGTGTGTGCGCGCGCGCGCGCGCGCGCCCAGCATGTCCCTGTGGGTGTGGGTGTGTGTGTAACTGAAAATTGGTGTGAAAGTAAATGTTGACATTTGATTTTATAACGATGAGCCATATAGTGTAGGTCATAAGATGATAGTCTGCTCCATGCGTGTTGTGTGTGTTGTGGGGGTGGGGGCGGAAGAGAGGGAGTGTGGGGGTGGGGGGGGGGGAACGGGCGGGGATGAGAGTGAGCGAGAGGGTATGGAAGGAAATATTTGTACGAGAATTTAATGATGTATGTATGTAAGTGCGTGTGTTTATTGACAGAGGGGAATTAAGTATATGTGGGCGTGCATGTGCGCATGTGGGTGAGTGAGTGTGTGTGTGTGTGTGTGTGTGTGTGTGTGTGTGTGTGTGTGTGTGCGCGCGCGCGCGCGCGCGCATGTGGGCGAGTGTGTGTGTGTGTGTGTGTGTGTGTGTGTGTGTGTGTGTGTGTGTGTGTGAAAAATATTTTTGATGATGATAAGCACGCTTGTGATCCACTACTTCCCCAGTTTAAAAAAAAGTGATATGTACACACCCGTATGCGCATGCGTCTTTATGTGTCTGTACATTTGGGTCTATATGTATACACGTGATTGATGTATGTATATATGTATGTGAAAGTATTGCAACGAAAGTCAAAAACAGGCGCTTGTCGGACATCTTGTCAGACTTTTAAGACTTTGATCCATGAACAAACATGTATTGTAAGGTGTGTGTGTGAGTGAGTGTGTGTGTGTGTGTGTGTGTGTGTGTGTGTGTGTGTGTGTGTGTGTGTGTGTGTGTGAAAACTGGTGAGAAAGTAAATGTTGACATTTTGGTTTTATAACGATGAGCCATATATGTGTATGTCACAAGAAGACAGTCTGCTCCACGCGCTGTTGAAAATATTTCTGATGCTGATAAGCACGCTTGTGGTCCACTATTTCTTCCCAAGTAGAAAAATGTGATGTGTACACACACATATGCGCATGTGTGTTAATAAGTGTGTACGTTTGTGTCTATATGTATACACGTGTATAAGTGTGTACGTTTGGGTTTATATGTATACACGTGATTTGATGTATGTATATATGCCTGTGCAAGTACTGCGGGGAGAGGGCGCGTGCGCGTGCAATTGTGTGTGTGTGAGTGTGTGTGTGTGTGTGTGTGTGTGTGTGTGTGTGTGTGTGTGTGTGTGTGTGTGTGTGTGTGTGTGTGCGGTGCTATGTGCGTAAGTGCTTGCGTGCGTGCGTGCGTGGTGTGTATGTGTGTGTGTGTGTGTGTGTGTGTGTGTGTGTGTGTGTGTGTGAGGGCGCAGACCCGAGAACTTGCGACATGGTTGTTGTTTTTTTGCACGATGGGATTTTTTGCCTCGTTCTTGTTTGCTTGGTTTTGCTGATGTTGCTTTTCAACCTTGAAATAAGAGAACGACTGATTTATCATTCGATAACACAATAGCCCTATAATCGTCAATGTTCAGCTGTTAGTGATGTGTACATGTCTTTTCTGCTCCCCTTGGCCCTGTAAGTCACCTTTCCCTCATATTCGATAGACACATGACCCTTTAAGACCTGAAGCAGGATTTCCGTTTCACACTCTCAATTCTCGAAACCTACATTGTCTATGCTGGATATTTGATACAGTTGTACACGTTTAGATAGATTCTCAACCCACCCCCACTCCCAAGTTAAAGATATGGAAAGGTAACTGTATTTCTATTCGGGTTCTACCTCAATAGAAAACAATTAGCAGACGTTACAACCATTATGAGTCCATAACTGTCCGATGTCTTGAATTTTTCTTTCCTTCTTTCTTTCTTTCGTTTCTTCCTTCCTGCCGACCTTCTTTCTTTCGTTCGTGTGTTCGTCTCTCCGTCTCTGTCTCTCTGTCTCTGTCTCTGTCTCTGTCTCTCTCTCTCTCTCTCTTTCTTTCTCTCTCTCTCTCTCTCTCTCTCTCTCTCTCTCTCTCTCTCTCCTCTCTCTCTCTCTCTCTCTCGTCTCCTTCGGGGGAGGGAAGTGTCAAAGCCCAGGAATGACCCATGTTGACCAGTGCGAAACGGGAATTCTGTATTTTATTGAATTGTCACGTTGCGGGTCCTCCATATCATAATTTTTGGTGCTGGGATAGTAAAGAAGAGTGCCTCCCTTTGTTCCCTCCCCCCCCCCCCCCCCCCCCCCCCCCCCCCCCCCCATGAGAAGGGTGTGGTGTTGGGCCCTTATTGTAATCTGGGAGATTCTCTGTTATCTGCCACTCGAAACATGCAGGCAGAGTCTGCTGGACGGGGCAGATGACTGGGAGTGCACTGCAGACCTCCCAGAATGGAAGAGTCACCCAGAGATCATCAGCAAGAGTGGCATGAGACCAGACATAGTAGTCCACTCTAAGTCAACCAAGCAGCTGATCATGATCGAGCTCACGGTGCCATATGAGAACAGAATGGAGGCAGCTCAAATCTACAAGACTGAAAAGTATGCTGATCTGGCAAACAGCCTGAGGAGAGAAGGCTATCAGGTCAAAGTCCTCACTGCAGAAATTGGAGCTAGGGGGTTTGTAGGAACGTCTGCATACAGCCTCATGAAACAGCTCTCAGTTGCAGGGAAGGAAAAAACCAGAGCCCTGAAAGCAATGGCAGAAGCGGCAGAGAGGTGTTCAAGCTGGATCTGGTCAAGGAGGAACAAAAGTGAACTTCATAAGGCTTAATTTCCCTACAAATATCAGGTGTCCCTGTGGCTCAGTGGTTAAAGCGCGAGTCATTAAGTGGAAAATGAGCATGTCCAGAGGGTCATGGGTTCGAATCCCAGCCATGGCTCGTCCCAAGATGGGAAAAAAAGGGGCAGCAGAGGGACATCCGGAGTCATGAACCGGGTGTGGCCCAACCCCCCTAGAGTGTCAGGAGATAAGGGCCGAAACACTTGCTTGAAGGGGGCTTCTCTTCTGAGGACTCTCTGCTGCCACGCTCTCCACGAGTTTCTTTCTACCTTCTCCTCCCCGAACCATTCGCTATCGCCGCTGCTACCTGGTTCCCGCCTCTCTCTCGCTCTCTCTCTCTCTCTCTTTCTCTCTCTCTCTCTCTCTGTCTCTCTCTCTCTCTCTCTCTCTCTCTCGCGCGCGCGCGCGCGCGCGCGCACACACACACACACATACCCCTCCTCCGTCCGCCCCTCTGTTTCCCTCCCTTTAATTAATTTGTTGATCACCATCATTTTTATCATTGTAATTATTAGCAATAGTACTATCACTACCACCACCACTATCGCTGCAACAACTGATACTGCTACTACTGCTGCTACCACTACTGCTACTTATACTACTACTACCACTGTCGTTAGTATTTTCTGCAGTGGTTTATTCTGTCCGTGCAGACTCTTTAACTGGAATGATGTGCTCTTGTTGCACGGACTTGTTCTCCAGCAGGTCTAATTTTCGCCTTTTTTTTTTTTTTTCTCGCCAGTTTGGGATATTTTGGAGAGGAGGGGGTGGCGAGTCGGTGACCGGAAGGTGGGTGGGTTGGGGACGAGGAAATTATTGCAGATGAACGGATGGGGATGGGGAGGTGGGGGGGGGGGGGGGCAGCATGGATTTGATGATGTTTGTTCAGAGAAAGGGGAAGGGCTTCCAGTACAATATTTTAGTTTTATATGTTGTGTTACTTATGTACGTAGTTTGCGGCATTTGTGTGGTGAGTGTGTGCGCGTGCGTGCGTGCGTGCGTGTGTGCTTGTGTGTGTGTGTGTGTGTGTGTGTGTGTGTGTGTGTGTGTTGTGTGTGTGTGTGTGTGTGTGTGTGTGTGTGTTTGTGTGTGTGTGTGTGTGTCTTTTGTTTTCTTTTTGTTCTTTTTTGCACATAATATTGAAAATTGTATGCATTTGAATGTGAATTATCAAGACTTGAAACTCATGGCAACGAACGGCGTTCAAGTGAAGACTTCAGGTGCTGTGCACACTTTTAACGTTGTTATTATTGTTATCTCCATCATTGCTTTATTTGTGACTTTTTCCATGTTTTGTTTCTCATGTTATATGTATACAGCCCGTGTCAGTACATACATTAGCAATATCGACATCTCGCAAGGAATGTTGTACCTCTTGCAAAGAATGTTGTCTGGTTCAAAGGTAACAGGTATGTCTACCAAACCACTGCTCTCTGTAAATGATATTTGTCAAATATTGTCAAATGTAAATTCTAGTCATGAATAGCATTTCTATTATATCATTAAACTGCCAAGGGTTAGGTAATAATCTGAAAAGGCGTGACGTATTCCAGTATCTGAAACAAAAATCACACTCAATTTATTGTCTTCAAGACACACACTTTGATAAGAAATCAGAACACATCGTTGCATCAGAATGGGGCTATAAATGCTTTTTCTCTTCTAATACTTCAAATTCTAGAGCTGTATCTGTCATGTTTAATAACACGTTTGAATTTAAGATAAAAAAGATATACAGAGACCAAGATGGTAACTTCATAATTATCCTGTTTAAATATATGGAGCTCGATCTGCTTCTTGTTAATGTATACGGACCTAATAGAGACAACCCAGATTTTTATGTAAACCTAAAAAGTACTATAGAAAGTTTTAAAACCCGTAATATCATAGCGGTTGGAAACTGGAACCTTGTATTAGACCCTTCTATTGATTATGATAACTATAAACATAATAACAATCCCAAAGCTCAGGATACAGTTCTGAACATGATCGAAGAACTGCAGTTATCAGATATATGGAGAGAATATAACCCTGATAGCAGGAGATACACATGGCGAAAGATAAGCCCTCTTAAACAAAGTAGATTGGACTTTTTCTTAATTTCCGAATACCTGATTTTTTATGCAGAAGATCCTGACATCCACTATGGATATCGATCGGACCACTCCATGGTTAGTTTAAAGTTAGAATTTGGTAAACAAACCATCCATAATACATATTGGAAATTTAACAATTCTCTACTCCGAGATCGCCAATTTTTAGAAGAAATTAATGATATAATTGGTAACGTTACTCAAGAATATGCTGTAGCTCCTTATGACAAAGCACAAGTAGAGAATCTGTCTAAAGCTGATGTACAACTAACGGTGCCTGTCAACGTTTTCTTGGATTTCTTGTTAATGAAAGTCAGAGCAAAAACGATTGCATATGCAACAATGAAAAAGAAACAAAGAGAAGAAAAGGAGTGCAGCTTAGAACATCAAATAACAGAAATAGAAGAAAAAGAAACTAAAACTGAGGATAACATGCTGAAATTGGATTGCTTAGGCAGAGAATTAGCCACGTTAAGAGATGAAAAAATGCAAGGAATTTTAATAAGATCAAAGGCAAGGTGGGTGGCCCAGGGTGAAAAGGTAACTAAATATTTTTGTAATCTAGAAAAGAGACACTTCGTAAGTAAATACATGTCTAAGTTAGTAACAGACGACAGGATAGTAAACAAATCTGATGAAATCCTGATGGAAGTGAAAGCTTTTTATGAAAACCTGTACACAGAGAGAAAAGTGGAAGAATGTGAGATCACGGACTTGATCGAGGAAATGCCAAAATTAACAGAGGAAGAACAAGAATCGCTTGAGGGAGAAATAACACTTGAGGAAGCAGGACATGCTCTTAAAAACATGCAGAACGGGAACAGTCCTGGTTCAGACGGTTTCACATCGGAATTTTTTAAAGTTTTCTGGAAACAGCTGGGTGTTTTTGTGGTCAGAGCTTTAAACCAGTCATTTCAAAAAGAGGAATTATCCAATACACAAAAAGAAGGAATAATTACATGTATCCCAAAAGGAGATAAACCTAAAGAATTCATTAAAAACTGGAGACCAATATCTCTGCTCAATGTTGTCTATAAGATAGGGTCTTCTTGCATAGCAAATCGTATTAAATCCGTTCTTCCCAAGTTAATCAATGAAGATCAAACGGGGTTCATGGCAAATAGATATATAGGGGACAACATCAGATTAATCTATGATCTAATCCATTACTTAAAAACAGAAAAACTCCCAGGCATGCTTATCTCCATTGATTTTGAAAAGGCGTTTGATTCCTTGAATTGGCAATTTATGTTGAAGGTATTAAAATCATTTGGATTTGGTAAAGATATATGTCGTTGGATCACGACCTTTCATAAGGGAATCAAGTCATCTGTAATAGTAAACAGTCAGAGCTCAACATGGTTCGAAATACAAAGAGGTTGTCGACAAGGTGACCCCATATCTCCCTATTTATTTATATTGTCCGCAGAAATATTAGCCATTATGATCAGGGAAAATAAAAACATAAAGGGAATACACATTAACCAAACTGAACACAAGCTCTCTCAGTTTGCAGACGATACACAGTTGACAAACGAAGGGGACAGAATATCATTTGAACATTCAATAGAGACCTTAAACAAATTCGCAAAAGTGTCTGGGTTGTACATGAATATTGAAAAAACGAAGGCAGTTTGGCTAGGAAGCAAAGTGTTATCAAAGACTAGATATATGCCCCACTTAAAAATAGACTGGAATCCAAAACAGTTTAAGATCCTTGGAATATGGTTCACCCCAAAACTATCACACTGCCTAGAACTGAATTTCAAAGACAAATTTCTCGAAATAACATCGTTATTTAACGCCTGGAGTAAGAGAGCTATTACACCTGTTGGCAGAGTAGCCGTTTTAAAATCACTGATTCTCTCAAAATTGATATATCTTTGGATCTTGTTACCTAATCCACCAAACAGTTTTATGGATAAGCTTCAAAAGCAATGCTTTCAATTCGTATGGAATAACAAACAAGATAGGATAGCCCGAAAAACAACAGTAAAAAATGTTAGAAATGAAGGATTAGGTATACCTTCACTTAAACACATGATAATGGCATTGAAACTTACATGGATCAGAAAACTTAAATTCAGTAATCATAAATGGAAGTCTGTGATAGAAACAACGTATCCTTTGGTAAAAGATCTTGAAAAATATGGTTATGCTTTACCAGTTAGCCGAAAAGAGACTAATGCCTTTTGGAGTGACACTTTCCAAGCATATAAAATCTTTGGTGACAAAGTAAGTATTGAGGATCCTAGTGATGTTTTGGCTGAAAACATTTTTTACAATAAAAACATTAAAATAGACGGGAAAAGTATATGTTTCAAGGATTGGATAGACAAAGGTGTATATCGTATTGCGGATTTAATAAACCAAGCAGGGTCGTTCATGACATATGAAGAATTCAAGCAAAAGCATACCGTTCAAACAAACTTTATGCTATACCTAGGTTGTGTACAATCTGTCAGAAAATATATTCGAACAAAGAATATCAGATTCGCTGGTAATATGCCTACGACTACTGAAAAGGCTCTCAGTATCATCTGGAGCGCAAAGAAAGGAGCTCGACTTTATTATGATATCTTAAATGCAGATAACTCACAACCAAGATGCTGTGAGAAATGGAACAATGAAATAGGTAAAGAATTGAACTGGAAAAATATATTTCTTCGCACACACACAATAAAAGAAATTAAACTGAAATGGTTTCAGATGAGATTAATTCACAGGATCCTGGCTACAAATATTGTTCTAGAAAAAATGAACATCGTTGAAAATAACAAATGTACTTTTTGTAAGTCTGAAAAGGAAACTATAGATCACCTATTTTTCACATGCGACGTGACAACACATTTTTGGACTGACTTTCAGAATTCTTTAAAAGACAATTGCTCTAGTGTACCTGAAATTGTATTATCAAAGGAACTTGTTTTGTTTGGCACTGACTCTCGGATAAAAACTGATATCGTACTCGATTACATTATTATCTCTGCAAAGTTCTTTGTATATAAATCCAGACTTGAAAAGGTGCTTCCTCTGTTTCCTGTCTTCAGGAAATATTTAAAAACCAAATACCAAGTCGAAAAATGCATTGCAAAAATGAATTTGAACTATGTTGATTTTGCAAACAAATGGCAAAAATATGAATTTTTTATTGAAAACTAAGATTTGTATGTAGTCCTGAGCAAAGCCTGGCGTGGCAGCTAAAAGTCAACCGTCGTTTCTGGATATGTAATTTATTTGTACTGTTGATGTCGATTCCTATGCTTCTATATAGAAAACTTTAGGAATCTAGGGTTGTGGTTTTTCTTCTTTTCTGTCTGTCTGTCTGTTTGTCTCTCTCTTTGTCTGTCTGTCTGTCTCTCTCTGACTATTGATTTTGAAAAAAAAAAGGAAAACGCTCCAAAATAGTAAGTTTAATGTGTGACACTGACAGTGTAGACACAATGTTGTGCTTATTTGTAATATGTATATATTAAATAGGAATCGCTGTTCTTCTTGCGAACTTATTGCAGCTTTGTAATGTATTTATGTAAGATAAGATCTACTGTCATTTTTGTTTTTTGTAGTGCTGCTTTCTTTTTTTTTCTTTTTTTTTTCTTTTTTTTTTTTTTTTTTTGTTTTTCTTTCGCGTGTTCCATTTGTAAATTTCTGTACAAGCAAATAAAAGCGTTTGCGGAAAAAAAAAAATTTTTTTTAGAAAGATCGGCCAAGAACTTTCTTAGAATTTCCATAAAGAAGAAAATCATTATGGGCCGTTAGTAACGGCTATAACGGTAAACTCAAACATCGAGCATCATCCGTGACCCATAATGAACATACCTACAAATTTTCAGAAAGATCGGCCACGTACTTTCTGAGATATTCCATGAAGAAGAAAAACCGTTAGGGGTCGTTTTTCATATTGCTGTATTACTGTGTGTTGGTCTAACTACAGAAAATTCATTCTCTCCAGCGGAGAAGCAGACAAAAAATAAATAAATAAATTTAATTTTTTTTTTTTAATGGTTATTAAAAAAAAAATCCAAATAATATAATTCACGCTGGAAAGTAGGCAAACACACAAAAATGTTGCTTGTGTTATT
>CM065737.1:20930492-20937992 GCA_033310375.1 Conus canariensis | reverse complement strand
CTGTACAGTCCAGGCTAAAATGGAAAGCCCTGGAGGCTGTGGACACGGCAAAGGGAAACCTCAAGATCATTGACATAGCAGAACAAACCAACAGACAGGAGTTGAGGTCAATAATCATATAATGTGGTCAAAGACAAAACAGACAGCATAGAGAGACATGGTGATACATGAGCTGAAGACAAAAGAGGATGCCAAGAAAACCCAGAAGGTAGTTCAGCGAGGGGAAAAAATACGTGGGAAAGCTCACTCCAACGACGTCTTCACTGGAATGAAATATTGCATATGGCACCTCTCAGGGTCAGCTTCCACCTCAAATCTGTATGTGACCTCATGCCCTCCAGATCAAACACAATGAAACGGCCAACATCAGATCAGCCTGTGTGGCCGCTCTGTCGGGGCAAATAAACGATAGTATGTGTCCAGAGTTCATGCAAAGCAATATCAATGCAGTTAAGGTACACATGGAGACACAACCAAGTTCGTAAGGAGGTCGCACGTGTGGTTAGCACTGCCAGAACAAGCAAAACATTTACTCCACCAGAAACTCCAGCAACAACATCCATCATGGCGAGAGGCTTCAAATTATGGTCCGGAACTGCTGTAACATTAAAAGCATGGAATCGGGGAAAGATGGAGACGATAACTGGAAGTACACAGCAGACCTACCTAAGTGGGAATCAGAAAAGAACTCCAGCTGATCTTGTCGAGGAGGAACAAAAGCGAACTCCAGAAGGCGATAATGTCCCGACCCACAACAGGTGCCCGATGGCTATGTGAGTAAGACATCCGTCTAAAAAGATAACCCCCTAACACGCCCACCTATCCATAAGTTGCTGGTTTGAATCCAGGCAATTCAAAAATAGGAAAAAGTGTATGGCAATAGAAGGCCATCATCGTAAGAAGTTGCATTGTACTGCCGTTATGGCCCTGACAAGTCAGGACCGACACATTCAATTTCGGTTTGTTTTTATTTCAGGGTGAACGCTCTCCCAGACTAGTTGCTCTACTGGACTTACGAGTCTAGTCTAGCCTGTAATTTGTACATAGTTGGAGATGGTTTGTTCACTGGGGTGTCCTTCCCCACAGCTAAGAGCTTATAGCGTGGCTCTTGATCGTGTGATGCTCCTGTCACTGGACACACGGGGTTTTTCAGTGGAGAGAACAGTGCCACCTATTACTCCGCACCATCCTGCTAGGAACATCGCCATTTGCTCCGGGACTGCTTATTCGACCAGGCAAGCCTGACCTGTATTGCAGCTGACCCTCATATCTCGGGCATCCCCCTATCCGCCACCTGGGGACCCGCCTGGTTGCGGGTGGTCGCCCCTGTTCCATGTAGACTATCTAGGAATCGTGACCTGGACGTGGCCCGGCCTCTTCAGAATGTAAGGAGTTCAGGGCTGAAACATTTGTCTTAGCATCCCCCCACTCCCCCCCCCCTCCCCACCCCCTCCGCACCCCCCTTCCACGGAGAAGTGCCTCCGTAATGTATAATACTATTTATTTGTGCATTGTGGTTGTGTGTCGAACATTTGAAACGTATCTGTATGCGTCCGCGCAGGGGAGCAGCAGTGTATGTCGTTTCTTTTCGTCCTTCAATATGTCATGCATTGTGCAGTAGAGAGAGAGAGAGAGAGAGAGAGAGAGAGAGAGAGAGAGAGAGAGAGAGAGGTGTGTGTGTGTGTGTGTGTGTGTGTGTGTGTGTAATGGAGGAATCTGGGATGGGAAGTGCTGGGCTGGCTGGATTGGGAGGGAGGGGAAGAGGTGTAATAAACGTATTTGCAGGCACACGTATTCAATTAATTCTAATTTATTCTAAAGCCCTGAAGTTAATTAAACTCTCTCTCTCTCTCTCTCTCTCTCTCTCTCTCTCTCTCTCTCTCTCTCTCTCTCTCTCACCCCCGCGACAGAGACAGAGAGAGAGAGAAGAAGAAGAAGAAGAAGAAGAAGAAGAAGAAGAAGAAGAAAAGGGTGGAGGACAGGCAGACAGACCAAAGGGCAGAGAGACATTGAAATCAGGAGACCGAAAGAGAGTAAAACAATCCAGATTCTGCCATAATAAGGAAATAGAAATAAATAAATAGATAAATACATGAATAAACAATAAATAAACAAATAAGGAAGGAAGTAAGGAGGTGCTTGAAATTACGCATAAATAAGCGAATTAATGTAAATACATGAGTAGGTAAATAATGCTTATAAATAAACAATCAGGCAAATATCAAACAATAGGTAAATAATGATTATAAATAAACAATCAGGCAAATATCAAACAATGAAAAACAAACATCAATGAAAAAGCAAAAGCATCAGCTATACTTACAGTGGAAACGCAAAATGAATGTAAAAGGCAGAAAGAAAGCGAAAAAGAAAAGAAAAGAAACAAAAGTATTAAAGGAAAGAAAGCAAGATGGTACGAAGAGAACGCGCGTGTCCGAGAATGCCTTTTTTCCGGTCATGGGTAATCATTTGAATAAATGTACGAGCAATCAAGGAAGACAAAGAAAGAAAGCAAAAAAGAAAGAAAACAAAAACAAGAAAAGGAAGAAAGGAAAAAAAAAAACACGAGAAAAACTGACGGCCGTTCTAGAATAAATGAAGCACTGAATGCATGAAGGAATCATTCATAACAAACAAAAATATTATATCAATAAATGGTTTAATGAGGAAAGTAGCACACACATACACACACAAAAAAAAAACAAATAAAACAGTAGAGGAAAGAATACAGAAAGAAAAATTTAGGGATAGATAAATAAAGTATTAATCACACAGGCGTGTGTGTTGCCGCTTGATGGTTAGTTTGCTGTATGTATTTCGAAATTGCGCCAAGACATACCGTACTCCTCCCACACGAAGTCTCTCTCTCTCTCTCTCTCTCTCTCTCTCCTCTCTCTCTCTCTCTTCTCTCTCTCTCTCCTCTCTCTCTTCTCTCTCTCTTTCTCTCTCTCTTTCTCTCTCTTCTCTCTCTCTCTCTCTCTCTCTTTCTCTCTTCTTTCTCTCTCTCTCTTTCTCTCTCTCTCTCTCTCTCTCTCTCTCTCTCTCTCTCTCTCTTCTCTCCTTCTCTCTCTCTCTCTCTCTCTCTCTCTCGCTCTCTCTCTCTCCATCCCACCTCACCCCACCCGCAACCCCCTTCCTGTCACCACACCCTCTCTCTCTCTCTCTCCCCTGTCTTAACACCACCCCTTCACAACCTACAGACCAAAGCCCAGTCTGCTGGACCCCCCTTCTCTGCGTCTAAATACTTCCAGAGATGGATTGGACCCCCAAATTAGCCCCCCCGAGTCTTCGGTTCTCAAAGAGAAAGAGGACGGAGGCTAGAAGAGGCTGGGGATGGAGGGGATGGTGGGGGTTGAGGGGTTGGGGGGCTGAGGGGGCTGGACGAGGTGGGGTTGGGGCGATAAGGAACAGTAGCGGAGAGCGAGGGAGGAAAAAGGATTTAAAGACACTCAGCCTCTTCCTCAAGAACCGTCTCATCCAACGTACCGTTGACAAGGACCTCGGAAGAGGAATAGGAGGGGTGGGAGGAAGAGGAGGAGGAGGAGGAGGAGGAGGGGGGAGAGAGGTCGGGGGGGGGGGTTGGGGGAAGGGGGGGATAGGACGGTCCTTATGGTGGACGGCTGAAGGCGAGAGGTCCTCCCTGTCAGACGCGGAGGGTCACTTCAGGCCTCTCTGCTGTGTCCACAATGGGCACTCGCCCAGGTCCTCATCCCCAACGATTCTCTCTAAGGGAGTTGCGGAACCGGGATGGGGGTGGTGGTGGTGAGGGGGAAGAGGGGGGAGCGTAGCTGGGTGGTTGTGTGTGTAGTGTGTGTGTGTGTGTGTGTGGTGTGGTGTGTGTGTGTGTGTGTGTGTGTGAGTGTGTGTGTGTGTGTGTGTGTGTGTGGTGTGTGTGTGTGTGTGTGTGTGTGGTGTGTGTGTGTTTCTCTCTGTCTGTCAGTCTGCCTGTGTAGGTGATGGATATAGTGGGAAACCGGGAACGAACTGAGGAGGGTCTGGGGGGCGGAAGGGGGGGGGGGGCGGGGTTCGTGGGGGGAGAGGTGTCGGTCCTTCTTATTGTCATAGGATTATCCTCTCACTGTCGCATTCCACCTCCGTGATGACGTGTGTGCGTGTGAGTGTGATATGAGGGAACGGAGGATGGGAGGGGCTGGAGAGGGGAAAGGAGGAACGATTGGTGGGGGGTGGGGTGGGGATGGATAGGGAGGGGAGTCAGAGGGGGGAAGGGGGAGGAGTACTTGGGACGGGTAGAGGGGGATGTGGAGTGGGGGAGGAGGGGTGGGGGGTGGCACAATGTCTTATCGCACTATTCCCTGTGAAACGGATGTTTCTGATTGCCCGGTTCTTGATTTTCATTTATTTATTTATTTATTTGTCTCTTCATTCTTTCATTCATTCATTCATTCATTCATTCATGCATTCATTCATTCACGTATTTCTTTCTTTCTTTATTTATTGTACACATGCTTCATTACTATCTGATCGATATGTGTATTTATGCATTGATCTCTTGTTACTTTACTGATGGTGTTTGTTTGGTGTGTTTTTTTTTTATTCAAGCAGTCATTATTTTCCGCTCCCTCATTTCAAATTGAATTCTGTGTATCCTCAGTTTAACACCATTATGATTACCGTCATCATAATCATCATGATGTTGATGGTCATTATGAAGATGATGATGAAGATGAAGATGATGATGATGATGATCATCATCATCATCATCATCATCATCATCATCATTATTATTATTATTACTATTTCTATTATCATTGTTATTATTGCTATTCTTATTGTTGTGTTGGTGGTGGTGGTTTTCTTTTCATCATCACTCTTCTTTTTCCAGTTGTTGTTGTCGTCGTTGTTGTTGTTGTTGTTGTTGTTCTTCTTCTTCTTCTTCTTCTTCTTCTTCTTCTTCTTCTTCTTCTTCTTCTTCTTCTTCTTCTTCTTCTTCCATCTGCCCGGCATTTGGAAAGATAACTGGCAAAGATGTCGCTGTGTATTCCACGACTATAATTATGCAATGAACTATAAGGTGTGGAAACAAAGCGCGGAAGGGAGGAGCACTTCTATTATACTCTTTGTACCACTTGATTGACGTTTTTGATTGATTGATTGCTTAACGAAGGCACTGGACCGTTTCTTGACTACTTGAAGTATTGTTTGATAGACCGATGTTATGCATCACTTATGACATAGCATTTATTGTGCTCTATAAAGGAAAAGTTCTCTCTCTCTCTCTCCTCTCTCTCTCTCTCTCTCTCTCTCTCTCTCTCGCTCTCTCTCGCTCTCTCTCTCTCTCTTCTCTGAGTTGGATTGATTATTTTCTCTCCCTCTCCCCTCCCTCTTCTCTCTCTCTCACTCTTTTAAACACACACACACACACACACACACACACACACACACACACACACACACACACACACACACACACACACACACAGGGACACACACAGGGACACACACACACACACACGCAGGGACACACACACACACCCGTCTAATATCACTATGTGGATAGACGTTAAATTGAAGACAACAACAAAACACACACACACACACACACACACACACACACACACACACACACACACACACACACACACACATTATGAATAGTAAAAGATAGGCCTTCAAAGGTAAAAAGGGTTAAAAAAAAAAACAGGTAAAGGCTGACCTGGCAGTACGCTTAGTGTGATGTAGTCCAGATGCTAAACGCCAAACACACAACAATCCGCGTGCATGACCAAAATGGATGGCCAAACCCTCGCCCTTACTCTGAATACACTCAAAATTTCACGTAGATAGACATGGTCATATTTAAAGAGGTGTCGTCTTAAACTTTATTGATATAAATGAATGAATAAATAGATAGATATGCAAATGAAATAAAAAGATACATGAATGAATAAGTAAATAATACAATTATAAATAAATGAATTCTACAAATAAGTAATACATAGATAAATGATTAGACACATAATTAAGTAAACAATGAACAAACAAATAAATACATAGATAAATGAATAAATAAATAAATTCTGCTGACGTCCACAGAAGCCCCACGTTCTTACTTCGTATGACTTTATCTGGAAGTTTATCGGCGATCATCAACATGGTCATTGTCGATAGCTGTCCTACTACTGGGGCCACTCTCACATTTTCTTTGATAGTAGTGAGGACTGTCGTTAATCTGAGAGAGAGAGAGAGAGAGAGAAGAGAGAGAGAGAGAGAGAGAAGACAGACAGACAGACAGACAGACAGACAGACGGACAGACATACATACATACAGACAGACGGACAGTTTTGGTGTGTGTGTGTGTGTGTGTGTGTGTGTGTGTGTGTGTGTGTGTGTGTGTGTGTGTGTGTGTGTGTGTAAAAGCACATCATGAGATCACCGTCAGAAAATTCCATGAAGCGCATTTATTAGTAAAATACATCTCAGCAACTTTTACAAGATGTGTTGAAAATTATTAATTCAAAAATCAGCGCCAGACCAGCCGCCGTGGCGAAGTGGTTAGCGTCGCGGACTCCCGGCTGGGAGGTCATGGGTTCGAATCTCATCAGAGTCATGTGGGTTTTTCTGCCCCGACCGGCTCCTACCCAGAGTTGAGTTTGCTGCGGACTCAGTTGGGAAGACTGGGACCACATAGTCGAGTTTCATCCACTTAATGGATGCGTTTCTAAGAGTGTTGCTCAAATTTCCTAATCAACACTGCAGGTGCCTGTATCTCTCGGGCCTGGTTGACGCCGGGATATATCATGAAAGGAAGCGTAGAGTACAGCCCTGTCATGTAGTCTCAGACCGAAATGGAAATCCGTAGCATTAACTTAACCATCCTTATTCTTATCGTTCAGCATAAAAAAAATTTCTCAAATTCTGTGGCCCTTCATGCCCTGCTCTCATGGTGACCTCTCCACGTCTGTGGTCTTGGTTTGGTTCCGTCGGGGTCACCGGTATCGGCGAGTCCATGGGGGCCGTCGTTGGACGGACGTGGTGGCGCCCTCCGGAGTGAGAGCTCACTCACGCCGGCTCCGCGACTAAGCAATTATTGTTGTCAGTAGGGGGCTTAGTAGGTGGTGTCCTGCGTATGTTAGATCAGAACAGGCGCCACTGAACACCACCGAAGTGACTCGGCAAGCAGTGCAGTTCTCCTCCGGTGGGTTGCCTCTTGACGACTTGACATTGACTGCTCCTTGTGGATTGTCGGTGCCGGGGCTGCGGCGAGGCCGATCGGGCTGTGGCTGTGGACGGGGTGTCGGAATGAGCGGCGTGGGTGCACTGCCTCTGAGGTGGCACAGAGGTTAGGACAGCAAAAAAAAAAAAAAAAAAAAAAAAACAGCGCCAGTCAGTTCTTGGAAAAAGCTGAAACTGTCTGCATTCAATGGGAAATCATGTTGTGGTTAACGTGAGGCGCTAAATAAGTTGCAAACGTAATGTCGAAAGGACACACACACAATCACAGACGACCGCGCTGGTGCTTGCGCTTTCATGCACACACA
>CM065737.1:20917992-20925492 GCA_033310375.1 Conus canariensis | reverse complement strand
ATATAGGTTGAATTCCCACCCACTACCCCACACCCTTATCCCAAGCAGTTCTATCCAGGGACGAACCAACCAACCAACTAATCAACCAACTGACCAACCAACTAACCAACCAACAAACAAACCAATCCACCCACCCACCAACCAACCGACCCACCAACCCACCAACCGACCAAGCAAGCCCCCAACCCCCAAACCCACCAAGCAACCAACAACCAACTAACCCCATAACAAACCAACCCACCAATCAACCAGTCCACCCACTCACCCACCCACCCACCCACCAACCAACCAACCAACTAACCAACTAACCAACCCAGTAACCAACCAACCAACCAACACAACCAGCCACCCAACCCAATAACCATCCAACCAACCAACCAGCAGGAGCCGTTGGGTGAAAACATGACCTGCTTGGCGGGGTGACAACGCATGTTACAAGGAAACACTCATCGCTCTATCTGAATCAGTGTTTCTAAGAATAAACCCTAAGAAGTCAGAGATTAGATACATTTTCCAAAAAATGTGGCTAAATCCAGAAGCAGATGATAACACGAGGATGTTAGAGTGGGGCTCAGGGAAGCACAAAATGAATGAAGAAAGGCACAAATGGGTGGCATATCATCAGTGAAAATCCGTATGAGCAGACTCATGCATAGAGATAGGCAGACAGAGAGATACACAAGTATTTGGAAATGCAAAGCCGCTGGGTGGAAAAGAAAGCAATGACCAAATACATTGTCGTGGTTGCAGTAGGAAAGGAAGGAAAAACACAGAAAAACAGAAAGTTAATTCAAATTAAAAAAAAAAAAAAAAAAACACACCCAAAGCATTTTACAGAAGCGCTTTCGGTTTTTGCAAACCTTCCTCTGCTGACCATGGAAGTCGGCGTCAAAACTAGTTGACGTAATGTGTGTTTTTACGTCATTAATCCCCCCCCCCCCCCCCCACACACACACACACACACACACCCCTCATTACTGTATGATAAATAGTGGTGCCTGGGTGAAGTCTTGGTTCAGCGAAGGGCAAAGTTCCCAGGGCAGATCGTTCACGTGAAACCAACTAATCCCACACATTGAGACCAAAAGGGTAGTTGGTCTTCAACTTGTGTCTCCACATCCTCTCTCTGTCTTTTCTTTTCTGTGCATCTGTGGACTTTATGAGTTCGATCACACAACATTTCAAATCTGACAGCTGGTGTCCAGGTCCACAGAAATGGCGTGCCACGAGTGTATCTTGCTTTCTGATGATGTCAGAGCGATGACCACTGAAGCGTGTTTGTAGGGTGTTTCCCGTCTCACCAACATACTGTACATCCTGGCAATGTCCACAGTTGATCAGGTACACTAGGTTGGTACTTTTACATGTAGCTGAGTCCCTTATTTGGAACTGGTGACCCGTGCGAACGCTCTTGAACGAGATCGTTTCCTCCAGGTGTTCCTTGCACAGAACACATCGTTTCGCTGCGCATTTGAAGCAGCCTGGTACCAAAGAATCTGTAGCAGACGCTTGATGTTGTACTGCTGGTGGTTTGCTGGGCATCAGAAGGTTCCTCAGATTGCGACAGTTACGCTCACCAACAATTGGAGGTTTGGGAACAGCTCTCTTCATGCGTCTACTTCTGTGGAGCTCCGTCATTTTTTCCTTCAGCCAAAAGGCCAGAGCAGGGTTGGAAGGGTTATGGCGGATAACAAATGGCACCCTGTCTGACTGATGGTTCCTCCGTTGGTACTGGAGTGCGTCCCTCCTGGGAAGTGTCTGTGCCTTGTTGATGGCAGAGTCCACCAGAGCTAATGGATAGCAACGGTTATGTAGGTGGGTTCTCAGCTCTCTGCATCGTTTCAGGAACACATCATCTTTACAACAGATTCTTCGCAGGCGGATAGTCTGCCCGTAGGGGATGCCTCTCAGACAGTGTCTAGGGTGGCAGGAGTTGAAGGGTAGGTACATGTGAGCATCCGTGGATTTAGTGTGAAGGTCTGTGGTGATTGTATCCCCATTGATCCTCATGTTGACGTCCAGGAAAGGGATGTTGGTTCTACCATAGTTGGCTGTAAACTTTATCGTGGAATGCTGGTTGGTTATCCAGTTGAGGAACAAAAGCAGCTGGCTTTCCCCATGGAACCAGAGCATGACAATGTCATCAATGAAACGACGCCAGAATTTTGGATGGACATGCCAGGGTGAAGTTGCCAGTAGCCGTTGTTCTAACCATGCCATGAAAATGTTTGCAATGGAGGGAGCCATTGGGGTCCCCATTGCCGTGCCATGGACTTGTTGGAACAGCTCACCATCAAAATCAAACACGTTGTTTTGAAGGATGTGTTCAACGATCTCCAGTAGTAATGGAACAGAGGGGCCTTCTTTCAAATGATGACCAAAACTGGCGATGATTTCTTTCAGGGAAATCGCCACTTCATGATGAGGTATATTTGTGTACAACCCAACCACATCAACAGTGACGATCATTACTTCACTCGCCAGAGGTTGTTGAGTCATTTTCCATTCTTCCAAGATGTTCAGGAAGTGAGTTGTGTCTTTGATGTAGGACGTCAGGTTTTGTACAAGAGGCTGGAGCCAATGGTCCACTAGCTTTGAGAGCCGTTCAGTTGGTCCATTGACTCCTGACACAATTGGACGTCCAGGGGGGTATGTAAATCTTTGTGGACTTTAGGAAGATAGTAAAAATAAGGTGTCTTAGTTTTCTCAGGCTCCAGTAACCCCACCTGTAGCAGTCATCGTCGATATGGTCCTTTGAGTGCAGCTTTTCAGTTAGGTGGTTTGATTATGATGCAATATCTGTTGTGGGATCAGCCGTCAGATGCTCATAGTGAGTTGTGTTGTAAAGCTGTCTGTGTGCTTCCTCTACATATTTGTTGAAATCTTGCACCACAATTGCTCCACCTTTATCTGCTGGTGATATTCGTAGGACCCTGCTATTCACAAGTTTTTTTTCAGTTCTCTCAAATCAGCACGTTGTTCTTTGTTTAAGTTTTGTCGCTTGGTAGGTTGTGAGATATGGGTTTCCACTCCGGATAGAATAGTGGAACAGTAAGCATCAAGAGCCTCATCTCTTCTCTTAGGGGGACACCAAAACTTCTTCTTGTAGAATTTCAGCTTTTTGGGAATGAGAGTGGGAGCATCATCATCATGGAAGAATTCCCTTAAGCGCAGACGGCGGATTCCTTCAAAAGTATCTTGGAGCAGCTCTGTTTCATCATAAGTTGAGGGTGTTGGGCAAAATTTGGGTCCCATAGCCAGTAACCTTGTCTGGGCATCAGTGAGTTGGCATGATGAAATGTTAATGACTTGTGAGGGATCTGTTTTTATGAACGGAACACGACGTCTGAAATGGCGGTTTCTTTTAGTTTTCTGGGGTGGGAGTTCAGTTTGTAAACTAAACGGAGGTTTTGGTCTTTTGCTGCTATCCTGAAATAAGGCTGACATCTTTTCCTTTTTCGTGTCACTACAGCGTGACCTGACGGATCTTTGCACTGAGTCTATTTTCTGGAGAGACTTTGCAAGAGTCTCTTGATCCAAATTGTCCGTTAAGGCTACCCGAAAACGGATTAAATTGTTCTCCAGGTCCTCAACAGCTTCTTCATAAAAGCTATGACACAACCGAAGAATGTTTCTTTCTGTATTCCTCAGTAGAGTCTGTATTTTCTGTGTTAAAGTTGTCGTTGGGGGAACAGCAGAGAAGGGGAAAAACAATCTCATACCTTTTGGCGTGACATCACGGTTCAAGCAGGTTCCCAGAAATTGGGAACAGAAAGTTAAAGAGGAAGCAATATACGATTACCATTCTTACTTTAAATGGTAACAGATAAACTAAAACATGCTGTTTTGTTATCATCGTTCTTATTTTTAAGGATAACAAGTAAAATATGATATGCTGTTTCGGTTTCTTTCTTTCTTTCTTATTCATTTATTTTTCATTTATCTACTCATTGATTTACTTATTGATTCATTTATTTATTTGTTTATCTACTTGTTTGCTTATTTGCTCGTTTTGCTTGCTTATCTAATTCATTTACTAACTTACTGTGCAAGTGTTTGTTCATGTGGCTTTTGGTCCCTCCCCCCACCCAAAGGATTAAGAGACAAGCCAATCAAGAATATGAACATAAAATGCGCAAGATTTATGAAGTTTAGCTTTCGTCACCATCGACACTGAGAACGTATACCAATAATGTCAAACATAGTACATGTTGAAAGGAGGAAACAAAATAATTAACAGTGGATATTACACAACCACCACCAAGAGCAACATTACAGTGTGTGTGTGTGTGTGTGTGTGTGTGTGTGTGTGTGTGTGTGTGTGTGTGTGTGTGTGTGTGCATGTTTTTGTATCTGTAGTGTATGTCCCACAGTTGCAGCACCAAATTTGCAATTACAATAGAGTGTAATGTTTCTTAGGCACAGAGAGACAGACAGACAGACAGACTGACTGACACACGGACAGAGAGACAGAAAGACAGACAGACATACAGCACAAGACCCATACACAGAGACGGAGAAACAGCAGCTTTCAGACTAAAAACATAAAATGTCAATGCTTAGGAACCAAACATAAAACACTGACATGGAACATCCATTCACAAACAACACCAACATCACGAGAGAATGAGAACCAACCCCCACCCCCACCACCCTCACTTCCCCACCCTCCACGTACACCACTTCACTGAAAAGCGAACCTTTTGAAAATAACAGGTAGACATTAACAGCTCTGCACTGAAGCGCTGGACAACAGTGTTGGATTAACTGGCGATTCCGCTAACTGTTGCACAGAACCGGCAGAGCCTAAACGGGTGGATCCCCTGTCTGTCAAAGCGTCAGTCACAATATCCTTACGGCTTACGGTTATGAGGGAAAGTTAATAAATAATGGAATCCAGTGTGGCAGCTGGAATGGTTTCCTGTTCATGATTGCTGCTTCGGGCACATTAGGCGGTGCAGTTATCCTGGGAGTGAAATATCCCGGGGGTAAATTCTGACTGACCTAGACTGTCGCCGTTCAGCCCAAAGGAGTCGTCTTCTGTCGATCTGTGGGGTCTGTAATCTTCATCTTGCATCACAACTTGTTGCATATGTATGTGGTGTGTGTGTGTGTGTGTGTGTGTGTGTGTGTGTGTGGGGTGTGTGTGTGTGTGTGTGTGTGTGTGTAGTGTGTCTGTGTGTCTGTCTGTGTGTCTGTGCCTGTCTGTGTTAGTGTGTTTGTGTGTATGCCTGTGTGTGTCTATGCATCTGTGTGTCTTTTTCTGGATGTCTGTGTGTGCGTAGTGTATGTCTCACAGCTGCAGCACCAAATTTATGACAATTACAGAAGAGGAACAATCTTGTAGAGAGTGAGAGAGAGAGAGAGAGAGTGACAGACAGGCAGACAGACAAGCAGACAGACAGACTGACTGACAGCACGAGACTAAGACACAGAGATGGAGAAATAAACAGACATAAACAGAGAATTTCTAAACTTAAGAACTGAACATAAAACACCCACATGGAACATTCTATTTGCAAACAATGTCAACATCACGAGAGAGTGACCCCACCCCACCCCCCACCCTTCTCACTTCCCTACCCTACACGCACAACACTTCACTCAAAACATTCCCGTTGAATGTAACAGGTTGAAAACAAATGTATGTAATAAAGCGCTGGATAACAGTGTTGGACTTATGACGGTTCCGCTAACCTGTTGCACACGATTGGCAGAGCCTAAACAGGTAAACCCCTAGGCTGTCAATGCGTCAGTCACAACACCCTTACAACTTACGGTTATGAGATCATGTTAATAAATAATGGAATCCAGTGTGGCAGCTGGAATGGTTTCCAGCCCAGAATTGCCGCCTCGGGCACAAGAGGCGGTGCAGTTATCCTGGGACTGAAACGTCCCTGGGGTGAATGTTGACGGACCTTGATTGCCGCCGTTCAGCCCGGAGGAGTCCATCTTCTTTCTACCCGTGAGCTCTGTACCACTACATCTTGCACCAGACGTTGTTGATTGTGTGGTGTGTGTGTGTGTGTGTGTGTGTGTGTGTGTGTGTGTGTGTGTGTGTGTGTGTGTGAGAGAGATGAGAGAGAGAGAGAGAGAGAGAGAGAGAGACACTCGTGTAGACAGCGAGATAACACAGAGGCAGAAGAAGAAGAAGAAGGAGGAGGAGGAGAGAGAGAGAGAGAGAGAGAGAGAGAGAGAGAGAGAGAGAGAGAGAGAGAGACAGACAGACAGACAGACAGACAGACAGACAGATAGACAGAGAGACAGAGACAGAGAGACAGAAGAGAGAGGAGAGAGAGAGAGAGAGAGAGAGAGAGTACTTACATCGGTTAAAAGAGGTTTGTTTGTTTTCTTTTTTTTTTTTTTTTTTTCCCTTTTTCTTTTGAGGGGGGAGTGGTGTCTTTTTACTATCCCATGAAAAACGTCACATTTTGCGGCGAAAGTGAAGACGGTGAGAATATAATACCCGGTGGAAGTATAGGAGGCTAAAAATGCAGGCACGCAGTGAAAGTATACGCGCGGAATTACAGGCGGCGAAAGTGAAGACGGTGAGAATACAATACCCGGTGGAAGTATAGGAGGCTAAAAATGCAGGCACGCAGTGAAAGTATACGCGCGGAATTACAGGCGGCGAAAGTGAAGACGGTGAGAATATAATACCCGGTGGAAGTATAGGAGGCTAAAAATGCAGGCACGCAGTGAAAGTATACGCGCGGAATTACAGGCGGCGAAAGTGAAGACCATGAAAGTGCGCGAGGCGGAAGTACCGGCACTGAAAGTGTTGACGTTGAAAGTGTTGACGTTGAAAGTGTTGACGTTGAAAGTGTTGACGGTGAAAGTGTTGGCGTTGAAAGTGTTGGCGTTGAAAGTGTTGGCGATGAAAGTGTTGGCGTTGAAAGTGCTGGCGATGAAAGTGCTGGCGTTGAAAGTGTTGGCGATGAAAGTGTTGGCGTTGAAAGTGTTGGCGATGAAAGTGTTGGCGTTGAAAGTGTTGGCGTTGAAAGTGTTGACGTTGAAAGTGCTGACGTTGAAAGTGTTGGCGTTGAAAGTGTTGACGTTGAAAGTGTTGGTGAAAGTGTTGACGTTGAAAGTGTTGGCGTTGAAAGTGTTGGCGTTGAAAGTGTTGGCGATGAAAGTGTTGGCGTTGAAAGTGTTGACGATGAAAGTGTTGGCGTTGAAAGTGTTGGCGATGAAAGTGTTGGCGTTGAAAGTGTTGACGTTGAAAGTGTTGGCGTTGAAAGTGTTGACGTTGAAAGTGTTGACGTTGAAAGTGTTGGCGTTGAAAGTGTTGACGGTGAAAGTGTTGGCGTTGAAAGTGTTGGCGTTGAAAGTGTTGGCGATGAAAGTGTTGACGGTGAAAGTGTTGACGGTGAAAGTGTTGACGGTGAAAGTGTTGGCGTTGAAAGCGTTGGCGATGAAAGTGTTGACGGTGAAAGTGTTGACGTTGAAAGTGTTGACGTTGAAAGTGTTGGCAGTGAAAGTGTTGGCGTTGAAAGTGTT
>CM065737.1:20892992-20902992 GCA_033310375.1 Conus canariensis | reverse complement strand
AAAACCTAGAAACCTCATCAAAGCAAATAAATGTACTGCCTCGCAATGAACAACAGCACTATCCAAACCCCCAATTTCAGCCCCATACATCAAAACAGGCTGTATTTGGGAATCAAATATTTTTAGAAATAGCTCAAGCGAATTGTTATTCAAAGCAATCAATCTTTTCATGACACATATCAAAACATTCTTTGCTCTACATGCAAGATCTTTACAGGCAAAGGTAAAACTTAGGCGTGTAGAAAAATAGATCCCTAAGTATTTATATACATTCAGCACAGGTATAGTAAGTCCGTTACACATCCATCTTTCCCTCGCCGCCAAATAACCTCCCTTTCGAAACACCACGATGTTGCTTTTATTCATGTTTACTTTCAACTCTGATGAAGAGGCAGCTCTGCTCAGATTATTTAGCTGACGCTGTAAGCCAACTATCGTTTCTGAAACCAAAACAACATCATCTGCTAATAATAGGATAAACAATTCTGAGACATCTTCTGGAAATCGCCCACCATGAAGGCCATTATTGATAACCTCAATGGTAAGCTCATTAATGAATATAGAAAATAGCACAGGACTACAAACATCACCTTGTTTTACCCCAGCAGAACAATTAATATAATCTGTCAGATTGGAACCACTTCTTACCCTAGTCTTAACACCTTTTTACATGGCTCTAATACAGCCAAATAATTTCCCCTTAATACCATTTTTAATAATACAGTCCATAAAAGAGAGAGAGAGAGAGAGAGAGAGAGAGAGAGAGAGAGAGATGGAATGGGAAGGGATCATCAGTATGGAAAGAACATAATATTCTGACAAGGACATTCACGGCCAGAGTGATGTAATGTAATGATATGCAAGCCTATGTTTACATTAATGGGTTAAAAAGAAAAAGAAAAAAAAAGGCAGAAACAAACAAGACTTTATGTCATACGCATGAATGAATGAATGCTTTGTATCCTTTTACGATTTAGGAAAGTTACTTGTTAGAAGACAAAACAATAATTAACAATCAGTTAATTATAGGAGATTATTAATTGCACGAGGTTTGCTGTATGATATCCTACATAAACCACCTTTTTTTTGTTCTTCGCAACATGAATAATAATAATACCTCATGAATACATATTTCCGTGTGCTATTAATAATCCGTACAGAGACAAAGCAGCAGGCAGTATTGTTTCGTTCTACAGTTGTTTTACCTCTCTCTCTCTCTCTTCTCTCTCTCTCTCTCTCTCTCGTTATTGCTTGTAATTTTACGTTTTACACTTGGAATGAAACCAGTGATGAAACATATGTTGCTATGTAAGTCTGAAGTGTGTGTGTGTGTGTGTGTGTGTGTGTGTGGGGTGTATGCGTGCGCGCGCGCGCGCGTGTGTGTGTGTGTGTGTGTGTGTGTGTTGTGTACGTACGTACGTATATGTGTGTGTGTGTGTGTGTGTGTGTGTGTTGTGTGTGTGTGCACGAGTGTATGAGTGTGTGTCCGTGCGTGTGTGTGTGCGTGCGTGTGTGCGTGCGTCCGTGCGTGCGTGCATGTGTGCGTCCGTACGTGCGTGCATGTGTGTGTGCGGGTGTGTGTGTGTGTGTGTGTGTGTGTGTGGTGTGTGGCGCGCGCGCGCGCGCGCACGCGTGTTTGTGTGTGTACAAGAAAGAACTCAGAATTTCTTAAATGTAAAAGATAGGCTTTAAACGAAATACTGGAACAGAATAGAATATCAGTTCTCAAACAATTAGATCAAGTTTCACTTAATCCAGCAGGCATCCAGTTGGAATTCCAGACACAATTTTCCCGCCTGAAGGTGTACGTTTTCACATAAAGTGCTTCAGCAACGAAGCGAAATCTGTCTCGAAGAAAGATGTCATGAAGGCTGATGTACAGGCGTTTTGTGTGTCAGGTCTTTTGCCGCTGTAAGATAAAACATCGCTTTCTTCCTCTTCTTTTTCCTTCTTCTTCTTCTTCTTCTTCTTCTTCTTCTTCTTCTTCTTCTTCTTCTTCTTTGCGGTGGTGACGCTGGTTGTGGACTGACAACTGTAAAACTGTGCAGGCCTCTCTGGTACGCTCGATGAAGTAGAATAATTTTAACCACATCAGCGCACTCGACCTGTTTTTGCTTTAGACACATGAATGTAACAATTAGGTCAATAAACTACTGGCTGGGCGGTTCTGGAACAATCTGGATCTCCAATGTTCAAAAGAAAGAGAGAGGCTTTGCCAATTTCTACAAATGTGCATTGAGAAAGGTAGCCTATGTGTGTCTAGAGTGGGGGTGGGGGGGGGGGGGGGGCGTAGTCTTGGGACGTAGAGGAGCGTTGTTGTTTTTTTCTGTCGCAAATGTTCGTCATTATCTTTTGTTGCGTATCAAGATGACAATTATTTTATTTCGTGTATCCCATTTAAATTTTCATTTCTATGGACGCCGTGAAATATTGTGTGATGCCCGTCATAAAGACAAATTCAAAGTTTATAATTGAGAGAGAGAGAGAGAGAGAGAGAAATATCTCTCTCTCTCTCTCTCTCTCTCTCTCTCTCTCTCTCTCTGTCTATCTTACACACACACACACACACACACACACACACACACATACACACACACACACACACACTCACACACACACACGCTCTCTCTCTCTCTCTCTCTCTCTCTCCTCGCTCCCCTCTCTCTCTCTCTCTCTCTCTCTCCTCTCTCTCTCTCTCTCTCTCTCTCATTACAATCTTACCCGAAAGACTACGAGAGGACAGGAGAGTGAGTGCCTATGTGTTAACACAAAGAGAAAAATCATTTCAGCCTGGCTGGCCAGGGTGAGAATCGAAGCCCAGACCTTAGAATAAGACTCTGACGCCTTCCCCAAAGTGCCAACCAGGCCACGCTTACTGTTGCCCCGAGGCGGACTCCGGCGTCGGCCGGGCGGTCAATAACAACGTGACGTGACTCGGGACATGAGGCCTCGTAGTCAGTCATTTTCTCTTGACCCACGGCTTCCGGGTTCTATCCCTTCGAGCACAGCTAGGGTGGAGGAATCTTTCTTTCTTTCTTTCTTTGTTTTCGGAATCAACACCAGTGCAGACTCCCATCGAATTCTTCGGGTGAGGCTTTGACCGAGATCCCGTGGGCGTATGTATCAAAACTGAACAATTTAGCTGAAACGGTCTTCCACGAACGTTTACATCCCATTCCATTCCTAGTGGAAGCGTAGACTATCGAGTGTATGTGAGATGGATGACACAGACACAGACATACAGACACACAGACACACACGCTCGCACGCACGCGCGCGCGCGTGCGCGCACACACACACACACACACGCGCGCGCACACACACACGCACACACTAATGAACACTAGCGTCATGTTTAGACGGAATGCCCGCAGTACAGCACAGTTAACTATCTTTCAATATAATGCAATAACATGCAGTATAGTGCTGTTCCTGTACAATTTAGTGCAATACAACACTATTCAGTACCATACAGTACAGCGCAAAACAGTACTATAGAAATCAACTCAACACAATACCTTCAGTACAATACAATTCAACAAATTACAACACAGATTATTGCGGAGTCCATTACATCACAATGAAGTACAATCCAATACAATGTCGCATAATCAAACACAGTCCGGCAAACGCAAAACAAAGCAGTGAAATGCATGATCATACAAAGCGGTATAGAACATTACAGTTGAACAGAATGCAATACTGTACATTACAGTGCAAAGTGACGCAGGAGTTAGTACGATACTGTAGAGTCAGTGTAATACAATGCAAAATCGTAAACTGCAGTACTACACAATACTTTCAGTTAATTTCAAAGTTAGATCACTACAGGCGGAAATTGAAACAAATTTTAAATGTAATTTTAATAAGTAACTCCACCGACTAACATGGACAAACAAATGACAAGACAAAACACGACGCGTTTCGACCCTTAGGTCTTCTTTAGGCAAGATAAACAACAATCAGGACAATGAAAAAGGAAGAACGAGCAGTGACGTATCTTCTCGAATTCGGCATGATGGGCGTTGTACTGTGGTGCAGTGCTATGCAATATTATATAGAACAGTGCAAGACTCTTCAATGCATGCAGTACACTGCAATACAGTTCCTATATAATACAGTACAGTACTGAATACAAACCACATACTGTACAGTGCAACATAGTGAAGTACATTATAACACGGTATAGTACGACAGAAAACTCAATGCAGTGCAGTACAATACAGTACAGAACAATACAGGCGAATGCAGTGCAGTGCAGTACAGCACAGTACAGTGCAGTACAGCACAGTACAGCGCAGTACAGTGCAGTACCGTGTAGTTCGGTGTTGTACAGCACAGGCAAATACAGTGCAGTAGAGTATAGTACAGCACAGTACAGTCCAGGCCTGTGCAATGCAGTACAGTACAGAACTATAAAGTACAGAGCAGAGACGTGGAGAGGAATTCAAAACTGAAGTCACCATGTTAACAGAGCATGGAAGACCACAGATCCAGACTTTCGTATGATGATCAATGAGGTTGAACATGACGCTGTGGAGTTTCACTCTGGTCAAAGACTTAAACGACAGGACTGCATCGTTCGCTTACATCCCTGTATATTCCAGCACCAACCAGGCCCTAGACATACAGTCACCTGCTGTGTTGGACAGGAAGTTTGAGCAGCACTCTCAGGGACGCATTATTTATAAGTGGATGAAACTCATGTGTGTGTGTGAATCCAGTCTTCCCATTTTGAGACAATATCAAATTCAAATCTGGTTAGTAGCCAATCGGTGCCGAAATATTCCGTAAATATTATTGACTCTATAGAAATCGAATCCTAAACCTTCCAGCCCCCAGTTCACAATGAAATAACCGTTCCATGGCGTCGGCACCAGAATTCAAGAAGTTCGTTGTTGCAATGTAGGCCTATATAATCTATCTGCCAAATCTTGTTGACTTCGCGTCGGCACTTTAGACGCGGTCTTGCTAACAGAGGAACAATCAGATTCACACACACACACACACACACACACACACACACACACACACACACACACACACACACACACACACACACACACACACTCGTGGATGAAAAAAAAACACATTCTAAGCGATGTTAACTGTAAAGTGCAATTTATGCAGTGCAGTTGAAGCGCATTATCGTAGCAAGCCACTGAACCACACAGTACAGTGGAGTTTCAGCCCAGTTGTATCTAGTACAGTGTAACACTGTACTGGTGACGGGGGTTCCACCCAGTCGGGAAAGCCCACCTGTTGAGGGAGTGGTCGGTGAGCACGCGGTGAGGGTAACAAGCGGAACAGCTGACAGGCAGAACAAAAGTCTTCTTGACATCAAAGCCTTAAATATTCGCTGTGTGAGCAAGGAAATATGACAGCGAAGCACAAGACTCTCCTTCCTCGTGGAGGAAGAGGGGGGAGGAGGGGAGGGAGAAGGGGAGATGGGAAGGGGGGGGGTTGGGGGTTCTCACCAGCTCACCTTCTTTCTTCGCCCCCCCCCCCCCCCCCCCTTTTTTTTTTTTTTTCTTTTTTTTAAATTTAAAGTCTCTGTTTGTGTTCTGTGTGCCTCTTATTTGCGTGTGTACTAGATGAACGGGTAAAGCGAGTCGCCTTGTTTGGGAGTTTTTGCACGTAGCCGTTTCGTCATGGGAGCGAAAGCTTCTTTCCATGTTTATTATTCTCCTTTACAGGTGTGTTAAATAAAACAAAACTATTTAATATTCCTGTACACGGACGGCAGTTGTTTGTCAACAAGTTTAATGTAAAGCGCGACTAATTAATGATGTCAAAGGAACAACTGTACAAGAAGGGATTGGGGGGGAGGGGGGGGGTAAGATTGGGAACGGGGGGAGGGTGGTGGAGGGAGGGGTAAGGGTGATCTTGGGGAGGGGTGAGGGGAAGAAGTGTGAAGGAGAGTTTTGGGTGGAAAGAACAAGGAGGCAGAGGCGGGCATGATGGATGCAGTACTTCTATCTTGTAAATATATCTGCTTCTGGATCTGCTTCTATGTAGGAAATATGAATGGTATAGATAGATAGTTATGTAGATAGATAAATAGATAGATAGATAGACAAATAGATAGACAGACATAATAGATACATGTATATCACACACACACACACACACACACACACACACCACACACACACACACACACACAACACACACACATGCATGCGCGTGCGCACCCACACAATCTCTCTCTCTCTCTCTCTCTCTCTCTCTCTCTCTCTCTCTCCTCTTGAGAGAATCGCTCTCTCCAGTGAGTTCTCTGCATGCCACAAGATTCCTTCAAGGTGAACATCTGCAGGACCAGCAGGCGACAGACTATCTCTTTTATCCGACATAGTAGAAAGAAACTCGTGGAGAGCGTGGCAGCAGAGAGTCCTCAGAAGAGAAGCCCCCTTCAAGCAAGTGTTTCGGCCCTTATCTCCTGACACTCTAGGGGGGTTGGGCCACACCCGGTTCATGACTCCGGATGTCCCTCTGCTGCCCCTTTTTTTCCCATCTTGGGACGAGCCATGGCTGGGATTCGAACCCATGACCCTCTGGACATGCTCATTTTCCACTTAATGACTCGCGCTTTAACCACTGAGCCACAGGGACACCTGATATTTGTAGGGAAATTAAGCCTTATGAAGTTCACTTTTGTTCCTCCTTGACCAGATCCAGCTTGAACACCTCTCTGCCGCTTCTGCCATTGCTTTCAGGGCTCTGGTTTTTTCCTTCCCTGCAACTGAGAGCTGTTTCATGAGGCTGTATGCAGACGTTCCTACAAACCCCCTAGCTCCAATTTCTGCAGTGAGGACTTTGACCTGATAGCGTTCTCTCCTCAGGCTGTTTGCCAGATCAGCATACTTTTCAGTCTTGTAGATTTGAGCTGCCTCCATTCTGTTCTCATATGGCACCGTGAGCTCGATCATGATCAGCTGCTTGGTTGACTTAGAGTGGACTACTATGTCTGGTCTCATGCCACTCTTGCTGATGATCTCTGGGTGACTCTTCCATTCTGGGAGGTCTGCAGTGCACTCCCAGTCATCTGCCCCGTCCAGCAGACTCTGCCTGCATGTTTCGAGTGGCACTGTTGTTCTTGGCCATGATTTGCTGCCTCCTGCCGTGAAGAATGTTGCGGGTGCTTTTGGAGTCCTGATTTTCCCTTTTGTGGTGTTGGTACTAGCCCAGACTACTTGTACAATCTCTTTGAGCACTTGGTTGTGCCTCCATGTGTACCTTCCTTGAGCCAGGGCTACTTTACATGAGCTTAGGACATGCTCCACTGTTTGTTTTTCATGGCAGAGGGGGCATGCAGGATCGTCTGTTTTCCCCCACTTCACCAGGTTTGCATTTGAGGGCAGAAGGTCATATGCAGATCTGAGAATGAAGCTGATCCTGAGAGGGGCCATGTGCCAAATGTCATTCCAAGTGAGACTTCTTTGGAGTGCATTCTCCCACGTTGTCCATTGCCCTTGCTAGCTCTGCTGGACTGCTTTTTGGAGTCTTTTTTGGTCTTCTTCTTTTCTCATCTCCTGAATCATCATGTCTCTTTTGGCTTTTCCTTTGGCCTTTGACCACCATTCAGTTTTGGTCACCCCCAGTCCTTGTCTGTTGGTCTGTGTGTGTCCTGTTATTTCTCTGATCTTGAGACTTTCTTTTGCAGAATCCATCGCCTCTTGAACTTTCCATTTTCTGCCTGTCTTCAGCTGGGGCTTGATTGCTTCTACCACCTTGTCTCCTGAGTCCTCCAGCATGCTTTGAAGTCTGATCTTCCCTGCTTTGTATTCCTCCAGGATGGATTTCAGTGGTAGTTTCAGCTTTGCTTGGCGACAGTACAGCGCTATGTCAGTCAGACAGGGTGGGACACCAAGCCATTTCCTTGTGAACTTGTTGATTTTGGCTTCCATTGCCTCCACTATGCTGGTGCAGATGTCGTATATCATCAGAGGCCATAGGAGCTTTGGTATCAGCATGAACTGCAGACACCAGACCTTGTATTTGCCAGGGAGCCCACACTGGTCAATGGTCTCCAAGCCTTCCTCCGCCATCTGCTTGGTTTCTTTTGCTCTTTGTGTGTCTTTCACCGTATCATCATACCATCTTCCAAGGCTCTTGACTGGTTCTTCTGTGACTGTTGGAATGGCCTGGTTGGCAACACTGAAGACCACAGATCCGGCCACTTTTCCTTTCCTCAGTGAGAGACTCCGTGATTTCTTTGGCTTGAACTTCATTCTGGATGAGGCAACTATGTCGTCCAGCCTCTCCAGCACATGACGTGTCTCGTCTTCTCTGGATGAAATCACTGTAGTGTCATCCATGAAGGCCTTGAGAGGAGGCATTTTGTATCCATCGCCAAGGTCCGTTTGTCTCGCGTTGTTTGTTGCTGCTTTCAAGATGAGTTCCATTGCCAGCACGAACAGTATTGGGGAAATTGCACAGCCCATTGCAATACCCACTTCCAAGTTGATCCAGTCTGTTGTGTACTCCTTGGTAGAGAACCGCATTGAGAAGCCATTGAAGTACTTCTTGAGCATGTCGCGGATGTTCTTTGGTACATGGTACATTTCAAGAGCCAACTGTATCATCTCATGGGGCACAGATCCATATGCGTTTGCCAGATCAAGCCACACTACGTCCAGGTCTCTCTTTTCTGTTTTTGCTTTTTGGATTGCGTCCCAGATCATTGTGGCGTGTTCTACACAGCCAGCCACGCCTGGGATGCCACCTTTCTGGACTGACACATCCAAGTACTTGTTTTCCATCAGGTACTTGGTCAGCCTTGCTGCCATGACAGAGAAGAAGATTTTCCCTTCGACGTTCAGTAGTGATATTGGCCTGAACTGGCTGATGTCACTTGAGTTTTGCTCTTTGGGGATGTACACACCATCTGCCGTCATCCACTGGCCGCTGATCTTCTGGTTTCTCCAAGCCGATCGCAGCAGCCTGTGGAGCCACTCCAGCACCTTGGGACATTTCTTGTAAAGCTGGTAAGGTATTCCGTTTGGCCCTGGTGATGATTTGGCTCTGGCTTTGTCGACCACCTTCTTGATTTCCGCCAACGTTGGAGGCTTGCCATTGAACTGTTCCTCAGGGTTGGTTGGCCACACCAGACCTTGAATGTCGAGTGGTGCTTTGCTCTGTGGGTCAGAGTATGTTTTCCTCAGATGCTGCTCAAGAACTCCTTTGTCCACACTTAGGGTCCCAGATTTTGGCTGCTCAAACAGTGTTCTGGCAAACTGGAAGGGGTCTCTGAAGAAGCGCTCTTGTGTCTTCTTCTTTTTGCTCTTCCTCTTCCTCGCAGATTCCGCTTTGCTGAGGGCGCTGTGTTTTTCTTTCAGGTCTTTCCACAGTTTTTCCAAGCCTTGTTTTTCAGCTGGCAGTGCGGTCTTCATTTGCATCTTGAGGTTTTTCTTTTGGACCCTGATCTTGTCCATCTTTTCTTGGCGTCTGGATTTCTTTGGAGGTGTTTTCTCTTTGGGTAGTTTTGCTCCATAGGCGCCTCTACATGTGGCATACACAATGTCCCCATATGTGGCTAGTTTGTGTTCCAGGGTGCTTTTCCCTATCAGTGCATCGAGTCTTTGGACGATTTTTGCATCCAGTTTCTCCCAATCTTCAGTTTCGTTTGCTCGTGGCAGGTTGAGTTTCAGGCGCCTGGCATCGAGGGCCTGTGCAAATTCCTCATCCGAACCAACAGCGTGGATGTCCTTGGCACTGTGGTTTAAATCCTGGCCTTGGTCTTCCGACGTCTTATCTGCTGATGCAGTGCGCTGCTGCTCATTCAGATGAGTCTTCACACATCCCATCTTTGTTCTGTGGATCTTCATGCCACGGGTGGTAGCGAAACGCTTTCCACAGACACATGGATATTCCATTTGGTCCATGTTCATAGTCCGTTTGGGATTTGCAGTCATGATTGGTTGAGCACCGATGGATTCATCATTCTCTCCCCCTTTCGGTGAATCCTGGGAGCATCTTTTCCTTTTATTCTTAGTAGCCA
>CM065737.1:20865492-20885492 GCA_033310375.1 Conus canariensis | reverse complement strand
AAACACGATGCTTATCTGCCTGTTCGATAGAAGTTCCATTCAACTGAAGTTTTAGGCAAAGAGGAGTCAATTGGTGCTTTTGGCGGTAGCTATAATCATAGATTGGGTTTTGGCTGGGTGTAAGACCATTGAGTTTGAATGACACCAGTCTGACACGTCATTTAGACTTTCCTGGAGAGATGTTTCTTTTGTCTGTAGATCACTACCATTTGTTTAGAGTGACGAGTCATCAGCAAATAAATCTGTCGAGACTTGATGAAGATGCAGAAAAGGAGGCATAGTACTCATCTTTGTGGGACTCCATGTCTGACAAAGTCTGAAGCGGACGTTTTGCCATTAAGCACCACATACTGAGTCCTATCGTTCAAGTATGATTAGAATAATGAGACACTCGAGGAATGGTTCAAGTAGCTCGACAGTTTCTTTAAAAGGATGGAATGGTCAATAAGATAAAACGCCTTTTTGAAGTCAAGAAATGCAACACCTGTCATTTGTGATTGGTTCGTATTTGAAAGCCATGACTCACACATTCGTGATAATGGTATGTGGCAGGAGTGATTACATCGGAATCCACATTGGAGTGGGTGAAATAGTTTGTTTTCCTCCATGGACTGAGATACGTGTGCGTGCATGTGTCTTTCGACGGGTTTGGATAGAATTAATAGTAAGGATATAGGTCTGACCCAGGGATTTTTCATTCTTTAACTGCGCTATGTGCATTCCTACTTCATGTGCAGCAAGAGGGGGAATCTTGAGTGAGTTACTGGATCCAAGACTTTGTTTGCAAAACTACATTAGGGACGTCGGACATGTATGTTTATTAGATACCCTTACAGTCTGTGAAGCTGAGAAAGGATGTCTGATAATGACGGAAAGTGTGTGTTAAATTTGTCCGCAGTGATGTTTGTAATTGAAATTTATGAACCTGTACGCCGTTTGTGTGAAAAAGTGTTTATTGCCTTCCACATGGGACCTGTGCTTTTTGCATCCATAATTATGTTCGGGTAGGTAATCGCCGTGGTTCCAAAGTATCAAGAGCGAGAGTAACTGAGCGCCTCCCCCCCCCCCACCCCCCACCCCCACCCCTACTCCCACCCCCACCCCCTCACCTTATCATTCTTGTTCCGGTATTCTGGACTGGTCCACCACCAACCCTCCCCCAAATCCACGCACACGCTGGCGCTGGTCAGCGGGGAGGGGAGATGGACAGAGAGCGAGAGAGCGAGCGAGCGAGCGAGCCAGAGAGAGAGAGAGAGAGAGGGGGGGGGGGGAGGGAGAGGGAGAGTAAGGAAGTGAAACAGACAGACAGACAGAATAAAAGCAAACAAGTGATAGGAGATCAGAAAAAGTAGTTAGACTCGGAATCAAAACTTACTTGGGAGAATATTTCGACAGGGTCGCCCTGTCTTCTTCAGCTCACTGTTGCTGTTGTGGCAGCGAGGCCTGGTGGTGATCGAGGTGGAGGGATGATAGGAAGATGGTGCTTGAATATGACCAGTACATCCTCCATTGAGACTCTGTGGGACCGATGTTTTTTGTTGTTGTTGTTTTTTTTAATGTAAATTCCCAGTTCTTCGAGTTTCTAGTTGCCTGCATTACAGGTTGAAAGAACGGTAATATGGTTTTAGTCTTCCTTTCTCTCTCCATCTCTAGCCAAACGCAGATAACACAGGAAACTACGTACATGCTAAAATGTAATAGACAGTATAGAATAATTAGGCAAAAAGTATTGTTCTCGTATACTGGAATGTAGTCACACACACACACGCGCGCGCGCGCGCGCATGCACGCACAGGTGGTTGTTGAACTGCAGTTAGCAAGATGTATGAGGAAATCTAGATGGGGAAGACATTACGCACATGGCTATTACTCAGTCTTTTATTTTCTGTAATCTCCTTTCCTTTCCGCCTCCTCCATCATCATCATCTTGTTCTTGTTTTTCTTCTTCTCTTACTTTATGTTGCTGTTCATAGTGTTACAACAGTATTGTATTGATTCAGTAAACTTATTGAGGTATACGAGAAAGAAGTGAGGCAGGGAACAGTAAACAATAAACACTTAGAGTAAATTTTGCTCCCAGGAGAAAACCTAACACAGCGTAACTTTTATTCAAGACTGGCACAGCCTTTTAAACTTGAATAAATTCAGACAAATACAAAGAATCTAATAGTGGGGGAAAAAAGAAGCGCAGGCCAACAACTGAACTGTCTTCATAGTAATGACTTGGCAAAGATTTGGACTTAAGGGGGTTGGGTTGAAGATGGCAATATGAAATTAAGAAAATATATTATAGATATGAAAACTCTTCTCTAGCTGCATGAGGGAACCATCGTAATCCCCTTCGAAGGCAGATCTATATGTATTGCCTGCTTCGAGGCCTTCCGTCCGCTGGATCGGAACTCATCAGGGAGACACAGCTGGTTATGTCTGTGCTCCTGGCGTCAAATAGAGACACACCACAGTCCATAACACCGTGGTGTTCTCACTACCAAGGGTTCAAAAAAGAATCCAACAGCACCCCCAAAGCAGCCAGCGAAGGGTAGTAAATGAAACCAAACGAAAGTGTGGGAAGGAAAAACGTTGCTGAAAAACTAAAGACATTATGCAAACAGTATAAAATGTAGGGGACAATCTTTGAGCCAATGCTTGAGGATCCACCCAAGGATGCAAGGGAGATCAAAAGACAAACACAAAGACGGACATAAACAGATACAAATAACCTCGATTTAATCCTAACGAAATTGAGAAAGAAGTGAGGCAGGGAACAGTAAACAATAAACAGTAAACACTTAGGGTAACTTTTGCTCCCATAAGAAAACCTAACACAGAGTAACTTTTATTCAAGACTGGCACAGCCTTTTAAACTTGAATAAAGTCAGACAAATACAAAGACGAACAATCTAATAGTGGGGGGAAAAGTTTTCATATCTATAATACATTTTCTTAATTTCATGTTCCCAGTTTCTCCATCTTCAACCCCCCCCTCCCCCCCTCCCCCCCCCCCCCCCCCCCCCCCCCCCCCCCCCCCCCCCCCCCCAAACCCCCCCTCCATAATCCAATCTTTGCCAAGTCAATTAATATGAAGACAGTTCAGTTGTTGGCCTGCGCTTGTTTTTTCCCCCACTATTAGATTGTTCGTCTTTGTATTTGTCTGACTTTATTCAAGTTTAAAAGGCTGTGCCAGTCTTGGAATAATCCTAAGCTAAAATGTTGTGATAAATGGGACATGAAATTGTTGATGCAAAATGATTGGAAATCCTGTTTTTTGCACGCGCATAAGATACGTGATGTAAGGCTGCAGTGGTTTCAACTGAAAATATTACACAGGTGTTTATGGAATCGTTGAAAGTAATAACTGTAGTTTTTGCAGCACATCCAAAGATAGCATTGATCATATGTTTTGGAAATGTCACCATGTACAAGTTTTTTGGAATGCTCTCATTGGCTTAATGAAAGAAAAATGTTTGAATGCTGAAAATGTCCTTTTGACAGAAGTACTCGTACTATTTGGCTATGACAATAAATATGATTGTGGGCGACACCGTCTTTTACTTTATAATACTATTTGCGAAGCATTACATATACGTTTGTAAAATAAACAACACCCTGCCACAAATACAAGTATTCATAAACAAATTAAAATTTAGATACAAAATTGAGGAACATATTGCATATTTGAAATTAAACCATGCAGATTTTTTGACCAAATGGCTGGCATACAGACCATTGATGGATACTGTTTAACATTTATACCCTTTTGTCTTTCTTTTCTTTTCAAAAACAAGTTGCAGCAATAGATTTAGAAGCGTAAGATGAAGTGTGTAAATGTTTTGTACATTATTAGAGGCCTGAGTTCAATATTTTGCCAAACATAATGATGCGGAAAACATCCCTGTCAGCATGATTTTTCTTGATACATCCACCGCTCTCTCTCTCTCTCTCTCTCTCTCTCTCTCTCTCTCTCTTCTCTCTCTCTCTTGGCTGACTGGATATTGGCTGACTGGATATTGGCTGACTGGATATTCGGAGAGTGGGTGGATGAAGGCACGGGAGTGGGTTTTGCCAACACTCGCCACTATTGCGCCTCGCTCAGACACGCGGCCATTCCAATGAAATGAAGGACTTGCTTTTAAAATCTGACGATGTCTTACAAAACCTCACTGATACCCCCTCCCCCTGCTGAACCCCTCCTCCCCCTCCCCCCACCACCCCACCGCGCTTCTTTCCCTGTTCCCTCCCTCCCTGCCCTCTAACCCTTTACTCTCGCCTTAGCTTCATGCAGTCAGACCCTGCCAATGCGATTTCCATTTCTTTCATGCTGTCTTTCCATCCATCCTGCCCCCTTCTCTCCCTCTCTCTCTCCTCTCTCTCTCTCTCTCTCTCTCTCTCTCCTCTCTCTCTCTCTCTCTCTCTCCTCTCTCTGCTTCCTCTTCCCTCTCTCACACTCCAGATAGTGCTGATGTTAATGGTGTTTTCCTTTTTCATCATCATCATCATCATCATCATCATCATCATCATCATCATCTTCTTCTTTTCTTCTTCTGTTCCTTTTATCATTATCGTCTTGTGTTCATTTTTTTTTTTTCTTTTGGGTTCAGTGTCATTACATTGTATTGTTTGTTCTTTTCTTTTTTGTTTGTTTCGATTTTTTTTTTTTTTTTTTTTTGTTGCTGTTGTTGGTTGTCATCATCATCATCATCATCATCTCATCGTCGTCGTCGTCGTCGCGTCGTCTCTCGTCATCGTCATCATCATCGTCATCATCATCATCACATCAACATCAACGTCATTATCATCGTTATCACCTTTTTTTCCGTGCTGTTCATGGTGCCTTGGTAGCGGATGTTGTGTTGATTCTGGAAGCTCACTGCGGTATATGTTCGTGCAAGACAAAGTTTTTCAGACCATGACGCGAACAGTTGGGGTGGGGAAGAGGGATGTGGGGGGGGGGGAGACTGGGAGGAGAGGGAGGGAGCGCAAGCAGGGTTGGATGGTTGGAAAGTGTGTAGAAGAGGAGGAAGGAGATGTGGGTTTCACCAATGTTCCTACTATTGCGTTCAGACATACGGTCAATCTAAAAATGAAGAAAACGAAAGAAAGAAGGAAAGAAGAAGACGTACTTTTAAAAACTGACGATGGCCTACATGACCTGTCTGACCTCACCCCCACCCCCACCCCCGCCTACCACCACGCCCTTCCCTTTCCCCTCTCTTCCTGCCCTCCGGCCCACTCCTCTCTTCACAGCGTCACGCAATCAGACCAACGCGATGCAATTGCCAATCCTTTCGTATCTGTCGTTCTGCCCCTCCTACGCTCTCTCTCTCTCTCTCTCTCTCTCTCTCCTCTCTCTCTCTCTCTCTCTCTCTCTCTCTCTGGTTAATGACGTCATTAGTGATGGCTTCTTTTTCATCAACATCATCATCATCATCATCAACATCATCATTGTTATCATCACAATCATCACCATTACCATCAGCAGCAGCATCACCTTTTTGTTCTTGTTCTTGTTCCTCTTCATCTTTTCTTCTTCTTCTTCTTCTTCCTCTTCCTCCTCCTCCTCCATCTTCTTCTTCGTCTTTGCCGCATTTAGTTACAACAGGTTTTAGTGATTTCAGACATCATAAATTCACAGACGAAAAGAAGTTAGGCACACATACAGACACACACATGCACACACGCACTCAGGCGCGCACGCGCGCGCGCACACACACACACACACACACACACACACACACACACACACAATGCGTGCGCGCGTGATGCCATGTCTGGATAGCATCCTCTGAAGTTCATATCCTTCACAGACGGCACTATTTCCAGACTATTTCCTCCTTCACCTTCCGCGCCCTCTTCGATAGCACCACTCCCACGCCGTTTATCCCCTCGCTCTCCACCTCCCTCATAATTCCCCCGCTCCCCACCCTTGCCTGAGTTCTCGCTCTCATATGTAGCAAGAGCCAGGTTGGTTATTTCACAGTTCAAGACAAAACACTTTTTTTTTAACCTTAAACTCTCTCTTTCATATCAAATTAAAGCTATAATCTTCCTCAAAATTACTGGCTGTCAGTCTGATTGGTAGAAACTGTGGAAAGATTTTTTAAAAGACCATTACCCCGGTCGATTCAGCCTCTAAAGACATCATTTGGGACGAATATTTCAGCGGGAAAAAAATTGCTCGACTTGGTAGTTTGAAGATTAAGGGTGCAGATTCGTGTTCAGTTGGTTCTGATAGAACTGCAAACATGTCATTGCTACTCTTCGTCAGTGTGTTTGTTTGACTGTATTCAAGATTGAAAAGACTGTCCCAGTCTTGAATAAAAGTTAACTTATGTTGTTTTTTTTCATTTCTCCAGTTGTTGTTGCTGTGTGGATGTGTCAGGTACTGGGTATACGGGCAAGCTTGGAACATCCTTTTCTCCTTGTTTGTTCTGTGTGCTCTCTCTTGTCATATCTGACAGGCGATTGGTTGTCGTAAGCAGCATTCGTTTGGAATTACGGGCGTTTATTTATTTTATCAAGGGAGCAAGAGTTACTCCACTTGTTCTTCAATGACTGTTTCCTGTTCCCTGCTTCATTTAAGACTTCCTTTCATACTGACCAAATCGACGTTACCTGTTTTTTTGTTACTGTTCGTCAGTGTGTTTGTTTCACTCTATTAAAGATCTAAAAGGCTGTGCCAGTCTTGAATAAAAGTTAATTTGTGTTTGTCCATTTCTCCAGTTGTTGTTGCTGTGTAAATGTGTCAGGTAGGCCTACTGGATGTACGTGCAAACTTCGAATATCATTTTTTTTTCTTTTGTTTTTTGGAGAGGGGGGGGGGGTCTCCTTGTTTTTTTCTGTGCACTCTCTCTCTTCATTTTTGCTAGGCGATCGGGTGTCGTAAGCAGCGTTCGTTTGGAGGTTTGGGCGTGTATTCATTTCATCAAGGGAGAAAGAGTTACCCTACTCGTTCTTTAATTGGAAACATGCCCGTTTTGTTTGGGAGCCTCTTGGTATTTCTGGTTTTTCTTTTCAGAAAACCGAACTAAACCGTTGGGGTGTTTTTTTTTTCAGCGTACGCATACACACACACACACACACACACACACACACACACACACACACACACACACACACACACACACACACACACACACACACACACACACACACACAACACACATATATATATATATATATATATATATATATATAAAAACAAAGCTTGCTCTTATGTCTTAGATTTAAGAAATAGGGGGAATGGTGCTCGGTACTTATCTTTGGAATTTATTAGTTTATTGTAATTTAGTCCCTTGCGGATTCATTCCAAGAACTGGCCCTCAGCACTTGTATCTTAAGAGGTTATCTTTTTATATTTTCTACTTTTCACAAGAAAATATAGCTTGTTTTGCTCTTTCATGATTTTCTTTTGCTTCTTAGTGGCACCTTTGGTTGGTTTTTTGAAAACTCAACAAACATACTACGGTATTGCACACCAGCCTATTTCTGGGGTAGCATTCTTCTTTAAAACCGAAAAGGCAGGAGAGTCAAGTTACCACTTTCCGCGGTGTTCGAAATAACGGTATCTGACAAGGAGTTACATGTTAGTGAGTTTCCTTTCTATCGGAGATTGTTTGTCCCTTGGAGACTGTAATCTTGCTGAAAGTTTATTTTGAGAAACATCTATTATTCCCCATTCACCCACCCAAGCACATACTGTTAATTAGACAGAATTATCTACCACTGCAGACATGAATGCTTACCTCCCCCAAATACTTAAATCTAAGACATAAGAACAAGCTTTGTTTATAATTGAATATTTCTTGCAGTCATTACAGCACCAAGCTGCTCTGTAAGTTGCTGGAATGGTGCTCGGTACTTATCCTTGGAATTTATTAGTTTATTGTATATATATATATTTACGTGTGTGAGAGAGAGACAGACAGAGAGGTACGCTGAACCTGGCGAAATGAAAAGACTAGCGTGCATTGGGGTTTTCAAGCAACAACTTAAAATCGGCTATATGACGTTGTTCTCTCGCTCTCTCTCTCTCTTCAATGTTCACAACATTTTCCAAACATTACACATATAACAAGTAGTGGCGTTAAAAAGAAAGATATGGAAACAAAGACAACGGAAAAAGAAAAAAAACAAAAAAAAAACGACCTTCTCCTTATTCAGGAGGAAAAAGTTACACTACTGCAAAATTCAGAAATTGAACATTTTAGTTTCAGAAGCGTTTTTGTTGTTGTTTTATTGTTCTTGTTGCTGTTGTTCTTTTAGAAAAATAGCAGACGCTATTTTAGAGCATTTGGGCGTGCGCTATACATTATGAGATGACAGTTTCTGCTGTTACTCCAGAAGGGCCACACAGATAAATGATAAAATTATCAGCAGTGCAGGTAGGTTACAAAAGGCTGGCTCTATCTACGGTCTATTAGTCATATATATGGCCCGTCAGAGGAGACCCAGCACATGGGATGACGAAGTTAAAAGATGATGCAACAGGTCGAGGCTAACGATAAAGTTGGAACATCTCTCTCTCTCCCTCTCTCTCTCTCTCTCTCTCTCTCCTCTGTTTTTTCCCCTTGATATATATTATCTTGCACTGCAGTGAAGTCATGTTCAGCATGGCCAAAGAAAAGGACTTCTGATCGGCATCTAAATATGAAAAGCATTCTACACAAATTACGTGAGATATTGTGAGCACTGCAAACTACAGACGTGAGTAGTGCAACATACAGACGAGCCAGTCATTTACAGAAATCAGACTCTCAGAGGTTGTTCCTTATAGTGATGTTACCATTCCTGGCCCTAATATTATTCGCAAAGACTTCGTGCTTCCCAGATCTACAAGCATGCTAGCTGACATTCACGGAACTTCAAATATGCATCGTTTACATCATCTGGAAGGTTTTCAAAGAGTGTCAGTTTGGCTAGAAATTAGGCTTAAAAGAACCAAACTAGTTAGAACCATCATTATTCACAGAACCTCTAAAATTACTGCATTGATAAACACGTTTTACTGCAATGATGGATGCAGCATCTCTTGATGCCGCTGAAATCTTACTGCTAGGTGACTTTAATGCTGATCTTTGAAACCTCATCAATCATGGACAGACATGTTTTCCTTATAGACTTGTTACCGATTAATGACAACCCCGTATCCGTGTCATCTCAACATACCAGCATAACATTAACTGACTATTTCACTAACCTATTTTCTTCCTGATGTCTAAGAATGCTGTGATTTTCTTAGTTCATGCCATTTCTCATACAAGCAGTACTAACCTTAATTTTGTGTATGCATCATCACAAAACTCTGATGACATCTGGAGTGAATGGTGCAGTTTGAATCGTATGTTAATAAACCCCAGTAAGACTACAGTCATGTTTGTAACAACTCGTCAAAGATGGCAAAATATAAAAATTTCAATTCTAATTTCATCAACAATGACGAGTTGTAAAAGTATACATCTATATAAGTCTGGGCATAAAAATTGACACTATTTTAAGGACCTCTCACATTAAGGAAGGTATTAAGCAATGCAATATTTAGACAAATAAATCGGCTATGCAGCATTAAGCACTTTTTGAAATTTCAGAAATTTGCCAGTACAAACCCTCTTCAGTTAATTAGTGTTCGCAATCATTTGACTCAGCCAACATCAATTCAATGGAACGTTTAATCTGCACCTAGAAACGTGCTCTTGTAATCAGTTCTTCTGAAATCCATAACCCCCCCCCCCCCCCCCCCCCCCCCTAATAAAAGAATGCCTATGAAGGAAAATTGTATGTGGATTAATCTCTTGCAAAACAGTTCAATCCAAAATATAATATTAATTTTAGAGATTCGACAAAACTTCAGCTTCCCATGCCCAGAATTCACCTTCTCAAAACAAATCTGTGTTATCCTCTGTTCTCCAAATATAACATTTTTTTGTCTTTTCTTTTTGTTGTTCTTTTTCTTTTTTTCCCCTTCCTTTTTGTTTCAAATCCACACCTTCCTGTACAGCTAGAATGAGTCACTCGTCTGTTACACAATCCTAAATATCCATCAAGTCCCCGGTCTCCTTTGTTGCCCCTCCCTCCCCCTCACGCCTCCCCTCCTTCAACCTTCTCCTCCCCTCCCCCCCCCCCCCCCCCCCCCCCCCCCGCCTCTTCCTGCTCCTTCCTCTTCCACGTGAAGTTCTTGACTTGCCTCTTCCACTTCCCTTGTGATGCTAATTTTAGCTGACCTCAGACCTCAGGCTGATAAATTTCCCCACACACATGATTTATAGTTTACTACGCTCATTCATTGCCGTCATCGGACGTATAGCTAACCTAATTAATTACCGAGGGGCGAGCCCTACTTGTTTTGGGGATTGCGGAACGGAGTTAATTGAGGGAGTGGGGACAAGAGGGAGGGAGGGAGGGAGGGGGACAGGGGACAGGACAAGGGTTGGGAAAGTGACGTGGAAACGTTTGTGGGCCAGTCAGGGTTTAAGGTCTGTCTGTCTGTCTGTCTGTGTGTCTATCTGTGTGTGTGTGTGTGTGTGTGTGTGTGTGTGGTGTGTGTGTGTGTGTGTGTGTGTGTCTCTCTCTCTCTCTCTCTCTCTCTCTCTCTCTCTCTCTCTCTCTCTCTCTGCAAACGCAGGCACGCGCGTCTGTGTACATATATTTGTAAACTAGTAGTACTCTATGAATATGTAAATATTCTGAAATGAATAGATTGTATAATACTGTACTCTATGCGTGCTCATGCATTAGTGTGCGAGAATCTGAGTGTAAGTGTGTTATTATAAGTGTGCTTGGGTGTATACGTGGCTGCGCGCGCCAGTGTGTGTGTGTGTGTGTGTGTGTGTTGTGTGTGTGTGTGTTTCTGTATCCCGCGAAAAACATTTCTGAAAAGCATTACTGTTTTAGGAACACTACTATCGTTTACTTACAGTTACAATTATGATTTAATTTTTTTTAAATGTATGTATATTGAATTTTGAACTTCTTATGTCAGTAACCCTCTCTCCCCTCCCATTTTGTGGCTTTCACATTGTCATACTTTCGTCCAACTGCTGACTAAAAACAAACAAACAAACAAACAAACAAACAAACTCGAAGACAAAATGCATGCGCCCGATCCCCATTTCCTGCCAATGGAACCACGTAAACGAAGAGAGAGAGAGAGAGAGAGAGGAGAAGAGAGAGAGAGAGAGAGAGAGAGAGAGAGAGAGCAAACTGTGGCCCTTGGCAGACAAGACAGAGTTGTGCCCATTTGACGCAGGCGGACCAGAGAGAGAGAAGAGAGAGAGAGAGAGAGAGAGAGAGAGAGAGAGAGAGAGAGAGAGAGAGAGAGAGAGAGCAAACTGTGGCCCTTGGCAGACAAGACCAGAGAGGAGGATTGACGCAGGCGGACCAGAGAGAGAGAGAGAGAGAGAGAGAGAGAGAGAGAGCAAATCGTGGCCCTTGGCAGACAAGACAGAGTTGTGCCCCTTTGACGCGGGCGGACTACCGCCACCACCTACCATCGCCACTGACAGACACCCCCACTTCCTCTGACCCTCCTCCGCCTCTGGTGTCATTAATATTCTGCCTGCTCTGTTTCCTGAACATACGTGCCGGTTGTTTGGATGTAGATCTAGTTGTCGGCGCAAACCAGCGTGTGTTACAACCACTTCGCTGCCTTAGTCCCGTTTCAGGGGCACTTTGTTACGTTAGTAAAAGCGTGGACCAACTCGCATTGTTCGACGTTTTCATTAGCAGTGAGGAATACTTACCCACCCACCCCCCTCTCCCCCCACCTCTCCTCTCTCTGTCTTTCTCTCTCCAGTAAATAAAAAAACCGCTCTCTCTCTCTCTCTCTCTCTCTCTCTCCAGAAAATAAAAAACCGCTCTCTCTCTCTCTCTCTCTCTCTCTGTGAAAAAGGGAAGTTTGCATAACTACTGTGCAAGACTATTTATACGAATATAGTTTTCATGTGCACACACCTGTTAGGGCGTTCAAACTGCGAAAGGCCTCCTGAAATGCTTCAAACGTAGTATCATTGACCGCAGAAGGCAGAACTGGTTTGAACAAGTTCAGAGTAATGATAACTGCTTAATATGAAGAATATCATAATGTGTACAAACAAAACTTACATTTGGTGTTTTAGAGCCTTTCGTCGGTTTAGAATGATGTACTAGGTGAAAAAACAAACAAACAGACGAACAAAAAGAAAAGTGTACGCCCGTTTGTAATCGGTTAAGAAATTATACCTATAGTAAGTTCCTGATTTTATTGCTCTTACTGGTTTGAAGATAGAGTTAATTAGCCGAAATCTTATAATAACCGCTGTTGTTTTAGACATAATTCAATTACGGCATTAAGAAATGACTATGTTTTGTCAAACGTGGCATTACACGTTCGCAAAAATTTCTGTCAGACGTTTCTATGTAAGCATTAACAAGAACCTCTCTTTCTTTGAATTATTAATTTATACCGTTCTGATTCGTTCAGCTGATTTTCCTGCTATTCATTTAGTCACATTATTTTTTGTGATGTTTGTGGCGTTGTATAACTATCACCTTCATATAGGCGCAATGGACTAGTATAATAAACAAATGTTTGTTCGAATTCTCTCCCCCCCCCCCCCTCTCATTTATATATATATATATATATAAAGCTGAACAATTAAGTAGGTAGGGGGGAAAACAAGTGTAGGTTAACAATTCTTCCATCATTATAGTAATGACTTGGCAAAGATTTGAAATTTTTAAAAAAAATTGAAAAAATGGGAAAATGTACATTATAAAAATGAAACTCCTTCACTAGCTGCATGAGAGAACCATCGCAATCCCTCTCGAAGACAGATTCATATGTATCGCCTGCTCCTAGGCCTTTCGTCCGCTGGATCGGAACTCATCAGGAGACACGGCTGATTGTGTTTGTGTTCTTGGCGTCAAATAGAGACACACCACAGTCCGTAATTCTGTGGTGTTCTCACCACCAAGGGTTCAAAGAAGAATCCAACAGCACCCCCAAAGCAGCCAGCGAAAGGTAGTAGAATAAAATAAAACGAAAGTGTGGAGAGGTAAAAAGTTGCTAAAAAGCTAAAAACATTATGCAAACAGTATAAAATGTAGGGGACAATCTTTGAGCCTATGCTTGAGGACCCATTTAAGGATGCAAGGGAGATAAAAAAAAATATGGAGCAGTCTGAGTGGTCAGCTCTGCTGTTCAATAACCCAAGCATTGTCAACGGCTAAGAATTGTGTAGAACAACCCTCACTTGGATCTCCTAAGAGATACAATCGCCCACTGATTGACCAAACAATATAATGCTGAACAATTAAGTAGTGGGGGGAAAACAAGTGTAGGTTAACAATTCTTCCATCATTATAGTAATGACCTGGCAAAGATTTGAAATTTAAAAATAAAAAATTGAAAAAATGGGAAAATTTATATTATAAAAATGAAAACCCTTCACTAGCTGCATGAGAGAACCATCGCAATCCCTCTCGAAGGCAGATTCATATGTATCGCCTGCTCCTAGGCCTTTCGTCCGCTGGATCGGAACTCATCAGGGAGACAGGGCTGATTGTGTCTGTGCTCTTGGCGTCAAATAGAGACACACCACAGTCCGTAATTCTGTGGTGTTCTCACCACCAAGGGTTCAAAGAAGAATTATATATATATATATATATATATATATATATATATATATATATATATATATATATATAGTTATTATATATATATATATATATATATATATATATATATATATATATATTGTTTTCACCCCTTTCCGCTTCAAGTAAAGATTAACAAGGTAGTGTTCGTGTCAGTGTCAATGTCAATGTCATTCTCAGCCGACCGACCACCCAGCCGTCCTCCCAGCAACTCTCTCTCTCTCTCTCTCTCTCTCTCTCTCTCTCTCTCCTCTCTCTCTCTCTCTCTCAAGTACGGTACAACCAGTATGTTTCCATGGCTATGTCGGCGACAATGTCATCCCGCCCCCTTTCCCTCTCGTGTGTGTGTGTGTGTGTGTGTGTGTGTGTGTGTGTGTGTTGTGTGTGTGGTGTGTGTGTGAAATATATCTTCCTTGTCCTGTACAATCTTCTGTCTCATTATTCTTCCATGGTGCGCAGTTTTCAGGTGTTGGCTTTAAGCTTTTGTCATGTTTAACGAACGTAGAGGGGCCAAAATATAGGTACTTTTCATTCCAAAAAGGAAACAAATAGACAAACGAGGGCATAACAAAATTGTCTGACATGAATAAAATAGAAAAGGTAGACAGGTAGGAGAAAATATATTGATAAAGCTATCTTATACCCAGATGCACACCCCCAGAATCAATCTGTTGTGCAGTATGGGTCTTGGTTGTTAGTGCGCGACATGGGGATTGTGTAGACAGACTCCAAAAGTCCGTAATTATTATAGAACCTCTCTTCTCTCTCTCTCTCTCTCTCTCTCTCTCTCTCTCTCCTCTCCTCTCTCTCTCTCTCTCTCTCTGGACTGCGCAAAACAACGGGAATAGAAAAGCTACTCGAATTTTTCAACCTGCAATTATGCTCTCGTGGAAAATACATACAACGACCAGCAACGACAGCACCCTTTCCCCCTATCGAATTTCACGACTCCTACGTGGAGACAGGTGCGATCTGTAAAAAGCAATCTGGCTGAATCGTTATATTCTAAGATTCCGTGTTAGGTATGTCTGGACGTCTGGCGGTGATAAAAGTCATCTACGGATTTAAAACAAATATGCTGATGCATGGTCTTTGCGAAAATCAAAGCCTGCTCTCCTCATTTCATTTCTGAGAGTGTCCAGAGGACAGATCAGGTTTGGGTTTACTTTTCTGCTCATTAACACACGAAAACAGGATGCGCGTCTAAGCGAAGAGATTACTACCTTTAACGCCACCTGTGGTGAATTTTACTTTTCCCCGTTTGCATCAGCTGGAGATTGTAAAGTCGCTTTATTTTAAATGCATGCGTTATCATTTCTGAAACAACTGTCGTACGGCTTCTTGCATTTTCGGAAGAAGTTAGGTTTCTTTCTTCTATGCCAAAGCACGAATGAGCTCACAAAACGGACAGCAAAGCGCCGCTTGTTTTATTCCCAGTGCAAAACAGACTTGTACATTTTCCAAAAAAATGTCTTCTTCAGATGCTACAACTAACAGACGTTTAAAATGAAGGGGACACCTATCGTGTGACGACGAAAACATGTTACAGAGAAGTATTCAGGCTCCGCAACAAAATGATGGCAAAAACATGATGTTACAGGACAAGTACTCAGGCTTCGCAACAAAATGATGGCAAAAACATCTTGTTACGGAACAGTATTCAGGCTCCGCAACAAAATGATGGCAAAAACATGTTGTTACGGGAACAGTATTCAGGCTCCGCAACAAAATGATGGCAAAAACATCTTGTTACGGGAACAGTATTCAGGCTCCGCAACAAAATGATGGCAAAAACATGTTGTTACGGGAACAGTATTCAGGCTACGCAACAAAATGATGGCGAAAACACGTTGTTACAGAAGTACTCAGGCTCCGCAACAAAATGATGACAAAAACACGTTGTTACAGAAGAAGTATTCGGGCTTCATATCAAAATGATAGTGAAGACATTTTATTACAGGGGAAGTATTCAGACTCCGCAAGAAAATGATAATGAAAACATATTGTTACAGAAGAAGTATTGATGCTCCGCAACAAAATGATGTCGAAAACATGCTGTTACAGAAGAAGTATTCGGGCTCCACAACGAAATGATGGCGAAAACATGTTATTACAGGAGAAGTATTTGGGCTTGTAACAAATGATGGTGGAAACCTCTTGTTACAGAAGACGTATTCAGGCTCCGCAGTAAATTGAAGATGAAAACATGCTACAACAGGAGAAATATTCAGGATCTGCAACAAAATGATGGTGAAAACATATTGTTACAGAAGTACTCAGGCTCCACAAGAAAATGGATGGTGACGACATGTTACTGTTGACTGTTCAAACCCAGTGGATGTAATGTCTGCAATTTACTTGTCCAGAATGCCTCCCGCTGCAGTCGTTTTTGATTTTGTAAGAGTGCACTTTTTTATTGGTAGACATCTTACGTTGGAGAGTCGAGTGAGTGTTGTGGCCTGTTGAAGTGTGATGTGATGTGTGTGCCCATGTTCCTATTTATGTTTGATCTGTGTTGGTAGAACCTTGTTTTGAGACTGTTTTGTCTCTCCAGCATATTGTGTTCAGAGCACATGTCAGAGAACAGAAGGTAGATGATTTTACTTGTTTCGCATGTAATTCTGTTGTTGAGCTCGAACACCTCCGCCGTTCTGGACAATCTGAACAGTGTGGATTCCACAAGGGGGACCTGGCATAACACACACTTCTCCTTCCCACATTTGTAGGATCCGGGACAGTCGTCAACAAGAGCTGGTAGGCAAGAGGGCATGAGCATAGTCCTCAAGGAGTGGCAGTTCCTTTCTGCTATAAAGGAGGTTGAAGGGACTGCTTTTTTCATCCTCTTGCTGTTGGTGATGAGGGTCTGATGTAGCTCTCGTGTCCAGGATCTCAATGATGGGTAGGCAGGGGTGTTGATCACGATCTGAGGTCGGCGAGGTTTTGGCGCTTGTTTTGGTTTATACCAGAGCACCTCTTCTCCAGGAATCCGTCTGACTTCTTCTGAGATATATATATATATATATATATATATATAATGCTGAACATTAATATGGGAAACAAGTGCAGCTAACATCTCAGTCGTATAGTATGATTGGGCAAAGATTGAACTTTTAAAAAAATTAAAAAAAAAAAAAAATTGAGATGAAGAAATCGGGAATATATTATAAAATGAGACCTTTATATATTATATTATAATAATATAATGTTGTATTTGGTCTGTGCTGTGTGTGTGTGTGTGTGTGTTGTTATTCTTCAATTTAACGTCTTTCCACTTAACGCAATTACAGACAGATTTTGTAACGGTGTGTGTGTGTGTGTGTGTGTGTGTGTGTGTGTGTGTGTGTGTGTGTGTGTGTGTGTGTGTATGCGCGCGCGTGTGTGTATGTGTGTGCGTGCGGGTGTGTGCGTGCGCGCATGTGTGTGTGCGTGTGTGCGTGCGTGCGCGTGTGTGTGTGTGTGTGCGTGCGTGCTTGCGTGCGTGCGTGCGTGCGTGTGCGTGTGTGTGTGTAAGTAATTTCTTTTTGTATATGAGGGGGTGTTGAAAGTAAAAGGTATATTCCTACTGGACTGCGTAATAGATGTTGGTAGAATGAACAAAGAAAAGCATAAATATTTGACGTTTTAGGTCATGTTAGTCGTGTCGATCTATCATGTGAAATATTAGTACCAGTCTTGTGCACTGTATTCTTTGCTCTTGGACAATCTAGTAATATGTGACTTACACTAAGATTTTCCCCACATACACATTTAAAATTTTTGCTGTATTCGGTTCGAAGCGAATTTAAACGCATCCTATGAATTAAGGTTACTACCTCTCTAGACATTGGACTTTCGAATTTGTCTAATTGAGTCTTGGGGTGGATGTCAGGATTTGGTTGTATGCAATTGTGATAATATTGACTATCTGTGTCTTTCAGTAACCTCTTGAAACTGTTAAAAGATGCTTTATTAATCAAAGTATAACATTCTGATAGGTCTAACGGCATGTTCTGTGCAGTCGTGCCTACAATATTGGGAGCTGCTCTCGGAGCAGCTTGATCAACTTTCTCATTTGTTGAGGATTCCACAATGTGAGGACACCCAACAGTCCCATTTATTCTTTTCATCGATAGGAGATGTGTCACGTAATTAATTTATGTATTAGTCTTACAACGAATCTTTGGATTTAAAGACTGTAATGAAGAAAGGGCTGACTTTGAATCATGCACAACAAAAGTGGACAAGTTTCTATGGAAGAATTTAAAACATACTTTAGGGACATTAGAATAGCAACTAATCCTGCTGTAAAAATTGACAAGTGTATGCAGATAATATAATTTCTCCACTTTAAATTTTGGTATTATAAAAGCTGCTCCTGTTCTAAGGTCATCTAACACTGAGATATCTGTAAAAATATGAAGATGGTCCTTATACCGATTTTCCAAATGAGAATTTACATAATTTTTAAAAGAAATGGTGGATAGTTTTTGTTCAGTTCAGTATAGTTTGTATCATAATTTGCTTTGGTTTGTTCCCATTTGGGAATGGGTAGAAAGGACGAATTGACAGCTGTTTTACTTTGGTTAATGTTGGGTGTTTTTTTTAGAAGAGTAGATGTGTACGACTGAATAGATTTAGTTGATTTATGTCTTTTGCTCTTTTAGCAAAATCTGTCTCTGAATTTTAAGATACTACATTTGTACAGAAACTTTTTTGTGAAAGGTTCTTTAAAACAAATTTAGAGGACTTTTTTCGAAACTAGTTCAAGGGCAAGATTCCAATTTCATTATAAGTCCCAATGTTACACGTATATGTGGGAACTCCAAGAGCACGTTTATATGCTTTGCAGTCTACACTTTGTAACTTATTAAATAGATGCTGTGGAGCGCCGAAGAAGACTTCTTGAACATTAAATCAGTCCAGACCGCACGAGAACCGAAGTAGGAGTGTTAAACTCTCTTTATCGTGTCCCCATTTTCGTTTGCTTTTGATCTTTAGAAAGTTTAAACTTTGTCTTGCTTTATCTAAAATAAATGCAATATGTTGGCTCCATAAGAGTTTTGATGTTAGATATACTCCTGGGAATTTAACAGATTTGACGTATTGTAAGACCGACCCATTCAGTTTAAATTGTGGAAGTTTCTCTGGGTCATATCCAGAGTTTAAAAGCATTAGATTTTTTTTTTCTGCTTAGAGTGTCAATACATTTTTATGTAAGAATCTACTGATTTTGTTTAATTAATGTTGATATTTGATCTTTATGTAATTTAAGGATCTTAATGGGGTTTTTCTTTTCATAGTGACTTTCATCCATAGACATATGTCATCAGCAATCTGTACTTAAACTATGTCTTTGGATAATCCTTTCGTTACATCGGCAGTTAGAATATCAAATAACATTGGAGATGATGCTGATCCTAGTGAAAGACCCATTTCCAGTGTTCTAGTGTTGGGATATGTATGCTCTATTCTTGCTTGAGTAATTCTACTTTGAGGAAAATTTGGATATAATTATACACGTTTCCATTTATTCAAATAGTTTTCAGTTTATACAAAAGTCGTTTGTGCCATACTTGTTCGTACGCTTTCCCTATGTCAGAGAAAGTTGCCAGGATGCTTTTTCGTCTTGCGAATTGTTGTTTAACATGTGTTGTGAGTTTTACTAGATGTTCTGTTGCTGATCTGCCTTTCTGAAAACCAGCTTGATTTATAGGGATAATTTGATGTTTGTTACAAAAATAAAGTAATCTGTTTAGGACAATTCTTTCCATTAGTTTGCATCTATGCGACGTTAGGGCAATTAGGCGGTAGCTGTTCATGTTACTTCGAGGTTTTCCTTGTTTACGTGTATGAACTATGATAGAATGCTTCCATAATGAAGGCAAATTGCCATCTTCCCAGCATTTTTGAATGAATACTGAGATAAAGCGTTTTATATTAGATGGGACATGACGCAACATTTCATTAGAGATACCATCTAAACCCACTGATGTTTGTTGTTTTTTTTTCTGGTTCCCAGATTAGCAAGACATTCTTCTACTTCTTGAATTTTGGGAACATTCAGATAGTGGTTCACTACAGTGCCTGGATCGTTGTAGGTGGACTTTCCTTCTTCTTGCTCTCTGTGCAGTCTATTTTCTGTTGATAAACTATCTTTGCCGCCATTTTGTGGCAAATATGTATCGGCCTTTTCTAAACTAGAAGAAAATCAGAATCTGGGAGCTTGACAGGACATTCTGGCAAGTTTACTCCTTTTTGCATTGTTCTTAACTTTTCCCACACTTTTTTGAAAATCTTTATGATTTGAGATTTCATCCTTATAAACCCACCCACCCTAATCAGCCCAAACCCATCCCTGAAGTGGACAGCAAACCGCACTTCGCGAACAGCCC
>CM065737.1:20845492-20857992 GCA_033310375.1 Conus canariensis | reverse complement strand
GAACATGGACGTCCTTAGCATTGCTAATCACGATCATATTTGTTCACACTGAGCTAAAACAAAACAAAACAAAACAGACAAACAAAGAGCAACATTGCCGTTCTTAGCATTGCTAGTCACGATCCAGTGTGTATGGGTGTGAGGAAGGCGTGTGCATTCCTGCTCAACATTGAATGAAAATCATAATCTGACCAGAATCCCACTTTCCTACCCGCCCCTGTCAACCCCCCCCCCCCCCACCACCACCACACCACCATCACCACATCCCCAATCCCATTCCTACATCCCCCTCCCCTCTCCTTTCCTTTCTTCTTTCTGCCTCCTCAAAGCACTCCCCTGAGGATGATTCCCTGAACGTTGGTGGCAGGAACAAAAGCCGAGTACATTATGAACGCGTGGACGTAGAAAGTCAATCCAACCACGCTCTATTTATAACTGTTGAAGTGTCCTCGATATACTGATGAACGTGCGTCGAAAAGCATCAGCGTACTGGGGAGGGGTTTTTCCCACCGTATGATTCCCTGAACGTTGGTGGCAGAAACAAAAGCCGAGTACAGTACGAACGCGTGGACGTAGAAAGTCAATCCAACCACGCTGTATTTATAACTGTTGAAGTGTCCTCGATATACTGATTGACGTGCGTCGAAAAGCATCAGCATACTGGGGAGAGGTTTTTCCCACCGTAAACTCTCTCTCTCTCTGTGCATACACATGTGCGTGTGTGTATGTACGTGTATCTGCGTGTGTTTATATGTGTGTGTGTGTGTGTGTGTTGTGTGTGTGTGTGTGTGTGTGTGTGTGTATGTGTGTGTACGCGCGCGCGCGCGCGTATTTGCGTGTGTGTGTGTGTGTGTGTATGTGGTGTTGTGTGTGTGTGTGTGTGTGTGTGTGTGTGCGCGCACATTTACGTATGTGTGTGTGCGCATGCGCGCGAGAGCGCACGTGTGTGTGCGTGTATATGCTTGTACATTTGTCTGTATCGATACAGGTTAACACAATGACGTATGTGCACACACTCGTTTACTCACGGCGACACTGTCATTCTCTCTCTCTCTCTCTCTCTCTCTCTCCACACCACCACCACACACACACACACACACACACACACACAACACACACACACACGCACACACACACACACACACTTGCACGCACACATCTATCCAGCTGTCTATCTGCATGTCAATCGAATCAGAATGCTAGAGCTAAACACAAGGAAATCACTTTTAACAGTGCCACCCACACAAACAGGACACGGAAATGATATCACTCATCACTAATTTGTTCCAAATTCAGCGCATCCTCCCGGTACTCTCTCTCTCGCTCTCTCTCTCTCTCTCCTCTCTCTCTCTCTCTCTCTCTCTCTCTCTTATCTCTCTCTCTCTCTCTCTACACAACACACACCACACACACACACACAGAAGGAGAGAGAGAGAGAGAGAGAGAGAGAGAGAGAGAGAGAGAGAGAGAGAGAGAGAGGAGACTTGTACTACCAAACCGTGAATGACCATTATTCACAAATCAGTATTGTTCAGAGAAATAGGCGTGGCAATTGTCTAGTCACCGTCCGGCGGACTTGGAGGGCCAAAGTATTCCGGAGGATTTCTGATACATATCTTAGTAGCTTGCAGGCAGTGTTCAGTAACACTTCTTGTACGTAAAGAAGAAGAAGAAGAAGAAGAAGAAGAAAAATAATGTCTGAATTTCTTCGTCCGTCAACCAATGGTGACCACAGCATCCTCTTGACTCATGTGCTGTCGACAAAAGATTTCCGCGTAGCCCACGTGAAATCATTCCAACTGCATTATACCAAGAACAAGAGAGGAAGAACAAAAGACGTTCTGTTGGTCTGAATGGAAATCTTAAGACAAAGAATTCCCATTGTGTCACCAGTTACCGTGGCACAGTGTTTAGTATTGTCGATTCCCAGCTTAGAGGTCTTGGGCTCAATTCCCGTCACAATCATATATTTGTGGGATTCTTTCTGCCCTGACATGCTCCTATCCAGAGTTGATTTTGCTAGCAGCTCTTTTGCGAAGATTGGAACCACAAAGTCGAGTTTCATGCACTTAACGAATGCGTCTCTGAGAATGTTGCTCAGATTTCATTATCAACACTGCAGGTGTCTGTATCTCTCAAGCCTGGTTGTTGCAGAGAAATATGAAGTGAAACATAGATCACATCCCTACCATGCAGTCTCAGTCCGGAATGGAAGTCTAGAGCATTATCTTCAGCAGCATCATCTTCACTGGTCGATAATAAAGGTTTCAAATTCTGTGATATTTCAAGCCGTGCTCCCAAAGTTTTGGTTGACTCCAGTTTTCTCTCCACGTCTGTGCCCTTGAAGAGTTCATATCGATGTCACTGATAACGGCAGTTGCATAGAGACTGTCACTGGACGGACATGGTTGCGCCTTCTTAGGAAGACACTCACTAACGCTGGCTTCATGTCTGAACAATTATTGTCATCAGTAAAGTGTTGGCAGGTGGTGTCCTGTGCACGATTGATAAGAACGGGAAACACTGAACGCCGAATAGGTAACAGCGAACACTGAAATGATACGGCAGCGGTACAGTGTCTCCTCGGGTGGGTTGCCTGTTAACGACTTGACATTGATTTTTCCTTGTGGATTGTCGGTACCAGGATTGCGAGTGAATGAGTCAGAATGTGAGTGTGTATGGAGGCTGGAATGAGCGTGGGGACAATGCCACCGAAGCGGCACAGAAAATGAGACAGAAAAACAAAACTCTTAAGGGACACCAGGAGGGTCTTGACTCATGGAGCATCCCTGCTCACTTGTTTTGATCCCATCCAGAAGGGATGGTCCTGCCACCTCGTGAAGCTGGTCAGGATGAAGTCCAGAAGGGAGTTCATTCTTCCCGCAATGCAAGGAATGGAGATTCCTGGTATAGATGAACAGCTGATAAATTGACTATGGTCGTAAGACCAAAGCATAAAACAGTGCAGACATTTTGAATAATATTGAAAATATTTTGAATCACCATCTCTCTCTCTCTCTCTCTCTCTCTCTCTCTCTCTCTCTCTCCTCTCTCTCTCTCTCTCTCTCTCTCTCATATATATATACACCCACATATACAAAAACATAAATAACACACACACACACACACACACACACACACACACACACACACACACACAATATATCTACGGGCGTCCTTAAAAGAGGGAAGAGTGTGGTGCTTCTATGGACCTCGGAGGGGGGGAGGGGGTAAAATTTAGGAGCGTTGCAGGAAGCGGAACTCCTCTTGGACTCAAGAATCTTCCTCCCACCGGGGACCAACATCTGGTACAACGCTCTGCGTTCCCGATCGATCAAAATCTCCCAAGAGCTCTGTTGCGTTATCATTTGCGTGTTTAGAAGCTTGATTGATTCTCTATGGTACGATTGAAAAGCTTGAAGTGTAAGAACTTGTAACGTGAATGATAAGAAATAGCCCGAATTAAGATTACTAAGAATATATTTATATTAAGATTTCAAAGAAATTAATTCAATACATCCATCCCTGTCAATATTTTGGCTGGTTTAACCCCAGATAAAACAGTTGTGAACAAAGGCATAGGAAAATGTTGGATTATTTTTTTTGTCAGCTTCCATGTGGGCATGGGCAAAGAAAAAAGAGATGAGCTGATGGAAACATTGAAAAAGAAAAATATGAAAAGCAAGAGAGCGAGCGCGAGAGACAGAGAGAGAGAGAGAGAGAGAGAGAGAGAGAGAGAGAGAGAGAGAGAGAGAGAGAGGAGGGGGGGGGGGTGGAGGCGGCAGGCAAACAGGCTGAAGATACGTACATAGACAGACAGGCAGAATATTGCAAATCATCATTTTGTTTTTTTACCACACACCACGTAGCCATATACGTAGTCATCAGATAGATACACATTACTCACATTTTCATAAAGTTCACAAGTCTTTCTGTGTGGTTCGCCTTCATTCTATTGAATGCTTTTCACAGCTGGTTTACATTTATAACTAGAGCGTCCTTGTTGTCGTTGGTGATTTTTTTTTAACACATCTCATATAGTGCCTCTCAGGCTACTACATTCCTCTGTATTTTTCGCTATTTAGACACAGGAATCCACAGGTTAGGACAATTGATTTCGTCGGAACATCTCTTCGTTTAAGAGTGAGCAATGGTCGACAAATCGAGCAGGAGAGGACGGAAGGTTAAGGGGTCGAATTTCAAACATCTACAATGATGAAAAAAAATTGTACTGGATAGTGCGGGAGGTTGAGCATGATGGATTATGTGTGAAAGATTACAGGTCAACTTCCATGGCCTAATCAACGCAGGGGCAGTAAATTGTCAGACGCTCCCTGCGGCTGGAAATCAGCATGCTGGAAGGCTGGCCCACCCCTCTCCCTCCGCCGCCCTTCATCTTCCCTGAACTGAGTCAGGTACCCATTTAGTGCCGCACAGACAGAGAGGGTTTTCAAGCCGAAATAGAGTGACGCTATGAGTGGTTTGAACTCACGACCATCAGTTCTGCAAGCAAACACTTTTAACTGTTTGATAGAGGTCGATGTTTTAGTTGGGCAAGGCTGGTGTGGAGGGAGAAAGGTGGGTAGGCGTGGCGTTACAGATAAATGAAGGATCAATCAACCTTGCTGATCTTGACATTACCCAAAGAGAGATGTTTATAGATTTTTTGGGTGGAAAGAAAGCTGAATGTATTCCGAATAACATCAGTCTGAGAACCGAAGATCAGACAATGTAACTGTCTTAGTGCTGTTACAGACAACGACCCATTTTTTTCCGCACCATACTTATTTTGTGCGGAAAGAAAAACTGCAGTCACTGGATTGCTCTTTGGAGAAACACGTATATTTCATGATTTTGCGACAACATTCTAAACACATTTTACACAAAACATTTTCTGATTGACTGTGGTTATTTTTTTTTATCAGGCATAGACGTTTTACGGTGGGTCCCCATGACTACCTTGGTCAGAGATTCTCCATTTGATATCATTTTTAAGGTAGTAAATATATATCCTCTTTTGTTTCAATGTGTCTGAAACTTATATTGTGGCAGGCAAAAATGTTTAAGACAGTCTTTTAGCTGTAGGGACTGGCTTAGTTTTTAAACGTTAATCTCGGGTGACATTTTCAAATGATTCTGATGTAGATGCGTGCTTTCAGCTTTCTTACTGTCTGTGTGTACCTGGTAGGCCCATAAACAACACGATCTGACTTTGTAAATCAGTGTACAATGATGTTGGGAAAAAGACACGAATCTATGAGGGAACTGAATAAAAACAGAAGATAAAGAGAGAACCTATAATGCCGCCACAAGAAAATGAAAACACCTTAATAAGTACTCTCGATTCGGTGATAGAAAAAAGCCATGCAAACAGTCAAGAAAACCTGATTGGGATTCTCGCTCGAGAATTGATGCCTTTTTGTTTTTTACCGTTTGTCTTTTGGCATGCATATAGTCTTCTGTCTGTCTGTCTGTCCGTGGTGTGTCTCTCTCTCTCTCTCTCTCTCTCTCTCTCTCTCTCTCTCTCTCTCTCTCTCTCTCTCTCTCTCTCTCTCTCTCTCTCTCCTCTCAGGACGGCGCAAAACAAATACAATTGATATTCGAACCATTCGAACTATAGATAATGTTATCAACTATCTTTATGTAGCCAAAAAGTATGGATATTCATTAGCACTAGATTATCGTCAGGTATTTCCGGCACCAGGCTGCTTCCAATTCAGTAGTGGGGCGACCTCCCCAACCCGGCGGGTCCCCGGGTGGCGGATAGGGGAACGGCGCTCAGATGTGGGGGTTAGCTGCGATGTAAGTCAGGCTTGCCTGGCCGAATAAGCAGTCCCGGACCAACTGGCGATGTTCCTACCAGGACGGGTTGGGTCAACAGGTGGCACTGTTGTCCTCACTGAAATAGCCCATGTGTTCTATGACGGGCTCATCATGCGGTCAAGAGGCGCGGTACAACCTCTAGCCCGGGGTGGGATCCTCGCAAAAACAATCCCCCCTGTGCTCACAGGGCAGGACGTACGGGCCATGAGCTAAGGGTGAGGCACCCCGAAAGAAAACTCCAGCTGAAGACGGAGGTATCGGGCCACTGGCGCAACTTAAACCACGATACCACGCATCCACGCTTCCATGATGATGCAGTCCACAGAATTTCGATGTGGCGCTCGGCCTTCGGAGACCCGCCGGGGAGGTCGGGAGCCGGGCCTTATGCCTCAAAGGGGCCCACCCCAAGCGGTCGGTGGTCAGACAAAGAAATTCTGCATGCCAATGCGACGACGAAGGAGACCTCATCCTCTTGCTGATGCCATGCAAATAGTACCACCCAGAATGCTCAACATTCTCCAGTGGAATGCAGAAGGGGTGCATAAGAAGAAACTTGGCCTGGCAGAAAGGATGCATCAAGAAAATATTGACATCGCATGTGTACAAGAGACACATTTGACCGTAAACCATCGCTTTCAAGTGAGGGGTTACGAGACCATCAGGTTGGACCGTGAGGAAAGAAACAAAGGAGGGGTGCTTGTCTTGGTGCGGAATTCCATCGCCGCACAAGAACTCAAGATCAACACCAATCAACAGGCAGAGATCCAAGGGGTTGATATAGTCCTTAAGGAACACAACATCAGGATCTACAATGTCTATTGCCCTCAAGATCGTGATCTTTCCCTCACATACATGAACATCCCAGACAACAACTGCGTGGTGGTGGGCGATTTTAACAGTCACTCAGAGAGATGGGGCTATGAGGAGACGGACAAGAGAGGCGAAGAAGTTGAGGATTGGGAGATTGACACACATCTTCATCTCATCAGCCAAGAAGATGATGAACCCACCTTCTACTCTAGATGCTGGATGACCACATCAACACCAGATCTAGCGTTCGCCACCAACGACCTGTTCGTCAGGACCACAAGAACAGTCCTCAACCAGCTTGGAGGAAGTGACCACAAGCCCGTCAAACTCTCTATCAACCTCAACTTACAGGCTCCACAAGCAAAGTGTTTTCCCCGCTGGAATTATAGAAAGGCGGACTGGACTCTCTTCGAGACCCTCACAGATACATATACATCAGGCAGAAGGACTCAAACAAGATGGTTCAAGACTTCACAAAGGCCGTCTTGAAAGCTGCTACAGAATCCATCCCAAGAGGAGCACGTAAAGACTACAAGCCCTACTGGACGGAGGAACTCCAGAATCTGGAAGATGCCGTTACGGAAGCCAGGGACCGAGCAGAAAAGCAGCCATCACTGGAGAACAACATAGCGCTGAAGGAAGTAACTGTCAGATACAAGCTGTCCTGCGCACAAGCTGCAAGGAAAAGCTGGCAAGAGAAATCTGAAAGCCTGAATCTCGACAGGGATGGCAGCAAGCTGTGGAAACTGGCTAGAACCCTCTGTAATGAAACAACAAGTCACACCGCTATAACAATACAAGAGAATGGAAATAACCTCTCTGGAAAGAAAGCAGCAGACCACTTCATAGACGTCTATGAAAACATCAGCAATCTGGAAGTCCCTCCTGAACATAGAGCTGCAGTGCACAGGGCCCAAGGTGAACTTCATGAGGAAGAGCCCCAAGAGGAAGTCATGACCACAGCTTTCACAGAGAAGAAGCTGGAGGAAGCGTTGCAGAGCCTCAATCTGAAGAAGTCACCTGGACCAGACGGAATCACAAATGAAATGATTCTGCATCTTGGGATGAAGAGCAAGGCAGTCCTTCTAAAAATCTTTAACTCCAGCTGGAAGACAGGATCAGTACCACAGTGTTGGAGGGAAGCAGACATGATCCCCATTCACAAAAAGGCTGACAGCTACAGACCCATCAGCCTTACAAGCTGCTTAGGAAAGCTGATGGAGAGACTTGTCAACACAAGGCTTGTCTGGCACCTTGAGGACATCAGCTGCTGAGCCCTGTACAGGCAGGCTTCCGCCAACACAGATCAACAGAAGACCAGATCACATTCATCACGCAAAGCATTGAGGACGCTTTCCAAGAAAAGAAGAACACGCTTGCTGTCTGGATTGACATGGAGAAGGCGTTCGACAAAGTCTGGAAGGACGGACTTAGGCTCAAACTACAGCGATGTGGTGTGTCTGGGAGGATGTATACCTGGATCAGCCAGTACCTTCACAACCGCCAAGCCCGAGTCAAGATTCAGGGCCAGAAAAGCACGAAGAAGGTGCTGAGACAGGGAGTACCACAAGGAGGAGTCCTTTCGCCAACGCTGTTCCTCATCTTCATAGATGACATCGTCAGAGAACTGCCAAGAGGGGTCAGAGGAGCGATCTACGCAGATGACCTGGTACTTTGGTGCTCTGAAGAGTACACCACTACAGCACAGGTACGCCTCCAGACTGCGCTTAACAAGATCAGTGACTGGACCAAGGAATGGCTTGTCTCTGTCAACGCAAGCAAAACAACCTACACAGTCTTCAGCCTATCCAGCAAGAAGCAAGAGGCGAAGCTGACACTGAACAACCAAAGGCTTGCAGAGGAACCCACACCTACCTACCTGGGAGTGACCTTTGACCGCAGGCTCACTTGGAAACAGCAGATCACCAGATGCTGTAGCAGGGCAAAATTGAGACTGGCAATCATGAGGAAACTTGCGGGGACGGACTGGGGGGCTGACGAACGTATCCTGAAGAGACTCCATACAGGAGAGTCCGACCTGTAGTTGAGTACCAGCATGGGCATCAGCTGCAAAGTCTAACCTCGACCATCTCAACAAGATACAGAACCAAGCTCAGCGTGTCATAATTGGCGCCATGAGATCCACCCCAGTCCTGAAGATGGAGGAGACCACTGGGCTACAGTCATTGGAGGACAGAAGGGACACAAAGATCCTCATCCAGGCAGCAAAATTCAAAAGCCTTGAAAACCATCCAATGAACAACAGAATGAGCAGACCCACCAAGAGCCGGCTGAAAAGAGGCAGCTTCATCCACCAGTCAAGACGCCTTGAAAGACAAACCCCAGTCTTGATGGAACACGAAGCAAAGCCTATCCCGGCAAATGTCACCCACCCATCTTGGAAGAGGCAGGTGTTCCCAACAGTCGTCACCAGCATTCCCGGAGTGGAGAAGAGAGGAATACAGTCAGACACCCAAAGGAAGGCCCTGGCCATGGAGTACATCTGCAACCAGTACCCCCAGGAAGACTGGACCCATGTCTTTACAGATGGCTCCGCCCCAGAAGCAACGAGAGATGGTGGAGCTGGAATCTTCCTCCGATACAAAGACGGAGATGAAGAAATTGCAATTCCAACAGGAAAATACTCCACCAACTTCCGAGCTGAGCGAGAAGCCCTCTGTGACGCAACCACAACAGTCTCGCAGAACTCCACAAGAACAACAGGGCAGGTGGTGGTGTTCTCTGACGCTCGCTCCAAGCCCTCAAGAACTCCCGCTGCAAAGAACAGAACCATCTCACTTCAGCCCTTGTTGCCCTGAGTGCCAGAGTGGAGAAAGTGGTGATACAATGGGTACCAGCACACTGTGGAATCAGAGGCAAAGAAAAAGCGGACATTCTGGCAAAAGACACTGCACAGAAGGAGCAGGCCAACAACCTGGTGTCATACGATGAAATTAGGACAATCATCAAGGCACAGCAAGGAATAAAATGGCGCCTCCTGCATCCCAAATACAACCCAGAAGACACATACCATTTGCTGGGACGACGGAACAGGTCAAGATCTTCCGCCTGAGGACTGGACACAATCACCTGCTCCACCACATGCACACAAAATTTGGAATTGGACAGAGTGGAGAGTGCCCTTGTGGTGAGGGACTAATGACAACCGACCACATCCTTCAAGTCTGTACGACGTATGCAGCATCCAGAAGGAAGTACTGGCCAACACCGACAGCAGTGGAAGCCAAGTTGTACGGCACCCTGGAGGAACTGCAACGGACGGCAGCCTTCATCGAGGACACCGGGCTGCTTATCTAACGGGATGGCGAACGAGGAAGAAGAAGAAGAATCGTCAGGTATTTGAGTCTCAGTCATTTATGTTACAAATTTTTAAATATTTAAGTCTGGAGTCAGTCTAATTGATTTGATGGGTAAGAGTGATAACATCGAGCAAAGTCAGACGCATAAATCATGGAGGCTGGATCTAAGAATCATTCCCTGTAAATAGTAGAATCAGGCAGGCGCTGTTCCTTCACATCTCTGGTTTTCATTCTAACTGCTGAAGTTCTGGCAATAAAGATTCGAAATAGTAATTTCAAGAATTCCACTCCAACTTCTGATAATGAGCCTGTAATGCTCAAATATTTTGTTATATAAAATGAGACTAGTGGATGAGAATAAATCCTCCCTTTGCAGAAATGAAGTGGATTATTTGGAAAAATTTCTTTCACAACTGTCCCCCGGTCTAAGCATACTGGAATAAAATTTAATGCTATATTCATGATCAGACACGTATCCATTGAATCAAAATACTTAAACCACATCAGTCTAATAGAAATTGTGATGTAAAACATACGAATACAAATACTAAACACACATTTAAAAGATTTTGTTATTTTTAGCAACAAAGAATCAAGTATGAAGACGAGAATGCACCATTTAGAATCTTTTTTTTATTAATACGAAGAGATTAATAGATTAACACACTTATTAATCTATGAAATCAGGGGGAATAATGATAAATAGCAAATTGACTGAATGAACACTCAGCTCTCTCTCTCTCTCTCTCTCTCTCTCTCTCTCTCTCTCTCTCTCTCTCTCTCTCTCTCTCTCTCTCTCTTCAATCAACTTTATTGTCCATCGGAAATTTTTCTTCTGCTCCACATCATTTCGCAAGTACATAGGACCTTACAAAGAGACATTATAAATCGTTACATAAAAGCCTGTGTTAGTACATGTATTTGTATATACATCAACACTCACACACCCCTCCCCATCCCCCAAACATACACCTGCACACACACACACGCCCCCCCCCCCCCCCCCACACACACACACACACAAACGCGCGTGCATGAAATAAACATTAAATCCATAAGACATACAACATTACATAGATTATAAAAACAATACATAAAAACACAAAGTCACCCGCACCAATGCCCAAACACTAAAACACACACACATGCGTACCCCCCCCCCCCACCCACACACACACACACACACACACACAGAGTCATAGTCATAGTAAAAGCATAATATTGCAGACTGAATTGTTCATGTCTGAGAGACAAGGGTCATGGCAGTCGATCACAGGCTCTCTCTCTCTCTCTCTCTCTCTCTCTCTCTCTCTCTCTCTCTCTCTCTCCTCTCTCCTCTCTCTCTTCTCTCGAGGAAGAAGAAGAAGAAGAAGAAGAAACTTTGTACAGCTGTAAGTCTGCTCATGATATTTATTAAGTTTGTAACATTGAGAATGTGAGGACCGTGAAGTGATATAGTTACATCGGCGCCATGAAATGCATGCTTTGAATGTAGCAGATAATCCTCTTTCCTTCTTCTGTCCCCCACTCCCCCCTCTCTCTATGTCTCTCTCTGTCTCTGTCTCTGTCTCTGTCTCTCTCTCTCTCTCTCCTCTCTCTCTCTCTCTCTCTCTCTCTCACACACACACACACACACACACACACACACACACACACACACACACACACACACACACACAGAGACGCAAATATGTCCACCAAAAACACACATTCTTACAGTTATACGGGTATCTCCCGGCATTCATCAATCAGAAATCTGTCCATGATTCAACAATTGTGTTTTGTAGAAGCTTACCTGACATTCAAGATAAAATGAACTATACAAATATCTGGAACCTCCTCCTATACAAAACCCAGACACATGTATCCAAATGCAATTAATAAAGCCATAGTCACTAGGTCATGCAAAGAAAACGCCGCCAAATGTATCCTCTCACTTTTAACAGAACATGCAGAAAACCAGACACCTGTGCGCACTCGCAAGGACTCAAATTAAGGAAAAAATCAGAAAGTAAAGAAAGGTGCTTCATGACTTGTAAGCAGCTGAGACTTTAGAAAATGCTACAATAGAAAAACCACTGAAAGTGTCATATCATAATTGTTCTCTCGCAGCAAATACATACACCGACCAACAACAACACCTTGTATGGTACTGATTCGTGACTCCTACATGGAGACAGGTGCGATTTGGAAAAGGTAATCTGGCTGAATCATCATATTCTAAGATACCTTGTGAGGCGTGTCTGGACATGTGATGGTGATAAGAAACATCCACGCACTTAGAACGTATATTCTGATGCCTGACGTTTCTGACAATCAGAGGCTTCTCTTCCTGTTTGGATGGATTTATTTCTTTTCCTTCGCACCAACTCATGAAAAGGAAACGTGTCTGAGCAAAAACACTTTCAAAGTCACTCATCACGGAATTCAATATTTTCAGTCTGCATCAGCAGCCGACTGCAAAGTCACTTCATTTAAAATGCTTGTATTATCATGTTTGATACAACTGTCACAGTGCTTATATGATCAAAAGGAGACATTTTTTCA
>CM065737.1:20830492-20842992 GCA_033310375.1 Conus canariensis | reverse complement strand
CTGACGGTAACGGTGTCCCCTGAGTTGCTCCCTCTCTCTCTCTCTCTCTCTCTCTCTCTCTCTCTCTCTCTCTCTCTCTCTCTCTCTCTCTCTCTCTCTCTCTCTCCCAAACCTTCAACGATTCCTGTGAAGTCTGGTGATCCACCTGACCCCTTTTACTATAAGGTCTTACTATGGATAATAACATGTCCTGGTCCAAACATATTTCTGTACTTTGTAAAAGACTTTCCAAGAAAATATTCCAATTGAATAGATTAAAACATTTTCTTGATCAGCATACCTGGAAGCTATTTTCTTCATGCATACATCCAGCCAACATTGATTGTGCATCAGCATGTTGGGATCTGACCACTCAAAGTTGCTTAAAACCTCTTGACTGCTTATCAAGACGCTCTTTAAAGCTAATTCTTCTCAAGTCCTCTTCTCTTGTTCCTAAGGATTACAAACATTAAGATATTATCCCCTTCAGTCTTAAATGTCGTTAGTATAAAGCTGTTATATATGTAAAATCACGAGAAGTTTAAACGCCTGCCTATATCAACAACAACTTTCCCATCACATGTTCGTAGCAAACGTCTGTTTTTCATCCCTCACCATTGAGACTGACCGACACTGTACCCTGTCACTGCTTAAATTAAAAGGCTTGGTAAAACGCATACATTTGTACACACACCCACACACAAGCAAACACGCAAATAAACAAACAGGAATCGTGCACGCAGAGAGAGAGAGAGAGAGAGAGAGAGAGAGAGAGAGAGGAGAGAGAGGAGAGAGAGAGAAGATTTGGGAAGAGGTAGGGAGGGAGGAGGAGAAGACACACACACACACACACACACACACACACACACACACACACACACACACAACACACTCACTCACTCACTCACTCACTCTAAAAAATATCTGCAGCCGTCCTTAAAAGATGGAAAGGTGTGGAGCAGCTAGGGACCTCAGGAGGGAAAGTCTAGGAGCATTGCAGGAAGCGGACCCCCTCTCCTTCCCCCTCTCTCCTCCAATCTCCCTGGACTCAAGAGCCTTCCTCCCTTTGGGGACGAACATCCGGTACAACGCTTCTCGTTACCGATCGATCAAAATCTTCCACGAGCTCCGTCCACTCCGTCATTTGTGCGTTTTAGTTGACTTTGATCTATCCTTCAAGGTAACATTTAAGAACTAGAAGTAAAAGAAAACGTAAAAAGAATCGTCAGAAATGACCCGAATGAATACTAATAAGAATGTCTGAAATTAAGATTTTAATGAAAATTGAATGAAATAATCCATGCATGTCAGCATAAAAAAGACAAAGTCCCGATTAAAAAAAAAAAGACAAGAACGCAGTTAGGTGACATGGGTATGTAAGCATTTTTGGTGACTTTTTCATGTTTTAAGCTCCGAGGGCATGTGCCAAAAAGAAACTAAAGAGGAAGAAATGAGCTCTTGCAATTTTACAAAATAAAAATGTGAAAATCAAGAGAGAGAGAGAGAGAGAGAGAGAGAGAGAGAGAGAGAGAGAGAGAATGTAAATAGGCAGAAGATACGTACCCAGACAGAAAGTCAGAGAACTGCGAATCAACAGTTTCGAGTTTCTTCTTCTTCTTCTTCCTCTCTCTCTCTCTCTCTCTCTCTGTTCTTTAAACACACACACACACACACACACACACACACACACACACACACACACACACACACACAGTCATCGGACACACTACACACATTCTCTGTAAAGAATATGCCCAGATGGTTAACACGTCTCTATGTTTCTCTTTCACAACACTGGGTGAATTCTCCAGCTGGTTCATTTTCAAAGCTGGAGGCCTTCCCGTCTTTGCCATCGGTGGTGATGGTGCTTTTTTTTTTAGTTAAAGCACATTTCACATAGCGCCCCTCAGGTCACCATACTCCCCTATCGCGAGATACAGGAATACGCGGTTAAGGACAAATAACTCTGTTACGGACATCACTTCGTCTAGGAGTGGAGAAGAGGTGGGGGTGGGGCAAATTTCATTTTAAACACGTACAATGGTCAGAAAATTAAGCGTGAGAGGACAGAAGATTTAGAGGGTCGAATTACTTTTCAAACATCTGCAATGATTGAAACAAAATATGAGCCGGAGGGCACAGGATGTTGAGGATGATGGGTTACGTGTGAAAGATTAAAGGTTAATATTCCATACTCTGATGCCGTAAGGACAATAAACCATCAGAGGTTCACCACGTCTGGGAAACAGGATAATAGAAGTCGGGCCCACCCTTCTCCTTCCGCCGCCTTTAACCTTCCCCGAACTGAATCAGGTGCCTATGTAGTACTGTATGGACAAAGGGTTTCCAGGCCGAAAATGTCCGACCCTCTGATTGGTTCCAACTCACAACAGCCAGCTCTGGAGGCAAGCACTTTAACTGTGGATGTTTGGTTGGGCTGGATTAGGGCGGTGGGATACAGGTGAAAAGGTGAGAGATGTGTGAAGTATCGGTTGGGGGGGGGGGGTGTCAGAAGTGATTGAGGGGGGGAGGGGGGCGGGGGGCGTGAAACAGGACGGTAACACAGACGGGAGAAAAGTTTTCCCTCAAGCTTGCAGCCTTGCCGATCTTGACTTAAAAAAGAGAGATGATAATAGATTTTCAGGTGGAAGGAAAGTTAACGTCTTCCGGTTAATTTCAGTCTGGGAACCAAAAATCGGTCAGTATAACTGCCCTAATGCTATTAAAGACAACAGCCTATCTTTCCGCCCCATACTTATTTTGTGCGGAAAGAAAAACTACAGTCTCCGATTTGCTCTTTGGAGAAACACGTATATTCAGGATTTTGCAACAATATCCTAAAACATCTTACATAAAGCATCTTCCAACTGAGTGTTGTGATTTTTTGACATTAGACATAGACATTTTATGGTAAAGTCCATAAGAACTTTGATCAAAGATTCTCCACTAGATGTGATTTTTTTAAGGAAGTAGATGTGTCCTTTTTTTCCTTTTTTGTTTTAGTCTCTCTGAAACTTATATTGTAGCAGAAAAGTCTTTTAGATAGTTTTTTTAGCTCTAGGGACTGGCTTAGTTTATAATCGTTAATTCGGGCGGAGGGCGGGTGGGGCTATTTTCACACTGTCTAAGTGATTGATAGCACAAAAACAACACGATATGAGTTTCTGAATCAGTGCACAATGTTAATGATATGGAGACACAAACATTTGGGTCGGTTGAATGAAAGCAGAAGATGAAGAATGACGCCCATGGAGCCACGAACATGGTACACTTAATTCGGGAACTAAAAAAAAAAGCCAAGCAAACATTCAAGGAAAACCGTTTCGGATTCTGTGCTCTCTCTCTCTCTCTCTCTCTCTCTCTCTCTCTCTCTCTCTCTCTCTCTCTCTCTCTCTCTCTCTCTCTCTCTCTCTGTGCGCGCGCGCGCGCGCGCGTGTGTGTGTGTGTGTGTGTGTGTGTGTGTGTGTGCGTGTGTGTGTGTGTGATTTCAAGATGAGTTTCTCAATGAGTGTGCAATCATCTACAATAGTGACACGAACGTTTAGGCGGGTTGAATGAAAGCACAACTACAAAGGGGCGGCCTTTAAGAACACCCACTATCGCAACCAGTAACGACAAACTCTCGCAGTAACCTCAGTTCAGGAACGAAAAATAAACAAGGACAATAAAAAAGGAAGAGAAAAAAAGAAAAAACTTCTTGTGGGATTCCCGTCCGATAACCCACACTGAACGCTTCGCATCTTTCCTTCCGGGATTCTTGTCACCCGTTATCTTGAATACAATCTACGCTTTTGAATACCAGGACACCAGCATTAGGACATGCTTTAATTTTTTTTTAAATCCGTGTGTGCGTGTGTGTGTGTGTGTGTGTGTGTGTGTGTGTGTGTGTGTGTGTGCGCGTGTGTGTGTGTGTGTGTGTGTGCGCGCGTGCGCGCGTGAGTGAGTGCGTTATACGTGCTCGCGCGCGTGTTGTGTGTGTGTGTGTGTGTGTGTGTGTGTGTGTGTGTGTGTGTGTGTGTGTGTGTGTGTGTGTGTGTGTGTGCGTGCGTGCGTGCGTTCTTACGTTTGTATGTATGTGCGTGCGTCGGTGCGAGCACATGTGTGTCGGCGCGTGCACGTGTGTGTTTATTGTGTGTGGGGGTGGAGGGGTGGGGGTTGGGGTGGTAGGGGGGGAATGAGATAATGGGTGGGGAGAACAGATAAAGGGGAGGGGAGAGAGGAGCTGTGGGAGAGGGGAGGGGCAGTGACAGGGGGAGGGGATCAACGGGGGGGTGTGGAGGAATGTTGTGAAAGTGCGTTACTATGAATACATGGATATCCGTTTGTAACACGGCCGTCTCATAATGAAGGGAAATAGAAGAAGAAGAAGAAGAAGAAGAAGAAGAAGAAGAAGAAGAAGAAAAAGAAACAACAACAACAACAGCGACAACCACAACCACAACAACAACAATAACAGCAACAACAACAACAAAAACAGAAAGAAAAAAAAACTAGATTTCACATCATGTATAAATTTTGTTGCCATCCATGTTAGCTACAAGATGTGTTACCAAAGATCCAAATCTCTCTCTCTCTCTCTCTCTCTCTCTCTCTCTCTCTCTCTCTCTCTCTCTTAGAAGTGTAGTATCTTTAACTGCGCTCTGTGAAACGGAGTGGGGGTTAGGTCGTGTGTGGGGGTGTATACACGGCTCTAGTGGATACGTTTTTTTTTTTTTTACTTTGTAGCAGCAAGAGTAAAGTATCAACATAAAGTATAAACAAATAGTGACGGCGGTACTGGATCTCTCTGCTGATGCCCTTGTGGCATGTTAAATCAAGATGACGGTGGTCTGTGAACTACATCAGAAACCTTCAGGTCTCTGTGGGAAATGGAGATACCCACCGAAGTGTATCAAGAATACATCCGGACATGCGGGTCAGTGAGTTTCTCCCTATGAGCTGCAAGTTTTTTTGGTTTTTTTTTTTTTGTTAGGATGAGAACGGTCCATTAACTCTGTGTGTGTGCGTGCGTGCGTGCGTGCGTGCGTGCGTGCGTGCGTGTGTGTGTGTGTGTGTGTGTCTATGTCTGTGTGTCTGTGTCTCTGTGTCTGTGTCTGTGTGACTGTGTGTCTGCATGTGTGTATGTGTGTACACAACATGACTTAAGTTTGGCAACTAAAGTGTGTATGTGTGTTTGTCTATGTCTGTGTCTCTTCGTACATGCGTGCGAGCGTACTTCTGAATGTGTTGTGTGCGTGTGTGTGTGTGTGTGTGTGTGTGTGTGTGTGTGTGTGTGTGTGTGTGTGTGTGTGTGTCCGTGCGTGCGTGAGTGCGTGCGTGAGTACATGCGTGTGTGTGTGTGTGTGTGTGTGTGTCTGTCCCTCTGTCTGTCTGTCTGTCCCTCTGTCTGTCTGTCTGTCCGTCTCTCTCTCTCTCCTCTCTCTCTCTCTCTCTCTCTCTCTCTCTCTCTCTCTCTCTGTAAACAACGTGATTTGACCTTGTGAGTCAGTATGCCAGGAATGTGTGAAGAAGATATAAACATTTAGCTGAGTTGAATGAAGATAAGGCTATAACGTCAGAGCGTGTCAGAGCAAGGACACCCATAGACCTATAATAGTCCCGAATAATGAAAATCATCACACAAAAAACCCCTAAGTACCCGAAATACCCCACCCCTTCACCACCACCACCACCACCACCGGCAGCCCCCTGCCACAACCACCCATCCTCCACCAAACATAAACAATAGTGCCGTTTGCGGCTCTTCTTTAACATCTGACATCGAAAGGCCTTGTCTCTCCACGGATTCCCGTTACCTTTAATCACAGGTATCATCTAGTCTCTTGAATGCGAGTACAGGTTTCTATTCAGCACTACAATAAGAAAGCAGTTTTTTTTACAACGTATTTTGCGTTTTTGAACGTACTGCAGAGTAGGGGGAAGGGATGGTGGGTGGGAGATAAGCAGGAAAAAAGGTATGGGAGATAAGCAGGAAAAAAGGTATGGGGGTGGGGATGTGGAAGAGACTGGGTTGAGTGGGTGAAGGGAAAGAATAGGAAGATGAGGGAGGTAATGACGGATGGCGTAAGGAAATCTGTGTGAGTGTGTAATTATGAATAGGAGGGTTTCTGTGTGTGAACACTGCTGTCCTTATGTGTAAGGAAGAAGAAGAAGAAGAAGAAGAAGAAGAAGAAGAAGAAGAAGAAGAAGAAGACGAAGAAGAAGAAGAAGAAGAAGAAGAAGAAGAAGAAGAAGAAGAAGAAGAAGAAGAAAGAGAAAAGAGAGAAAGAAAGAATACAAAAAAGAATAACGAACTAAAGAACGGAATTCAGAAAGAAAGAACAAGAACAGCACAATCAGATTTTGTTTTTGCATTGTCATTGGTTTAAACTGGAAAAGATATCAGCAAATGTGAATAATCTCAACAATTTTAAGAATGACAACAACAATGAGAACAACAACAACGAAAGCAGCAACAATATTTTTTGTTCGTTTAAAATATCATTAGCTACATATCCGAAAACCTTGATATTCCTTATAACTTAGTACCTATCTTTTGACATTTTTAATTTGATGTTGCCACAAGAGCTGAAAATGTCAACACCAAGTATACATGTATAGTTATGGCGATAGTAGACCGCCCTGCTGACGTCAATGTTTCACTCTATACCAGGATGACAGCGGGTGGTGTTGCTAATTCAGGAGGCTTAATACTCTGTGAAAATGGAGATAGGCACTGGAGTGTATCAGGTACATATCCGGATGTGCTCTCTCTCTCTCTCTCTCTCTCTCTCTCTCTCTCTCTCTTCTCTCTCTCTCTCTCTCTCTCTCTCTCTCTGTAAACAACATGATTTGACCTTGTGATTCAGCGTATAATGAACATGTGAAGAAGATATGAATGTTTGAGGTGGATTGAATGAAAGTGGGGCAATACAGCGAGAGCATGTAAGCACACCCATGGACTCGTAATAGTTCCGAAGAATGAAAATCACCCTATGAACCCTAAATACCTCTCACCCTCCACTCACCCCCCCCCCCCCCCCCCCCCACCACCACCACATGCCTCCCCCTAGAGATAAAAAAAAAAAAAATAAGCAAAAACAACTGTCACACTCGGTACTCTCGTTTGACAACCAACATTGAAAGGCTGCCGTCTTTCCACGGTTTCTTGTCACTTTTTATCACAGATGGAATCTAGTCTCTTGAATACGAGAACAGGTTTGTATTCAGCACCACTATGAGAACGCTTTCTTTCTTCTTTTTTTTTAAATAAAGTGTATTTTGTGTATGTGTGTGGGGGGCGTAAATCAAAATAGGGGGAAGGGATGGTGGGTGGGAAATAAGCAGGAAAAAAGGGAGGGGGTTGAATGGGGGAAACGGAAAGAATGGGGAGGGTAAGGGACAGCACTGAGGGAGGGGTACAGGAACGCTGTGTGAATGTGTTATGATGAATAAGGGATTTCTGTGTGTAAACTTCGCCCTCCTTCTGTTAAAAAAAAGAAGAAGAAAGAGAGGAGAAGAAGAAAAAAGAGAGAAAGAAAGAATACTAAAAGACTTATGAAAGAAAGAACAGAAATCAGAAACAAACACAAAAAAAACATGAACAACTCCATTAATGGTTGTAGGCTAGAGACGGCATCAGGAAACATGAATAATCTCAACAACAACAACAACAACAACAGCAAAGACAACAGCAACAATAACAACAACTATATTTTTTTCATATAAGAAGATTCTGTATCATCAGCTGTCCATGCAGAACGTTGTATACCCCTTTAACTCAAAACCTCATCTCTCATGTTGTTGATTTGAAGTTGCTAACAGGGTGAAAATTGTCAACAAAAAGTGTAAACATGTAGTTATTGTGATACTGGGTTCCCCTTGCTGACGCCAATGTTTCACCATAGACCAGGATGGCAGTGGTCTGTGAGGCTTCATGTCTCTGTGAACTGGAGATACCCATCGAAGTGTGTCAAATACATATCCGGATGTGTTGCAAGGTGATTGGACACCAGGGGACTGTCTTCCTGTGCGTTGGTGGTAATATTCAGGATAAGAATGATTCCTCCTCTCTCTCTCTCTCTCTCTCTCTCTCTCTCTCTCTTGTATGTAAACAACACAACTTGACCTTGTGAGTCAGGGTGCAAGTGATATGTAAAGAAGACATGAGCGTTTATCTTGGTTGAATGAAGATGAGGCGGTAAAGTGAGAATATGGAAAGACACTCATATACCCATAACAGTCCCGAAGAATGAAAACTAGCCCATAACATTCTTCGGGATTGTTATGGGTATATGAGTGTCTTTCCAGAATATGGAAAGACACTCATATACCCATAACAGTCCCGAAGAATGAAAACTAAGCAGAATAGGAGGGGGGGTGAGGGATGGTGGGTGAGAAATAAGCAGGAAAAAAGGTGTGCGGTGGGGTGGTGGGGAGGAGTTTGAATGGGTGAAGGTAAGGAAGAGGAGGACGAGGGAGGGTAGTGACGGACGGGGTGAGGAACGCTCTGAGAGTGTGTAATTATGAATACGGGGGGTTCTGTGTGTGAACACTGCTATCTCTCTGTGAAAAGGAAGAAAAAAAGAAGAAGAAAGAGAAAAGAGAGAAAGAAAAATACAAAAAGAATAATGCAAAAGAAAGAACAAAAATCAGAAAGACAGAATGAAAACAACACAACCAGATTTCCTTTTTGGTTCGTCAATATTTAAACCTGGAGAAGATATCATCAAATATGAATAATCTCAGCAGCAGCAGCAGCAGCAACAATAACAACAACAACATTAAACAACTACACCAACAACACTTTTTTTCCATATAAGAAGATTCTGTATGATCAGCTGCACATCCCAAAAACTTCATATTCCTTTTAACTTAGAACCTATCTTTTGACGTTGTTAATATGATGTTGCCACTAGGGCTGAAACGTGTCAACACAAAGTATAAACATATGATAATGGCGATAGTGGGTCGCCCTGCTGACGTCCATGTTTCATTCAATACCAGGATGACAGCGGGTGGTGAGCCAATACAGGAGGCTTAATTCTCTGTGAAAATGGAGATAGGCACTGGAGTGTATCAGGTACGTGTCCGGATGTCTTCCGGAGTGATTGGGCAGTGGGGGACTGTATCCCTGTGTGCTGGTGGTGTTTTCAGGATGAGAACGGCCTCTCAGTTCTCTCTCTCTCTCTCTCTCTCTCTCTCTCTCGCTCTCGCTCTCTCTCTCTCTCTCTCTCTCTCTCTCTCTCTCTCTCCAAAACAAAAAGAACCTCCCGACCGAGAACACTTGGGAAATTTATTCTTCAAATATTATCGCACTTATTTGAAGGTGCTGGTTTGTATCAAACACATCTCTCTCTCTCTCTCTCTCTCTCTCTCTCTCTCTCTCTCTTGTGTGTGTGTGTGTGTGTGTGTGTGTGTGTGTGTGTGTGTGTGTGTGTGTGTGTGTGTGTGTGAACAACGTGACTTGACCTTGTCATTCAGCGTGCAAGGAACATGTAAAGAAGTTATATAAACGTTCAAGGTGGATTGAATGAACGTGAGGGGATAAAGCGAGAAAATGTAAGCACACCCATCGACCCATGACGGTCACAAAGAATGGAGAAGTCACCCGATAAACCCTAAATACACTAAATACCCCACCACCATCACCACCCTCCCACCACCACCACTCAACCTCAACCAGGCATAAACAAACAGCTGTCCTGATTACGGCTCCTGCTTGACAACTCACATTCGTCTTTCCATGGATTCTCGTCACCGTTTATACATACATATAACAGTCTCTTAAATACGAGGACAGGTTTTTATTCACCACAACTCTAAGGAAGCACTGTAAAAAAAATAGAATGTATTCTGCGTAGGTGTAAGGGCGTACTGCGGAGTAGGGGGAAGGGATGGTGGGTGGGAAATAAGCAGGAAAAAGGTGCAGGGTGGGTTGGGGAGGGGGAGTTTGAATGGTGAAGGGAAAGAAGGGTGGGGGTGAGGAGGGTATTGAAAGACGGGGTGAGGACTGCTGTGAGAGTGTGTAATCATGAATATGGGGGTTTCTCTGTGTGAATGTGACTGTCTCTCTGTGAAAAGGAAGAAAAACAGAAGAAGAAAGAAACAAGAGAGAGAAAGAAAGAATATTAGATTAATAATGAAAGAGAGAACGGAAATTAGAAAAGAAAGACAGAAGGAATAAGAACAAATCAACAAGATTTTCTTTGTGCATTTTTATTGTTTAAAACTGGAGAAGATATCAGCAAATATGAATAGTCTCAACAACAACAACGGTGACGACGACAACAACAACAATGACAACAACAACAGCAACAATAACAACACCACCACCAACAACAACAACAATGACAACAACGATAACAGCAGCAATTTGTTTTTCCGTTTAAGAAGATTCTGTATCATCAGCTGCACAATCAAAAACTTCATATTCCTTTTAACTTATAACCTACCTTTTGACATTGTTAATTTGATGTTGCCACCAGAGCAAAAAGTGTCAACGCAAAGTATAAACATCTGTGTGTGTGTGTGTGTGTGTGTGTGTGTGTGTGTGTGTGTGTGTGTGTGTGTGTGTGTCTGTGTGTGTCTGTGTGCGTGCGAACGTGCATGCGTGCGCGTGTGTGTGGGGTGGGGGGGTGCGTGCGTGCGTGCGTGCGTGCGTGCGTGCGTGCGTGCGCGCGCGCGCGCGCGCGTGTGTGTATAAACAACATGAGTTGAATCACATTGACTTTGTGAATCACCTTGCAGAGATCGTGGGAAGAAAGCACGAACGCTTGGATAAAATGAATGAAGGTAACACGAAAAGGCGAGAGCATACAAATGCACCCCTAGAGCCGCTAACAGCCCCGAATAATGGCAATCACCATACGTGTCTTCAACCTGAAAAACAACAACAACAACAACAAAGAAACAAACAAAAGCAGTCACCCTGTCTGCGGTCTTCGTCCGACTACTGACATTGAGAGGCTCTGGTCTTTATACAGAGTGTCGTCACCTTTAATCACATACATAATCTAGTATACGAGAATATGTTCGTTTAACACCAAAAAGAGGACGCAATTTTCATTAGAACTGATATTGCGTTGGTGTTGGAGCGTTTAGGAGATTATTGGGAAGGAATTATGGTTGAGAGAGAAGAAGGAAAATGAGTAGGGAGGGGTGAGGAGGTTGAGTGGGGTAGAGAAAAATGAGAATGGGGAGGTAGAACACATGGGGAGGGTATAAGGGAACGCTATATAAAAATAATCATTATGATGAATATTGGGATTTCTTTGAGTGAGCATGGCTGTCCGTCTCTGAATACGAAGAAGAAAGAAAGGAAGAGAAAAAAAAAGAAAGAAAGAAAGAAAGAGAGAGAAAAAGAAAGAAGGAAGGAAGGAAAGAAAGAAAGGAAGAAAGAAAGAAAACGAAAGAAAGAAGGAAGGAAGGAAAGAAAGAAAGGAAGAAAGAAAGAAAGAAAACGAAAGAAAGAAGGAAGGAAGGAAGGAAAGGGAAGAAAGAGTGAAGGAAAGAAGGAAAATAAATTTTAAAGAAAGAAAGAAAGAAAGAAAAAAAGAAAGAAAAAGGGACGAGAATAACGACACAACAATATTTTGTTTCGTCATTGTTATAAATAGTAGAAACTCTCAAATCAAATTATTCTGTATCACCACCTGTACATCCATAGAATTTCATGGCCACTTTCTATGGGACTCTATCTTTGGACGTCGATGATTTGATATTGCCACTGGAGCAAAAGTGTCCATACAAAGTGAAGGCAAATAGTTACAGCAATACATTAATCCCCCTGATGGCGCCGATGGTTCACATAAGACAAGGATGACAGAGGACTGTGAACCAATGTAGGAGGCTTAGGCATCGGATCTCTGTTCAAAACAGACACAACCATCGAAGTGTATGAGGCACATGTCCGGATGCACTGACCAGAGACTGGACAATTGGGAATTGTCTCCATGTTGGCTGCTGGTTATTTCAGGATGACAGCGCTTCATCAACTCTCTCTCTCTTCTCTCTCTCTCTCTCTCTCTCTCTCTCTCTCTCTCTCTCTCTCTCTCTCTCTCTCTCTCTTTCGCATTCGCATTCTCTCTCTCTCTGCGTCTGACCGTCTGTCTTTTTCCCACTCTGTGTGTGTGTGTGTGTGTGTGTGTGTGTGTGTGTGTGTGTGTGTGTGTGTGTGTGTGTGTATGCGTGCGTGCACCTGCGTGCGTGCAGGCATGCATACCATCCGCTTAATTTACCGTGCGCTAGTGAGGGTAATATTACTAAACAGTACATCCGGGTACTCTCATTCACAGCCACATAATGGCTGCCTGTCAAGGCAGCCCCAACGTCAGCAATCGCAGGGAGCTAGTCCTTAAAGTCGGGTCGCCACGTACTGTGTCCGGGTATCTAGCGGATTCGGTACAATAGGTACTTTCATCTATTTCCAAGGTACTCTAAACCAAGCTGTAGTGGTAAACATCCTGGTTGAGCGCTCAAACGCAGGTGTGAACAGAGTGATCAAATTTCACCATTTCTATTATTTGCTATCGATTAATATC
>CM065737.1:20817992-20822992 GCA_033310375.1 Conus canariensis | reverse complement strand
ATATCTCCATTTGATGTCATGGGAGCACCGCCACAATCTGCCGTGTCTCACTGATGAGTCTGAATCAGTGAACGAAAGGCCTCTGAATAGGCGATGTGAATGGTCCTGTTTTCAGGATGGACTACGATGGTCCTCATGTGCTGCTGGTGAAAAATTCCATGTTCATAATCTAACGCCCCATTTTCTCATTCCCATTTTCTTTCTCTCACAAACCTCCCCCACCTCCTCCCCCTCCTTTTTTTCAGTTTAAATGTTTGTCAGGTCATTATTGTAAGGGTGGAGGAATAATTGTTAACCTGCACTTATTTTTCCGCCACTACCAATTTATTCTACATATTGTTGTTTGGCCAGTCGGTGGGAGAATGCATCTATTAGGTGATCCAAGAAAAAAGGTTTTTGTGCACAATTCTTAGCTGCTGTCATCACTTGTGTACCTGACAATGGTTTGGTTATTATGCGGTAGAGCTGACCACTATGACAGTTGACACCTTTTCACCTCCCTTCTATTCCTAAATGGATCCTCGGGCATAAGCTCAAAGACCCCCCACCCCACCCCCCTCCTACATTTAATACTCTTTGAATGATTATTTCTGTTTATCAGCAATTTATTTACTTACAGCGTTTGCTTCTCGTTTTACTGTTCTACCCTTCACTGGCTCCTTTAGTGTGCTGTTGCATTCAGCTTTTGAGCCCTTGGTGGTGAGAATACCACCGAATTCCAGAGTGTGGTATATCTCCATTTGATGCCAAGGAAACACATACAATCAGCATTGTCTCACTTGTGTGTCCGAATCAGCGGACGAAAGGCTCTTGAGTGAGTAATATCAATGGTTCCGTTTTCAGGAGCTACTACGATGATCCCCATGAACTACAAGTGAACGATTTTATATTTGTATATTATAAATCCCTGATTATTCATTTCCATTTATTCTTTCTTACAATCTACACCCCACCCCACTCCCATTTTTTTTTAAATATTTTTTCGAAGTCATTATTGTAATGACGTAGGAACTGTTAGCCTGTACTTGTTTACCCCCATTTCTTTCGCGTTTTATTTATATCTCGCAATCGTGGGATACAGTGACGGATATATATATATATATATATATATATATATATATATCCGTCAGTGGAATGTCAATTGACAGGAGAGTGGACCATTCATGAATAAAGTATGAATGAAACTCGTCATTTCAAAGCAAAGGGAGCTAACAATACTTAACCACGTGCAAGACGAGGCAGGTAAGAGGGTGCAAGGAAGGTGCAGAACCGGTTCACAGGTGGGAGGTGGAGGTGGGGGGAGGGGAGAAAAGCAGGCGTGAAAGAAGAAAAGTGTGGACTGGAAGGGAGGGGGGTGCTGTAGAGAGGAGGGGAAGGGAGTTGGGGGACGGGGTTGACAGGGAGAAGAAATCTCACCCAAGGAAACTACGTTTGAAAGAGAGAGAGAGAGAGAGAGAGAGAGAGAGAGAGAGAGAGAGACAGAGAGAGAGAGAGAGGTGCAAAGCTTATTCAACCATTTCTTCCCAAATATAGAATGTCTGACCGTTTCAGGGCTGGATATTGTGGATTTTCCATCGAATTTGTTATCGCCATTTGATTTATTTGTTCGTCAGCGCCCAATGTATGCAAATACTGTCGTGAGCACACGCACGTTTGAGTGTTTGCCTATATAAGAAGTAGTCTCTGACTCTGCCCGTCGTCCTCCTACGCACCAGTCACGCACGCAAGCGCACGCAGAGAGAGAGAGAGAGAGAGAGAGAGAGAGAGAGACGCCAAATTGCGCGTCTTGAAAATAGGCCTACGTGTTAAAATCTATGCACAACTATACACACTTAGCTAAATTGGTCGGAAGAAACCATAGCGATAGCTTGACACCAGAAGGTCATCAGAGGGATTCGAACCAGCAATTTCTGGATAAGTGGGCGTCTCGATGCGTTTCTTGGTCACACGGGTGTCCTACCTGCATCGCTATGGGACACCTGCTGGGAAATTTAAGTCATGAAAAATTTAGAAAGAGAGGGGGTTAGTTACCGCCAAGGACATTGGCAAACAAAGCACAGGACAAGACACGATGCATTTCGACCTCTTGGGTCTTCTTCAGGCAAAAAAAAAAAAAAAACAGATCACGTTTAACATTTAGGACAGTACAAACAAAGAACGAAAGAGTGACTTATCTGTTGTCCATGTGGTAGGAAGAATAGCCGCCAGAAGTTAACTTTGTTCTTCCTCGACCGGCTGCAGTTGAAACTCTTTTCAACTGGCTCTGCTATTGTCTTGAGTGTTCCGGTTCTCATCTTACAGAAATCCCGAGCTGTTTCGTGAGATCATAGCCCCACGGGCCTACACTTCATTCTCTATGCTCCAGCCTCTATGGCGAGGACTTCGATTTGGAAGTCAGATTCCCTTAAAATGCTGGCTAGACTGGCGTACCTCTCAGTCTTTTTTTGTGGATCCGCCAACCTCCAATTTTTTCTCACTTTTTTAGTATTTTTTTCTGTTTTGTTTTTCTCTCCTTGTTTTGAGCGGGGCCTTCATCCTCCTATTTCCCCCCACCTCCTTGTCTTTTTTTCTCCCTTTGTTTAAAACACGCTCACTCACCATGCGCAATCTATATGTTTCATTATCGATGGACATTGGCGTGCTGACTTTGATATTTTAACGTACGATACAGAGCGTTTGAGTTTATTACTGTACTAAGACAGTTCTGAGTCTTGGTGATGTAAGCTTGCTCCATTCTGCATTCATGCGGCACAGTAAGTGCGATCAGAAGAATTCTTTTCAGGAAGCCTTGTGGAGAACAATATTCGATCTCATGGTGGTCCGTGGATGGTTTTCTCATCCAGTAAATCCCGGTCCATGCTTTTGATACCACAGCTGTTCTAGACCATGGTTTGTATCTTCCTGCCCTGTAGAATGTCAGTGCTGGGGCTTCTGGTGGTGCAGTGTTTTCTCGAGCAATGCTAATCTCTAATGTGTCATCTCTAAACACTCGGTTGTGCCTCTGGGTTAGCGCTGTTTGGCGTGAACTCAGGACATGGTCCGCTTTTGGTTTGCACTGACGTAGCAGACATACGGGTTCATCTGGTTTCCTTCATTTCACCAGATATACATTCAAGGGCTTGAAGCCACATACTGATCTGAAGATGAAGCTGTCCCTGAGACGTGTCGTGTGCCATACATCATTCCAGCTGAGTCTTCATTTAAATTGCGTTTTCCTACGTAGTCAACTACCCCTGTTGGTCTCGCAGGGGTAGTGTCTTCTGGATTCTGTCGGCATCCTGTTCTTTCTTAAGCTCCTGTATGACCATGACTCTCTTTATTTCACCTTTTGCCTTTAACCAGCTCTTCACTCCTGTTCCATCTGTTTAGTTTGCCTGGGTCCTGTTGCTTACCTGGTCGTTTTTTTTTTTCCTTTGCAATGTCCACTGCCTCGTGAATTTTTCCGTTCTCCACCAGTCTATAGAGTGTAGTCTATTACAGCCCTATCTCCGGGGCCCCCAAGCATAGTTTATGATCTTCTTGTGCTCACGTCGTACTCCTTCAGGGCGGATTTTAGGGGTAGTTTTAGTTTTCCTTGGGGACAGTGGGACGCAACGTAGGTGTGGTCGGACGGAACACCAAGCCATTCCCTTGTGTGTTTGATTTTGACCTCAATTGATTTCACTGTGTTCGTCCTGATATCGTATAACAGTAGAAGCCATAGAAGCTCCAGTGTCAGCATGAACTGCGGACACCAAACTTTGTATTTACCAGGAAGGATTCACTGGTGTCTTGTGTGCATTTTCTTCTGCAATTTACTTGGTATCTTTTCCCTATTTCTGCCTTTGAATGACTTAATATACACATTCCAAGGCTCTTAACTGGTTCTTCTGTCTCTGTTAGAATGACTCGTTTGGGTACGGTGAATCGTACTGTTTCAGCTGATTTTCATTTGTGCAGAGAGACTTCGTAATGCATTTCTTTCGAAACTCATGTTTCATGAAGCAATTACACTTTTTTTATAATTTCTTCAGCATTTTGTGTGTTTCATCTTCTTTCATAAAAATGCTGTTGTAATTTCCATAGAGGCTTTAAAGCTTTCAAAGGGAGCATTTGGCATTCATCCCCAAGGTCAGCTAAAATGTACAATCCATGGCTATTTTTAAATGACCCCCGCTGCATCAATCACCACCTTCATACGTGGCGTCACAAGCCATCGGTCCAACAGACGTGTTGAAACCCAAACATGAAAAAGGTGTGGGCTCGGTTTAAGCACAATCAGTCCATGACCATAATGATGCGAAACAGACAAACACCTCTACTGAAAATCAGGGAAACCTATGCGCTAAGGCATATATCAGACGGCAGTAATCCCAGGTGAAATAATAATTCCACAAAATACTGTTTGGCGACTGCCGTGGGACATTGCCTCTAGGCTACATTCTGGATTTCATCACGCTTGGTCCATTAGGACACTCATCATAAATGATACCGCAAGCTACATAGAAACAGGTGGCATCTGTGCGTTACCCTGATTTGTTAAGGTTAACTTATCAAGAAAAAGATATTATATTTCACGTGAAATCCTGTCGGTTTGATACAAGAGTGATATAACTTTTGCTGTTGAAAGGGAGTGGTGCCAAAGCCTTCATAAAATATTTCTGAGGTGTAACTTTTTCAGGGGAAAGGTAACATAAAATGTTGGTCCCAAAGTCCATTTGGAACAACTTTTACTCGAGCGACATTACTTTCAAGATGAAAAATCGTAAATCCTGACCGCTGCCTCCATCTTCACTTGGAAGTTCGAGGATGTGCGTCCAAATTTAACGTGAAATCTGATTGCAATGGCACTATTTCATGGCGTTAGTATTTCATGAGACATCCCCAACAGATACAGACACCTGCGACGAGGATCATGAAATTTAAGCAATGCTCTCCGAGACGCATCAATTCAGTGGACGAAATTCAACTGTGAAGCTTTAGTCTTCCCATCCCACCCCATGGCATACTCACCTTGTGAA
>CM065737.1:20805492-20812992 GCA_033310375.1 Conus canariensis | reverse complement strand
CACACACACACACACACACACTAAAGCGCGCGCGTGCACACACACACCACACACACACACACACACACACACACACATACACACACACACACACACACACACACACACACACACACACACACACACACACACAACACGAGAGAGAGAGTAGGGATACATAACCAGTTTTAACGAAGAGGAAAAAAACGGTAGTAAATAACCGCAGAGAGAATTTGTAGGCGTACCACAGGAAACGGAAACTCTCACTGACTCTTCCCTTTTTGGAACCAACATCCGCTACACGCCGTGTATTATCGATCGATCCCTGACTTCCGTAAGACCATCCACACAGTCACGGGAGCATCTGGTGGACGTCGTTTCACGAAAGATGAGAGGTGCAGTGTGAAGTGATATTAGATGAGGTGGACGAAAACAAACAGAACAGTTTGAAGAAAGCAGAAACAAAAAAAAAATTATACACCAAACTAAAACTTTACGTGAGTTCAATACAACAAACTAGAGTTTATTCAAAGAACCCCTTGGTTCAGTATTTGGCCAGAAATGACAGTGTATCTTTCCTCTGCCATGTTTAGCTCCTCTCCACTTTCCACTTCACACTCCTGTTTCCTCTCTCCACTCCAACCGCCCATATCGACCTTCCACTCCAACCTCTCTCTGTCTGCTCTGTCTCTGTCTCTCTCTGTCTCTTTCTGTATCTCTCTGTCTCTGTCTCTCTATCTCTTCTCTCTCTCCTCTCTTCTCTTCTCTCTTCTCTCTCTCTCGTTGTCTCTGTGTCTGTCTGTCTGTCTGCGTCTCTCTGTCGTCTGTCTGTCTGCCGTCTGTCTGTCTGTCTGTCGTCGGTCGGTCGGTCTCTCTCTCTCTCTCTCTCTCTCTCTCTCTCTCTCTCTCTCTCTCTCTCTCTCTCTCTCCCAAGGGGACGTCTGCAGTCCAGTTTTGTTTTCCTTGTTCATAAATGAACTGGCCATGGAAATTATTCAAAATGGAAGGCATGGTGTAACTTTTGACCTTTTGGAGATCTTTGTCTTGCTTTTTGCTGACGACATTATTTTAATGTCTACAACTGTTGTTGGTCTTCAAAGACAATTGAATAGTTTGTATTCCGCTGCATCTAGATTAGAATTAAAGTAAATATGAATAAGACTAATATCATTGTGTTCCGTAAAGGTGGATATTTGGCTCGAAATGAGAGATGGGTCTATGGTAGTCAATATATTCTTGTTGCCAATGCATATAAGTATCTTGGTTTTTATTTCACAACCAGATTAAGTTTCACTTTTGGATGCCAAGACCTTGCAAATAGAGCAAAGAGAGCAGTCGCTGTTATACTTCACACGCTATATAGATTGAATTGTAATGCATTTTCAGTTTTCTCAAAGCTATTTGATTCTCAGGTGCAGCCAATATTACAATATGGGGCGGAAATTTGGGCTCTTGAGAAAAGTGTTGAAATAGAAAATGTCCATTTGTATGCAATGAAAAGATTTTTAAATGTAGACAGTCGAACACCGAATGATCTAGTTTATGGTGAGCTTGGACGATATCCAATCTATGTTAACTCGTTTTTGAAATGTATTATATACTGGCTGAAAATAACTAGAATGGAAGAAATCAAAATACCTCTTAAAGCTTACAAAGTGTTGAGAAATCTGGATTGTAATGGCAAGAAGACATGGGTTACTAATGTTCGCCAGTGCTTAACTTCTTATGGTTTTGCTTATGTTTGGGACAACCAAGGAGTTGAAAATATACCAGGATTTTTGAAATGTTTTAAACAAAGAGTAATTGACTGCAGATGGCAGGACTGGCATGATCACATCTATAGTAGTGACAGATTTGCGCAATACAGACTCTTTAAAACAACGCATATGATAGAATCGTACATTAAAATGGATATGAATAGATATGTTAAGAGTGCACTGAGTAAGTTTCGATTTGGCGTTTCTGACATTGCGTGTCATCGTTTTAGGTACAGTACCATTAGTGAAAATGAAATGATATGCCGCTTATGTAATCTGGACAGGGAAGATGAAGTCCATTTCCTTTTTTGCTGTCCTGCTTTTCATGACCTTAGAGTGAAATTTATAAAGCCAAAGTATTTTTCTGAACCCTGTAGCTTTAGACTGAACTTACTCCTCGCATCAAGAAATGAAAATATTCTCTTAAATCTTGCTCGGTACATTTATGAAGCGCAAAAAAGGCTGCGTACTGTTTATTCTTAATATTATTGCATTGTGCATATATGTTTGCTTTTTCCTTGCATTTTCCTTCATGATGGTATCTATATCATGTGTATTGCAGGTATCACCCCTTCAGTATGGGGCTCTGGCCTTTATCTGAATAAATTTCGCATTCGCATTCGCATTCTCTCTCTCCCCCCCCCCCCCCCTCTCTCTCTCTCTCTCTCTCCTCTCTCTCTCTCTCTCTGTTTCATTCTCAAGATTGTTAACATTTCAGCTAGCTGTCCCTTTTTTTTTTATTAACCTGTACAACTCTGCCCAACGTGCGGCAGCTCTTCACTCCTGTCTCGTGAACTGAACCATTCGTTCTGCATGTTAAGAATCGATCAGATCCGTGTGCCAGACATATCGAGAGCCAATTATCACCTCCTGAGTTAGACTCCAGAATAGGACCAGGCTGGAAGTGCTAGACTACCCGAGGTATCTAACAGAGAACACTGCTTACAAAATGTGATAATCTCACTGCAGCAAGAAGGAAAATCACAATCCTCGTGACTCCCAAAGAGGTCAGCAAAGAGCAACATATGGAAATGAAAAAAAAAAATCAAAAGAACTAAGTAAGAGGGAAATGAGTTAGGAATAGTCAGTATTAAGCGAAATGCTGGAGCTGAAGTCTGTGTTTCCAGACCTCCCAAAAATAGAGAAGTGAGGAAAGTGGGAGTGCCAGTGACTTGCAAAAGAGTGGCTGACCTGTCACTGACTTATGAAAAAAAAACAAGAGACAGTACAATAAAAAGTAATACTCGATTTGAATGCACCGTGCAACTAAATTGCCTCAATAGAGTGAGGCTCGTAATTTCTGTGTTGAAATTTATTTCCACTCAGTTGCCAATCTACAGTTCAAACAGAATTTGGGGCTCAGCTATCTGATATCTTGAAGACGTTTTACCCGAGAAAACGTTTTATTGTGTTTTCTCTTGTTCATTTCATTCATATGCAACACACCCACTACATACAATCACACCCTCCCCCTCCTCTCACTCTCCTTCCCCTCCCCATCCTCTTCTCTCTCTCACTCTCCACTCTTCCTCTACTTCCATTCTCTCTCTCTCTCTCTCTCTCTCTCTCTCTCTCTCTCTCTCTCTCTCTCTCTCTCTCCTCCTTTCCTCCTCCTCTCTCAACTCTACCCTCTCTTTCCTCTCGTGCCCTATTCCTCGAACTCAACTCTCTCTCCCACTGTCCCTCTGTCAACTTCATTCACCACTTTGGCTTCACAAGGGGAGTATTGCTCATGTTAATGTCTGTACTGTTTTTATTTTTTATTTTTTGTCGCTGAGGAAGGCATATTGCCGAAAATTTCTTGTCCTGTTTTGTGTCGTGAATTAAAACTGCGTTCCTTCACACTTTATTTTATGTGCTCTTCCGCTTTTTTTGTCGAGAAAACGTTTGATTTTGTTTTCAGACCATCTGCAAATAAAGTTGTATCGAAGGAGAAAGTTTACGCCTATAGTGCGTACAGGCAGCATGCTTAGTTGCTTTCCTCGCCCGCCAATTCAGCGAGCAGGGGTCGTGGGAAAGAGACCAGAACGCTCGGGCGAGTTCAATGAAAGGTGAGCGAGTGGCACTGCCCTGAAAGACATGGATGATGAAATATAACCCCTTTCCCCTTTAGGAGCAAAGAGATAGGGGTCGGAGAGGGATTGGGTGTGGGTGGGGATAAGGGGGGATCAGGGGGGGGGGGTGGAGAGTAGAAAAATCTGCCAGTCCCATACCACAACCGGAAGATTCTGATCTTAACCACGCCACCCTCTCACGCAAGTAATCTCCTTGCTTAAAAGCTGTGAATGGGTTGGGGGACCATTCTCATGTTGTGGTGTTTGCATCAGGTGAATACATACCCTGGAGCGTGCTGTGCATGGGGTTGTGTGTGTGTGTGTGTGTGTGTGTGTGTGTGTGTGTGTGTGTGTGTGTGTGTGTGTGTGTGTGTGGAATAGCAGGGAAGGAGAGAGTAAAGTTTGAGGGGAGAATGGGGAGTGGCAGAATGTACAGGGAAGAAGGGTGGGAGGGGGTGGATGGGGTCAATAGAGAGGGGTAGTGATATGAGTATGGGTATGGGTTTGTTGTCAATTGTGTTATGGTTCCATATTTGCACATGATCTTCCACTTGACTGTGAAACTCTGCTGGATGGTCGTGTGTGTGTGTGTGTGTGTTGTGTGTGTGTGTGTGTGTGTGTTGTGTGTATGGATGGGCGTTACTTGATGTATCGTGTATGTGTGTGTATGTGTGTGTGTGTGTGTGTGTGTGTGTGTGTGTGTGTGTGTGGTGTGTGTGTGATAAGTGAGCAAAAGCAACATAGGGAAGCACACACGCACACACTCACGCACATATGTACACACACAAGCATGCACATGTGCACGTGCAAGCATGCGCACTTGTGTGTGCATATGCACAAAGAAAAGAGTGAGAGAGAGAGAAGAGGCATAAATACAAACATACACAGGCAGACAGACAGGAGACATATATATATATATATATATATATATATATATACTATATATATATATATATATTATATTTTATATACAAAGAAAGAGAGACAGAGACTGGGACAGACAGAGAGAGATGGAGGTGAGAGGACTTTGATAAAAAGGAACAGCATCATGCACACATACGCTCTCGATGCGTGCGTGTGCATACCAACTCACACACTCGCTCCAAGACTACATACCTTAGTCCCAACAAAACGTGGTAGTGAATCAACGCACAGGGAGTGTGTGGGCATATCACAGGAAATGGAACGGAATCTTTCATTGGCACTTTCTTGGGGGGGGGGGGGGACTAACATCTGTGGCCAGCCAGTATGTTATCGATCGACCCATCACTTCTGAAAGTCCATCCACTTAGTCACTGGTGCATCTGGTGGCTGTTGTTTTGTACCCCATGAACGGGTCAGGGGTGTAGATTGAAGAGATGTAAAGTGGAGTGTACGACCTACAAACACAGATAAAACAACGTGAAATAAATAGAATAAAGAACATTTTCGTAAGTTAGAGTAAGTGAAATATTTCAAACGAAACTTAATTAATGCATACAACCTTACAATCCAATATTTGGATCCCTCACCTTCTATGCTGGACCTCTTTTCTGCCCCCCCCCCCCTCCCTCCACCCCCATCCCCGTCCCCCTCCTCCGATTCACCCTCCCCTTTTCCCCTCCACCCCAACCCTGTCTACCTATCCCTTGTGTCCTTTTCCTCCTCTATCTTTGTCTCTGTCTGTCTCTTATGCTTATGACTGTTGACAATTTAGCCGGCTGTTGGACTGGAACATTCTGTATGTCTCCTCCCAGTACTTGAGAACTGCTGAGTTCTGCCTTAACAGAACTACTGGTGTAGGCTTGTCTCAGCTCGACTTTTGTCTCCTAGGGAGATGTATAAACAGAACCAACCTCACCGTGTTACTTCAACGATAATATCTAACATAGAATACGACCTATAATTGTGCATTTCTCTCACCACCATGGGGAGTCAATTTAATTCCAAAGGAGACAGCCAAAGGCAACATATCGAAAAGGAAAACAGCTGATAAAAAATTGATATGTAAAAACAATATATGTGACGAATAGTCAGCTTAAACAGAAATGCTAGACAATCCAAAAACAAAATACACTGGACATCAAAATGGGCCTTCAATTGACTTCCGCGAAACTAAAAATGACACAATGAAGGTTAATAGTCAATTTGAATAGAAAGTAAGTCTGTCTTTGGAAACTAATAGGTCGAGGCTCATTTCTTCTGTTACAGTTTGTTTGTTCTCTTTTACCTTGTGGGCATCTGTATTCAAACAGAATCTGGGGCTTAGCTATCTCATTATATTTTGAAAGTGTTTCACCTGAGACTTTTTTACAGAGCATCTGCAACTAAAGTTGTGGGGGTGAACGTACGCACGCAGTGTGTAAAAAGGAGCATGCTTCCTTTCTCCTCCCATTCAGTGAGCAGCGCTTGTGGGAAAGAGACCAGAAGGTTCGGGCAAGTTCAATGAAAGGTGAGCGAGTAGGACTACCCTGAGAGACAGGATGATGAAATATGACCCCTGCCTCTTTTCTTTTGGGAGGAACGGGGAGGGGGAGGGGCGAGGGGGGGACGAGGATAATGGGGTGGGGGTGGGGACAGAAGCCCGCCAGTCTCGTACGAGAACCGAACGATTCTGATCTTTATCACGCCACCTTTTGTGAAAGTAATCTACTTTCTCAAAGCTGTGAATGGGTCTTTGGGGCTATTCTTATAACGCACATTTAGTACCGGCTCGTATGTACGGTGAAGCGTGCATTAGATGGACGTCGGGGTTTTATCCCTATAGAAGAGCAATGAAGAGGTTTAAAAAAAAAAAAAAAAAAAAAAGCATGTGTGTTTGTGTGTGAGGGAGGTGGGGGGGGGGGACGGGAAAGTGGTGGAGGGGAATAGAGGTGTGGAAGGGGGATGTGGAAAAAAAAAAGAAGAGGGAGAAGGAGAGGAAGGGTGTTAGTTTGGCTGCGTGGGTGTCTATGGTCAACTTTATTATGTCTCCGTGTTTGCACATAATATTCCACTTGAGAATGAGAGAACGGGCGTGGCTTGGTGTGTGTGGTGTGTGTGTGTGTGTGTGTGTGTGTGTGTGTGTGTGTGTGTGTGTGTGAAGGGCGGTGGTTGTGTACAGGCAGATAAAACGTTTGATATCCAAGTTACTGATTAGAATGTACTTTGCATCAGAATACTCTCTCTCTCTCTCTCTCCTCTCTCTCCTCTCTCTCTCTCTCTCTCTCTCTCCTCTCTCTCTCTTTTGCCCTACATTATTACTGCAAAAAATTGCCGACTTGTTATCAACATATTGTTCTTTTTCTTGTTGTTCTAACCGATTTCTTTTCTTCTCTCTTCTTCTTCTTCTTCTTCTTCTTCTTCTTCTTACTTCTCTTCTTTCTTTCTTTACTATTTATTTATTTATTATCACCACATTGTTTTTTTTTCTTGTTGTTCACACCGATTTCTTCTTCTTCGTCGTCCTCTTCTTCTTCGTCTTCGTCTTCTTTTTCTTCTTTTCTTTCTTTCTTTCCACATTTCCTTCCTTCTTTACCTCTTTCTTTCTTTCTTTCTTTCTTTCTTTTCTTCTTTCTTTCTTGTCTTTTCTTTCTTTCGTTCTTTTTTATGGGGACGGGGGGAGTGGGCTTTTAAGGAGGGTGGTAAGTTACCATGCAACAAAGCAGGTATGAACAAGCAAAAAAGCGTGTGATTTTACACACACACACACACACACACACACACACACACACACACACACACACACACAC
>CM065737.1:20780492-20787992 GCA_033310375.1 Conus canariensis | reverse complement strand
TTTTTGTTGTTGTTGTTGTTTGTTTGTTTTTTACCTATTGCAAAAGATTTTTGCTATTCCGTTTTTGTTTGGCTGGTCCTCAAACCCCCTATCCCCACCCCCATTCTGTTGTTGTTGTTGTTGTTGTCGTCGTCGTTTCTTGGTGTTCGATAGTTCTTGGGGCTCCGAATGCCGCCGCCCACAAGACTGTTCTCAATATAACTCTCAGTGACGATCGATGTTCATGCTGTGAACTAAATTCAATACATTGTGTTTGTACATGTGTGCACTTTGGTAGGCCTACTCTGTAGTATTCGTTTATGTCAAGTGCTCGTTTCTTAAGGTCATTCAGTGTCTTGCGACAGTATCCATGTTAAAAATGTAATATTTGTTAATGAAAGAGAACCTACATCGCATGGGGGGGGGGGTGAGGAGGGAGAGAGAGAGAGAGAGAGAGAGAGAGAGAGAGAGAGAGAGAGAAAGAGAGAGAAGAGAGAGAGAGAGATGAAGAGAAGAGAGAGAGAGACAGACAGACGACGACAGACAGAGAGATTCAATGTCGTACAATGTCGGTGGTATAAAATGCTTCCTATGGATATAGAACTTTGGGCCCCACATCGCAGAGAGAGAGAGAGAGGAGAGAGAGAGAGAGCTAAACTCAATGCAGACAGATCTCTCGCGCCATAGCGGCAGATGAACCTGTACCGGCGCGCGCAGCTCTCACGTCACTGACGCAGTTCACAGCAAATCGCGCTTCTCATTGGCTAAGCTTGGAGGCGTGGCTGAAGGTGAGTGGGAGTAGAGTGATGGTGATGGGGGGGGGGGGAGGGAAGAAAGACAGAAAGAAAAAGAAAAAAAAAAAGACGCTCTGCACTTATGACGCTGCGTAGCGCCAACGAGGGACTGGTGAGGAAATACTCAATGACAGAGCCCAACGTGGTGGCGCACACATTCGCAGGCGGAGTCCGACAGCGATAAAAAGCCAGCGCCTCGTGCCCGGCGCTTTCAGAAATTGACTTTAGGATCAAGAGATCGAGCACGAAAGAAAGAAAAGAGAGAACGCTCAGAGAAAAAAATAGGAAACAAGAAAGACAAAGTGCATAACTGAAGGAAAGAAGGGAGTAACAAAATAATGATAATAACTAACTAAATAAAGAAAGAAAAAGAAGCCACGTAGAAAACATCGGCTGAAGAGGAACAAGAAACAAAAAGAGAAATATCACACCTTTTCTCAAACTGAAGCTGATCTCGTCTTTTTTTCTTCTGTATCAACGAGAAGGGGTAAACCAAAACATAGGACACATTACGTCGCTGTCTTTTCCCCTATTTTTGAACTGACAAGACATAAAAAGCCAGCACTGGGGAAAACATAAATATTAAAACCGCATCAACGCCTGAACCCAAACTGAGGTTGCGTTGGCAGGCCACTATACCACTCCGCTGAACCAGCCTTTTTTCTTTCTATCCTCTGCAGTTTTCCCCCTCAGTCGTCATCTTCCCAGCCTTCAGCGAAAGACGAGAGCAGGTGGCTGATGCAACAGGCTTTCCCCACGCTAACTAGCTCAAGGCCTGTTAATACACCACAGCCTTGCTAAAAGCTTCGCCCCGCTTCGCCTGAAGAGAACCACTCCAAACAGCTCTATAGACACACCCACTTCTCTTCGAAAACAAAGAGAGGGAAAATTAAAAACAAAAAAAAGCCAGGCGCTTCTAAACTCTTGATTCAACGGTGCAAGACGTGATAAGAGGTGTAGCCTCTTTCTACCTGACTGCAGCGGCGCGGCGGATTCCCCCCGAGCAGTGAAAGCTACACGTAAGCTACTCCCTGCCTGCGAGCGACACGCGCCCTCCGGAATTATCAGCAGATCAAGTGAACAGCGAGATTTCCCTGAGGTCAGCGAGCTCCTGTCGCCCCCCACCAGACACCCTCACCACCGCACGTCTCAAGCGCGCAGTGACGACCTTCTCTCGCCGGCTCCTGTGTCAACAATCACCGGTAGTTTTATCACTCGAAGGGAGCAACCAACACATCCCACAAACTCCACACACGTCTTCTCGAAAACCAAGTTCCAGAATCTGATACCGTTTTTCGTTCCCGGAATTCTTCTCAAAGACGATTCGTTTGTTTCTGAAGATTCCAGCTGGAAAGTTCTTTTGTCTTCTTTAAGAGTCAGCTCAAAGAAGGCTGACAACGTAGCGGGAGTGAACCTGAGCGCTTTGAGTGTTGCCGAATTTGATCAGTTCAAAGATGGCAACGATGAGGTTGTGTAGCTGGTTGTCGGTGATGCTGATGTCCATGACAGTTATGTCGATGTGTGAGGCGCGGGGTCTTCCACGGAGATCAGCGTCGGGTGGCAACGGCATGATCGCCTTCAACGTAGAAGCGTGGCTACAACTGATGCGTGAAAAAATCAGGTAAGCCGAATGAATGAGATTTATATACCACCACCAAAAATCGTGTAGGTTTGTTAGGTAAGCATGATGAGGAAAAGTAAAAAAGTTTATGTGGGTTTGGTGAATAGTAAACAATTGGAGTAATTGTTGCTGACATAAGAACATAGAGAAACCGGAAACACGAAATTAAGAAAATATATTACAGATCTGAGAACTCTTTACTAATTGCTTAACAAAACCATCTTAATCCTTTTTGAAAGCAAATATATTTGTATTGCCTGCTTCGTGGTCTTTCGTCCGTTGGATCGGTACTCATCAAGAGACACGGCTGGTTGCGTTTGTGCTCCTGGCGTCAAATAGAGACACACCACAGTCCATAATACCGTGGTGTTCTCACCACCAAGGGTGTAAAAAAAAGAATCCTACAGCACCCCCAAAGCAGCCAGCGAAGGTAGTAATGAAACCAAACGAAAGTGTGGGGAGGAAAAAAAAAGTTGCTGAAAAACTAAAGACATTATGCAAAAAGTATAAAAATGTAGGGGACAATCTTTGAGCCTACGCTTGAGGATCCACCCAAGGATGCAAGGGAGATCAAAAGACAAACACACAGACGGACAGACACAAATAGAAATAACCTCAGTTTAATCGAAACGAAACTGTAAATGAAATGAGGCAGGGAACAGTAAACAACAGTAAACAAGTGGAGTAACTTTTGCTCCCATAAGAAAACTTAAGAGAAAGACAAAATCAGCAAATGAGGTCATCACAGACAAAAAAAAACCCAGACAGGTTTCATGGACGTGGTGTTGAAAGGCAAACCAAATCAGATGTGATTGGTGGTGGGTCGGGGTGGTGGAAGATTAGAAATCAGGAAGGCTGAGGTGGCATGGCTGGTGAGAAACAAAACATCAGGTATGTTGGGGGGGGGGGAGGGGGGGGGGGAGTGAGAAAAGAAAAAAAAAAGTGTGTAATGTGGGTCGGGTGATAACAGGAAAAGAAAGGCATGGATCGTGGGACAGAGTGACACACAAAAAAAATGCAGGCATGTATTGTGGATCAGGGTGATAAAAGAAAACACAAACAGAGTGTATTGTGGGTCAGGACGATAACAGAAAACAAAGCCAGGTATGTAACGCGGGTCAGGGTGATTTTTCTTACATCAGGTATGTAATATGGGTCAGGATAAAAGATACCAAAACAGTCAGGTATGCCCTGAGTCCGGGTGATAAAAAAATCAGGGATGTATTGTGGGTCGGGGAGAAAAAAGACAAAAAAAAAATCAGGGATGTATTGTGGGTCGGGGAGAAAAAAGACAAAAAATCAGGGATGTATTGTGGGTCGGGGAGAAAAAAGACAAAAAAATCAGGGATGTATTGTGGGTCGGGGAGAAAAAAGACAAAAAAATCAGGGATGTATTGTGGGTCAGGATGAAAAAAGACAAAAATTGTCTGGTACGTTTGGAAGCTAAGCCTGGTGAGAGACGCACGCCAGATGGTCTGGTGGTCGGGAGTGATGGGGTATGGCAATGGTTTCATGAATTGAGGCTACTAAGACAAAGTATATGGGTTAACTGAGTGAGGTCGGAGTGTGCCTGTGAAGTGTATATAGTTTTGTGTCCCTGCATTAATATCTGTCTTTCCGTCTCTGCCTGTCTGCCTGCCACCCCACCCACCCATCCCCTCCCCCCCCCCCCCGCCCCCCTCTCTCTCTCTCTCTCTCTCAATCTCTCTCCTTCCCCTCTCTCTCTCTATCTCTCTCCCCGCCCTCTCTGTCTCTCTCTCTCTCGCGCGCGCGCTCTCTCTCTCTCTCTCTGACTCTCAGTCCGTCTCTCTCTGTCTCTGTCTGTCTGTCTGTCTGTCTGTCTTCTCTCTCTCTCTCTCTCTCTCTCTCACTCTCTTCCTCCCTCTCCCCCCTCTCTCTCTCTCTCTCTCTCTCTGACAATGTATTTAATTTTGTTAAATCTTTGATCAGTGACTTAAATGTTTTGCTTTTTAGATTATATTGGACCTCGCGTGTATGCACATGCATGCATTTCTTTGTGTTTGTTTTGTTGGGTTTTTTGTTCTTGTTTCCGCTTCTAATGTGAAAATATGTGTATGTATGTTAAGTATGTAGGACAGGGTGTGTCCCCGCGCGATGATATTAGAGAAAGAGAGAGAGAGAGAGAGAGAGAGAGAGAGAGAGAGAGCAATAAAGCTGAAGGTCATGATTCACGTATGTAGACATGTATGTTTATAGCATAGTGCGCGTGCTCTATCATATGTATGGCATGAAGGGTAGCCAGTGCAAAGAAAGCTCATCAGTGGTTTGTTGTCTGCAGCCGTTTGATCGCCCTGACGATAGGCAGGTAAGTACAGCGATCTCCACTGCCTTGCATTGTCTCACCCGGCCGCTAGCCTAGTGTCCGTCACGGTCATGCTGTGCACGTCACTGACCCCGTCCACCTCTTGGTCACACTGGCAACGGGTCGTTCGGCGGGCAAGAGAGAGAGAGAGGAGAGGGGGGGGGGGGGGGGGGGGGAGATGTGGATACAAAGGATGCAGATGTTGATGATGATGGTCACTGCACGCATGCCACGTCTAGAGTCACGCACGAGCGAAAACAAAGCAAAAGCAAACAAGTAAAGAAAAACGGAACAAAAACAAACGAAACAAAAGAAACCAAAACACAATTAATGCATGCATGAGATACGATCAGCCGCTTGTTTAAAGCACTTCCGTTGCTTGTTGGTGAAAGTAAAATAGAGTTAAAACAACAACAACAACAACAACAACAAAATGTTGTCAGCCTTCGCAAAGTCAGTGGATGATAGAAGGTAAGCAAAAAGCCCTAGCGCTTCGCATACCAATGGAGAACGGGACTGTTTCTAGTATACGTGAGAACTAAACAGCTGAGCATAATGGGATAGATTTCGTTTTTGACCAGTCGCCTTTCAAGATCGAATTCATCTTGTTTGTAGTGAAAATGCATTGAATTTTAAACGAAAAGCAACTGGAATTAAAAAATTAGAAGAAAGAGAGAGAAACTATTCAAAAGTTTTCTTTCTTTGTTTCCTTTGTCTTTTATTCATAAATGTTTCTGTCTGTCTGTCTGTCTGTCTGTCTCTCTCTCTCTCTCTCTCTCTCTCTCTCTCCTCTCAATATATATAATATATAATATATATATATATATATATATATATATATCAGGCCACGTGATTTCCCAAATTCTCCTTACTTTCTTTCGAATCTGTGGTAGAAGTGCTCGGAGTAGATCTGTTGGATAAATAGGAAATGGAAAATAGTTCCGGATCAGTTATTGTTGTTTTTGTTCGATCGAATATGAAATACGTTTTAGCATGCCCCCAAAACTTTAAGACACTTAATCGTTATAATTAACAGAGTGTTTAAGGGCTACAAATAGTCATTAATGGACCAAGAAAAGTGTAAATAAAAAATAAACGTACGACATATTAAAAACAAACAAACAAAAACCACCACCACCACCACCACCACCCCACCCCCCTTCCGTCTTTCCACACACCACCCCCTGCCCCTCCCACACCCTTCCCTCTTCGCCCTTCCTTTCCACCTTTGCGTCAAGCAAGCTGATTTGAAGACATTGTATTTTTGTGCGGTGAGAGAGAACTGTTCTGTGTGGGACACGCAACGCGGCCGTGCATGTATTGTAATTCGTACGCATTCTCTCTCTCCCTCTCTCCCTCTCTCTCTCTGACCAAAGACAGGCAGAGACATGAAGACAAACAACACAGTGTTTCACACACCTCCCGACAACCGCAGGCTTTCACAGCTTCCTAGAACGCCCCCAGTCCACAAATTCTGTGGCCCTTCATGCCCTGCTCTCATGTGTGTGTGTGTGTGTACACGTTTCTCTCTCTCTCCCCCCCCCCCCCCTCCTGTTGTGTGTGTGTGTGTGTGTGTGTGTGTGTGTGTGTAACAGTCGCAGCTGACTGCCTGTCAAATTCCGTTGACTCGACAGCTATGTGCAGAATGAATGCACCGTCGCTAACACGTACACAGGGTGCATTGCTGGGGATCACTCGCTCACAACGTTCGTAGGCGTCAACGTGCGCACAAACAGAGTGTGTGAGGCAGGGGATGATGAAAGAGGTCTACATGACACTGGGGCGCGTTCAGTCTCTCCGTCCGTTTTCCTTCCTTTCTCTACTTTCTTCTTCTTCTCCTCCTCCTCCTCTTCTTCTTCTTTTCCTTTTTCTTCTTCTTCTTCTTTTTCTCCTTGTTTTTCTCTTTCTTCTTCTTCTTCTTCTTCTTCTTGTCTCCCTACTTCTCCCTACTTCCCCCCTTTACTTTTTGTTTTTTCTTTCGTTAACTTTTTTCCTTAACTTTCTTTCTACCTTTTCCTGTAAGTTGTTAAACCACATTTGATTTATCTGAGCCTGAAATGTGATGAAAAGACATCTAGAAGACGTTGGGGGTGTGGGGGTGGGGGGTAAATAATTAGGACGATCGGGAGAGCGCAGTTATTCGCTAAGGGTCGGCTAGTTCTTTCAACTCCAATGAAACCCTACCACGAATCCATCGTAAGTCTCTTTCAGTGTCTCCCAAACTATCACGGATATATCAAAATGAAATGACCAAACTGAGTCCTCACTGTACCAGCTATACAATCGTGTTGGTTGTAGGTTTCTAGCTTTTTTGTTTAATATTGTGCAGCGACTGTAGAAACATCCTTCCCTTTACCATTCTCTCCCCTATGATTATTATTTTGATCACTGGATCCGAGTTATAATCGGGACCCACACCAAATGTTTCAAGTTCTCACATATCAATACATCTAAAAAACCGTTTTTTCCCCAGTTGATATGTATGCTTTGTTTCTTAGCAAATGAACGAAAATGTAAGAAAAGTTATAATGCATTTGTTTTAATGCCCTGTCTCGCAATGTCAAAGAATATGAAAATAATTCCTGAAGAAAAAATACACAGATACATCAATGATAAACACAAACGAAAGGGTTTACAGTTTGTATACAGGAAATGCTTGGATCCAGGCGTTGCTTTTAATTTAACAAACTCAGATTCAAATAAATAGTTAAAAGAAATATTGATATATATATATATATAGCCCAGGCTTGTACTTGCGTATAGGTAATAAGACATTGCAGAAT
>CM065737.1:20767992-20770492 GCA_033310375.1 Conus canariensis | reverse complement strand
ATCCATTTCCCCAACAACTCCCTTTCCCCGGACTTCCCAACACACACACACACACACACACACACACACACACACACACACACACACACACACACACGCATGCGCAGTGCACGCACGCACGCACACATGCACGCACACATACACACACACACACACACACACACGCACACGCACACACACACACACACACGTGTCTACAGTTATTTACAGCTGTCGCCCACTGGTCCACCTGACTTCTAAGGAACTCTAGAATACACAGCATTCACTGTAGAAGGGTTCTCTCTTGTGCCCCCTCACCTTTAAACGCTAGTCTGGCTGTGCCATGGATGTGCAAAGTCGGTCGGATGCTTGATCCACTTCCTCTCTAGGAATTAAATGCACGAGAGACTGTGCTTGTTATACTCTCTCTCTCTATCTGTCTCTGTCTCTGTCTGTCTGTCTGTCTGTCTCTCTGTCCTCTCTCTCTGTCTCTCTCTCTCTCTCTCTCTCTCTCCTCTCTCTCTCTCTCCTCTCTCTCTCTCTCTCTCACGTTGGTCGGTATATACTTCGAGCAGCAGCATCAAGAATGACGAAGCAGTTAAGTGGAGGGGGGGGGGGGGGGGGGGGGGAGAGAATCGAACCAGAAAGCTTCTTGGGCCCACATCTTTGTCAATATGCTCGTTCGTTCGCGCCAATCCTATTTGATAGGAGACAAAGAGACACCCACACGAAGAGAGAGAGAGAGAGAGAGAGAGAGAGAGAGAGAGAGAGAGAGAGAGAGCAACTCATGCATATTTGTTTTTCTTTCTCTGCAGAACACAAGCAGGGTTTGTTTTTCCTCTGAGGAGGGCAGGTGGGGTGGTGCTCTATTGTGCAGTCATCGCATTATTTGTTTGCAAGCGAATGACCTCGCACTACGTTCTCTTGCTGTCTACCGCTTTAAAACGCAACTCGATATGCACAACAGTGTATTTATAGTTCACCATGATTTAGCAGTATTGTCGGAGGACACTCCAGTGAACAAATTCCGCCTACATGTCTGGGCTATGGGGTTATGCAGTCATCATTTAAACGGTTCCTGTGTTGTTGTTCTCGTTGCTGGTGTTGCTGCCGTCTTTTGATATTCTTGTCTTGGCAGTTGTTTTCTGCTAGTTTGGTTCCTAAATCGTGTGCCCGGGGAAAGGTGGGCTGGGGAAAAGTATTGTATATTGATAGCTCGCTTACATGGAGTTAAAAGAAGGGTTGGGGCTTAACATGTTAAAAAAACAAAATTTGGACGGCGACTCGGAATCAGCTCTCTCTCTCTCTCTCTCTCTCTCTCTCTCTCTCTCTCTCTCTCTCTCTCTCTCTCTCTCTCTCTCTCTCTCTCTCAATGAAGCGGCTTTGGTACTATGCGTAGCATACACTTGAATCGGTATGATCCACTGTCTGCTCATTATTTTATCATCATGTTTTCATATTCTTTTCTATTTTGTTCATCAGCTTGATGATTTTTTGGGGGTGCCTATTTAATTAATAATTTACCCTATTTACGTTTTTAGGAGGGTGGATGTAGGATGGTGGGTGGGATGATTACCTGCACCGATCTAACCTCACAGCAGTCACAAACCTGATTCTCAGACATGAAATCCAATGAATGGTTTAGGTGCGATATCTCTCGTGTTTACATTCCAAGAGAGGAAGGGTGGATGGAAAAGACAGGCAAGGAGTACGTGGCGTGCACGGGGGGGATTTGATCACATGACATTGGTCGATTTTTTTTTTTTTCTTGGGTTTTTTTTTTTTTTTTTTTTTTTTTTTTTTTTTTTTTTTTTACGCCAGTGCCAAGATACATGGTCTCTGATGCCGCTGAAGATGGCTCCTGCCTCCCGATGCAAGAATCTGACCTTATTTGGACCTACCAGTGCCTCGTCCTTCTCTTTCTCCTTCTCCTCTTTCTTTTCCGTCGTCATGATCTTCCAGGGTTCCGCTTCTGTCAGGCCCATACACGCAGGGGATCGATGACAGCAGCAAGGAAAAGGGAAAGGGGGGGGGGGGGGGGGGGGGGGGGGAGAAAGAGGGATAGAAAAGTCCTTGGTGTACGTCAAACCCTATAGACTACATACAACAGCCGTCATTAGCAGGAAAAGGCAGGGGAGGTAAGTGAAAAAGGAAAAGAAAAAGAAAAGAAGTCAAAAGCGAAAAGTCAAGGAAGTAAGAGAGAGAGAGAGAGAGAGAGAGAGAGAGAGAGAGAGAAGAGAGAGAGAGAAGAAGAAGAAGAAGAAGAAGAAGAAGAAGAAGGGCGAGCCAGACCAGAGACAGAAAACAGGCGTCCACGTACACCAACATGCGCGTGCGCGCGCAGGCACGCACGCACGCACGCACACACACACACACACACACACACACACACACACACACACACACACAACACAACACACGTTTTTTTTTCTTCTGAGTCGTCCTAGCGTCTTAAAAAAAAAAAAAACAGCGATTTTTTTTTTTTTTTTTTTTTTTTTTTTTTTAGGGAACCTAGTTTTCA
>CM065737.1:20747992-20762992 GCA_033310375.1 Conus canariensis | reverse complement strand
TAAAGAATCAACCGGTATTTGTCCAGTCAACAGAAAGCCTTAGAGCAAGGCCGTTGTTCTGTTTGATGTATACGCCATGCAGTTTGCCGCTCTACTCCGTGACAAGGTGAAATGTTTATATTCATGAGCGGTAGCGGTAGAGAGAGAGAGAGAGGGAGAGTTTATATAAGGTTACAGCTGCGAAACGTGACAGAGAGTCGAACACGGCAGGTGTGTTGAAATACGTGATGAGAATCTTCATGTTAACGTATTCGCTTTCCGAACGAACGTTAGGATGACAAAGTGTATGACGTCAGGTATAAAGATTAGAGCTGAGCTTATAATATAGCCTTTTTTTCTTGGAGAGAGAGAGAGAGAGAGAGAGAGATCTATAATTTACAGCAGGTAACATATTGGCTGAATTGGCTGGGTTTTTTTTTCCTCTTAACTGTCCGTAGCAATTCCGCTATAGAAGAAACAAGATGCCACAACACTGGCATCAAAATTCATCTGACAATATACAGTTACGAACAAGAGTTTATCATGAGATGGGTGCGCGCGCGCGCGCGCGCACACACACACACACACACACACACACACACACACACACACACACAACACACGTACATACAAACACTCGCGCGCGCACACACACACGCACATGCAGGAGAGAGAGACAGAGAGAGGGGTGGGGGGGGGGGGGGTCCTTTTCAATCCCATGCGTGCGTGTGCGCGGAGGGATCTGGAGTGTGGGCTTATTAATCGACATCAAGAATCAACCAGCAGGGCTCTGTTTGGTTGGCCAACAGACAAGGAAGGGGACAGCATGCGATATGTTTGATCGAGACTCTCTCTGGCCCCGCCATTTCCCGCTCGAACGCACTTCCTGTTACGTAGTATCAAGTTCTCTCCCTTCGATCCCCTTGCGGTAAAGTGCCGTGCTCTTTCCCTTTTGACTGAGTTGTCTCCCTGAGCAGTGTCAAATTGATACTTTTTTTTCTTCTTCTAAAACCGACAATACTGACAGCAGTGACTATAGAAACAATACAGTACCAAATTCGTTCATTTTCGTTGTATTATTTGTTTTTGTCTTGCCTGAAGAAGACCTAAAAGGTCGAAACGCGTTGTGTTTTGTCTTGTGACTCGTTTGTCCACGAGTCTCTTGGCGGTTCGCTAACATTTATTTAAGATTTGTATAGAAACAATGGTAATGATGATGAGAATGATTGTGACGTTTATCTTTTTTTTTTTCTTTTTCTTTTTTTTTTTTTTTTTTGATTTGTTTTTGTTTGATTAGTTCGACAATAATTCAGTTTCGTTACACGACCACGCGTTCCTTTATCAAAGAGAACATGGTAATGATTATATTCAGCATCCTTCTTAATACGCGATTTCCTTTCGTATAGCACAAGCGATTTACCGTTGCCTGTGTGCGGGAAAGAAAAAAAAAATAGCTGGACCCACCACGCAAAAATGGAAATGTTGTTCATCTAGTTCTAGGACAAAACACACAGGCAGAATAAAGACAACCATTCTGTCTGTCTGTCTGTCTGCCTCTGTCTTTGTCTCTCTCTTTCTGTCTGTCTGTCTCTCTTTCTCTCTCTTCTCTCTCTCTCTCTCTCTCTCGACGCCGTTCATATTTTCAACAACAAAAAAAAAAAAAAAAGCACTGCTCAGAATGCTCGAGGCCCTTGATGTATTCAGCCGTTGGCTGAGCAGGGAACCTTGAGGCAACCAAAGAGAGAGAGAGAAAAAAAGAAAAAATGTCTAATGCCCACACCTGATGACGGAGAAGAAAGATGAAGACTAGATGAAGATGAAAACAGGAGGGAAAGAAAAATAAAGGAAGCGCCCTTTCAGAAGCACTCATGTCCAGACAACTGCTGGGAGCTGTAATCAAAAGCCGCAGAAAGGTCGAGAAAACCACACAGCGCCGGTGTCGCGGCGAATTCATATGCTTGGAAGATACTGCGACAAGGACAGAACGTCTTAGAGAGGGGAAAAAATGTACCTCATATCTGTATGCCACGTATAGAGATGGCGTTAAAGATTCTAAATGGTTGCTAAAATGAATTACAGTTACAGCTGCAACAACCAATTCTAACAGTGACATCATTGCTGATTATCATAATCATCGTCATCTCCCATCTGTGACGTGATTAAGTGAGTACCTCTTTTTTCTTTTATTTGTTTGACGTCATAAATCATTCAGCACAGGTTGTGTTAATGAAATCTATTTGGTCGCTTCCTTTTCACGTATGTAGTGTTTCTGAATGTAATATCAGAGAGAGAGAGAAAGAGAGAGAGAGAGAGAGACAGACAGACAGACAGACAAGAGGCAGAAATGTGTGTGTGTGTGTGTGTGTGTGTGTGTGTGTGTGTGTGTGTTGGGAGGGGGGAGGGATAGGGTGAAGGAAAGAGAATGACCAATGAAAGAAACGAGGTTTTTTTTCTTCAATGAGCTTAAAGAATAAGCACGCAACAGGCTTGTTTTATAGCTCATCTTAATACTAAAAAAAATCAATGGGCATGGAAAGCACAATTTGAAACCGAGAAACAATCTATGCAAATATAGCGCATATTCATGTAGAACATCGATTGCGTTAGGGAGAAGAATTTTTTTAAAAAAAAAAAAAAAAAGGGAGCACACAACATTCGCATGATCCGTCTCTCAAATCTTTCACACATTGAGTCTCGCAAGCGATAACCTCCACCTCCACCACCACCATATACTACCACCACCACCACCATCACCTCCTTCCCCCTCCACTATACCATATCTCACTCCACCCACTCTCTTCCACGTCCCTTCCCGACCCATCCTCAGCCTGAAGTGCCTTCATGTCCGCAGTACGAGACTAAAATTTATGGTCAATCCCAGATTGCTTTCACACGTTTCCACCTTTTAATTCGCGAATATGTGCGTGCGTGCATGTGTGTGTGTGTGTGTGTGTGTGTGTGGTGTGTGTGTGTGTGCGTCATGGAAGACTTAAAGTCTTTCGGTAAGTTTGCTTTATGGCGAAAAGATGTCAAGTGTAATCGCTTCGTTACGTCAGAAAGTCTTAGGGACGCGGTGGGACACTTGAGAACATGGTGCAGACGGCGTGGGGATGTACTGTGTCAGTCAGGTGCAAAGTCCGGGAAGTGAAAGGAAATATATTTCTCTGTCTGTCATTGTCCTTTCGGTCTGTCCTGTCTGTCTGTCTGTCTGTATCTGTCTCTGTCTCTGTCTCTGTCTGTCTCTCTCTCTGCGTGTGTGTGTGTGTGTGTGTGTGTGTGTGTGTGTTGTGTGTGTGTGTGCGTGCGTGCGTGCAACGCCTGTCTTCAGTTCCCCTAAAAAAAAAAAAAAGCAGTGATTACAGATATAATCACAAAAAGGATTATCTCAATTTTTCAGTTTCAATCTTCCTTCAAGACAAACACTTATGCTCTTGCAAGGAAAAAAACAAAAACGAATGGGGAAAAAAATTAACACGATAATTTCTGAACGATTCTCCTCAGCAATAATAGACGGTTCCGCCATGGTTATGAGGAGACCCTCTTTCTCCTCCCCCCCCCCCCCCCCCCCCCCCCCCTCAATAAATCATACCACGCCAGCTCCGTGAGTGGAGGAGAGACATATTTCCTTGGTGCGTCGACGACAATATTTCACAAGGGGATCAGCGCCACCATTGATCACCAAACAATGCCCAGTGCAAATTAGCCATATTAAGCACCATCGTCTTCTGCCACAGGTGGCAGGTTTCCACGGATGGTGAGACCAGACCTCGGCTTAAATAACCCCCCCTCCCCCCCCCCCCCCCCCCCCCCCCCCCGCCCCCCATCCCCCCTATCCCCAGCCACCCACCCCTTTCCAACCTCAAGCACACACACACACACACACAACACACACACACACCACACACACACACACCACACACACACACACACACACACACACACACACCACACACACACACACACACACACACACCACACACACACACACACACACACACACACACACACACCACACACACCACACCACACACACACACACACACACACACACACCACACACACACACACCACAACACACACACACACCACACCACACACACACACACACACACCACACACACACCACCCTTCTCCTCCTCCACTCGCCCCACCTCCTCACCCACCCGCTCTTCATCCCCATCATTCCACACACACACACTCTCTCTCTCTATCTCTCTCTATCTCTATCTCTCCTCTCTCTCATACAGACAGACACAGAGAGAGAGAGAGAGAGAGAGAGAGAGAGAGAGAGAGAGAGAGAGACGTGGTGTAAATTAGCCGTATTAACATTTGGCGCGGCTCCCACCTCGGCGTGGGTACCCCGGACAGAGACCGGGGGCCTGGCCGGCCGATGCCGCGGAGACCTTCTGTCAGGGAACAGAGAGCACGTTCTGGAACTGACCGACGAGACGACATCTCTAGAACTCTGGTGCCTCCTCCGCATCAGTTGTGCCCCCCTGCGGCGGTCGGTCGAGACTTCCCAGGAAGGGTGGTGGAAGTGAAGTGATGGGGGTGGGGTGGGGATGGGCTGTGGCGAGGGGAAAGGGGAGAGAGAGAGGGGGGGGGGAATGGGGGATTCTGACTGTGAGACACAGCTGTTTAGCCTGTGTGAGGAATGCTGTTGCATGGGTTTAGAAAGCTTCATTTCAGTGAAGGAAAAAAAAATGCCCACGTCAAATGACTAATGCCCTCGCCAGAGAAAGAAAAAAAAAAGAAGGGGGGGGGGGGGGGGGGGGGGGGGGGGGGGGGGGGGGGGTGGGGGGGGGGGGGGGGGGGGGGGGGGGGGGGGGGGGGGGGGGGGAAGAAAAGGAAGAAGGAAAAGGGAAAAAAAAATCGCTTCGGGGATAAGTACCATCAGCTAAATCAAAAATGAATTCACTTGATTTGAAGGAATCAGAAAATGAGCTTTACTTCAGTAGAAAAGTGTTTTAGCCTGAGTAAGAAAAAGCTTCACTTCTGTGAAAACAGATTTTTTTTTTCTTGTCGAAGTAAAAAAAAAAAAAAAAGAAAAAAAAAAAAAAAACACCGGCTTCAGCAAATGTCCTCGCCCAAGAAAAATGTCCTCGCCCAAGTGAAAAACGGCTTCTCTTCGGTGAAAAATGCCCTCACTGAAGTGGAGAAAAAGGATCCAGCTCAGTGAAAAATGCCCTCGCCTAAGTGAACAATGGCTTCTCTTCGGTGAAAAATGCCCTCATCATAGTTTAAAAATAACGGCTTTTCCTCGGTGGTCACATTCTCTCGCTGAAGTTCCAGATGCCATCAGCTGAGTGAAAAATGCTCTCACCTGTATGGAAAATTGTTTCACCTCAAGCGAAAAAAGCTCTCGCCTAAGGAGGGGGGGGGGGGGGGGGGGGGGGGGGGGGGGGGGGGGGGGGGGGGGGGGGGGGGGGGGGGGGGGGGGGGGGGGGGGGGGGGGGGGGGGGGGGGGGGGGGGGGGGGGGGGGGGGGGGAGGATAAACGGTCTCGCGCTCTATGGATAAACGCCTTCCGCGGTATTTCGGTCTTTATTCATTATGTTCAGCCAGTCTTTCTTTCCTTCTTTCCCCCCTAACAACTCCCACCCCCACCCCATCCGCTTCTCTTACTGTGTTCACAGACCAATGATTTAAAATCCGAAAAAAGTGAACGCCCCTGGACAGATTTCTCCTGGCAGTGACAATTTTATGGGGGAGACGACAGCGCCGAGATGGGGGAATGGAGGGGTCATATTTTAGGAGTCGAGATAAGCTGGTTTGTCGCCTGTCGCCTTTGTCTTCATCGGGGCCTCTCCTGTCTGCCAGAGCGGCGTTCCCGTGGTGAAATATGCCCATGCTTCGGAATCCAGTCTCTGGCTGGCATCGTCACACCTGGTCGGACAGAACTTGCACGCACCTGTTCTATATACAGCAGAGTAATGTTACTGTGTTGCTGCTGTTGTTGTTGTTACTGTTGCTTTTGTTGTTGCTATTGTTGTTGTTGTTGCTGTGTGTGTGTGTGGGGGGGGTGTGTTCTAGGGATGAGGGTGAGGAGGGTGGGATGAGGGTGGATGGGGAGAAGAGATATGGGGGGGGGGAGAGAGAAGGAGCAGCGGGGTGGGGGTGGGGGACGAAGATGGAGGGGGTATGATAGGGACAGAGGGTAGGGAGGAGAGTACACTTTGTAACAGGCGACTTAATAATCCTTGAAACCCGCAATGTTTCATGTCCGCCGGTCAGTCTGTCTGTTGTTTGTTTGTTTTGTTTTGTTTTGTTTGTCTGTCTGTCTGTCTGTCTCTGTCTGTCTCTGTCTCTGTCTGTCTCTGTCTGTCTGTCTGTCTGTCTGTCTGTCTGTCTCTCTCTCTCTCTCTCTCTCTCTCTCTCTTCTCTCTCTCTCTCTCTCAATGACAAAGGAAACTATCAACAGTACCAAATTAGTCTCTTATGCAACGTAGAATGCCATATGAAGAACGTAGAATGGCAGGGACAATGGAAGACAGCATCCGTGCCAGATCGATGCCGTCGATTCTGAGCTACAGTTTTGTTCAGAGACTGGCCTTGAAGCCTCATTTTCTGTGGGCGATGATGATAGTAACAAAGAACGAAGAAGGAAGGGAGAGACGGAAAAGGAAAGGTGAAAAAGTTGATAGAAAGAATCTTTTCTTAAAGAAGGAGAACGCAGAAGTTGAACGAAAAAGATTTAGAAGAAGAAAAAAAAGCTTTCGAAGGAACAGGAAGAATGATAGAAAAAGAAGAGGAAGAACGAGAAGAAAGAAAGAAAGAAAGAAAGAAAAAGGAATCGAAGAAGAAAAGGATGAAGACAAGAAAAATAGGAAGAAAATGTGGGGAAAAGAAGAAAGATGAAGCAGAAGTAGAAAAGTAAAGAAGAAGAAGAAGTAGAAGAAGAAGTTCGCAGCAAGGAAACGAGCATTTAAATGGTAAGAAAATCGCCTTCCGACTGATTCCCTCTCCCTTCAGACATCACTGACGTTTAAGGTTATCTCACATGTTCCGCTGGATTAAATCAGAATTGAGCTAGGTGCAAATACAGAAGGCGGGGCTTCGCCGCCAATGCATCTCATTTCCATAAATCCCTATGTGCTCCTCGCCGTTCGGAGGTCCAGAGGGAGGGGATACGCGAGATTGCTTCCTGGCAGCCAGTGTTTAACCGGACGATTGTCAGCAAAAATGGAAGCGGAATTTGATAGGTATCGTCGTAAGGCGTCCGCTCGCACAGGCGTTTCCATCTTTGCGAAGGTTTTGGGTTGCTTGCTTAATTCACTTATTGTGATGCGCGCTGACGAGATGACTGGCTGGTTCTCTCCCCTTCCCAGTCCTACCCTCACCTCTCCCTCCTTCTCTCACCCCCCCTCCCCCGTCTCTCTCTCTCTCTCTCTCTCTCCCTTACTGTGCGTGTGCGTAAGCAGGGAAGGAGAGGCCCCCCGCATTCAGCTGTGGAAGTGGGATAGGTCTATACCTTTTTTTCTCGCATCAGAACTACGTCACACACCTCACACACACACACACACACACACACACACACACACACACACCCCTTGCCGACTTACCAATCGATTGCTCACGCTTGGTTCTTTATCCGAATCTTCAGACCGTGCTGAATCAAGAAGGTAGAGAAGGGGGCACGGGAAGGCGGTGAAATGTCTGGCAATATATTTGGCAAACACAAGACATCTTACACGACAGAGCGGTTCTGAATATTATACCCGCGGAAAGTGTTGGATGAAAGGCGATCGGAACTCATATAGCGGGAAGGCCAGATGGTAAAGAAGAGCCGGGTAGGGTTGGGGGTATAGGGCAAGGGGGAGGGAGGGGGGGAGGGAAACGGAAGGGAGGGGAGTGAGGGGGAGGAGGGACACCGTAACCATGACTTTGAAGGGAATTGATTATCCTCGACCAAACATGATTCCTCCCACCTTCCGAACCATCCTCTGCCTCTTCTGTCGCCCCCCCCCCCCCCCCCCCCCACTCCCCTTCTCTCCCACTTCTCTGCTCCTACTTTTTTTTTTTTTTTTTTTTTGCCATTCTTCTTCTTTTGAATAGTGGAGGTAGGCGTGTTCTAAATATAAAGGCCTAAAAAGCAACCCCCCCCCCCCCCCCCCCCCCCCCCAGGAAACATTGCGACACTGAATACCGAATGATCTCACAGAAAGCGAAGAGATTACTGCGCTCTTTAACTAAGTATGGCTTTGTAGCAGCGTCATGTTCTTTCTCTACCTCCTCCTCCACTTTCTTGTCCTCTTAACTCTTGTAACGGCTCTTAGTGATCGCCATAAAACGAAGAAGGAAAGAAAGAAAGAAAAACAAAAGAGAAGAAGGAAAAAGACAGAAAAGACCTGTCACCAGTTATGTCTTTCCTTCACCGATACCTTCCGTCCCCACTTATGAAAAAGGGCGTTTTTTTAATGTTCAAACTTGCCTCCTGTCGTACAAATCAAGATTTTAATGTAAATCTTTAAATATAACAAAGGACCACATCTATATGATCTGGACTTATAAACGTAAATGACCCGTCGTCGTCTTAAACTTTGAATATATGAAAGTATCACATCTATACCATCTGGACTTGGAAAACAACAACAACAGCAACAACAAAACCGACTCGTCATCGTCTTAACTGAGCACAACACGACAAGGATCGCAGACTCGTCAGGCAGCACGTGAGATACTAGGAAGACTGGTGGACCCTGAAGAGAGGAAGCACGCTGAGGTGGTATAGTGGACAGGTGACAAAATCAACCGCCGGACTGCCCAAGACCGTTCTCTAAGGACGCAGACCAGAGGAAGAGGAGACGGTGCAGACAGAGACACGGGTGGACACACCGTTTTGCTGGAAGGACCGGTCAGTGCTTTGCCCGCAGTTCAACCAAGCCGCTTAGGCCCGCAGCTCTAACTCTGAGGTGCAGGTAGACAACCGGTGCTGTACACTTTCATCCATTGCAGCGCCCCCGCACGGCTCCGTTAGGGCTCCGGGGCTAGTGGCAGTGACTGATTGAATGGGTAGGTTGCCCAGATTCTGAACGGATCTCCAGGTCTAGTGGCAGTGACAGATTGAATGGGTAGTAGGTTGCCTAGATTCTGAAAGGATATCCGCATGCATCTCCATCACGACTTTTTTCTTTCGAAAATTGTTTCGATCTGGATCGGAAAAAAATGGGAATGAATATGGAGAGGAAAGGGGTTGGATGGGGGAGAAAAGGGAAAGGAGAATGGAGGACTGAGATGCAGATGCTGTGAGAAAGTGAGAAAGGAGGCGTGAGACTTGAAACGGGGACCGGGATCACTATGTCTGCATGAAAGAGAAAATGATAAATGATAAATAACAGCGGCACATTGATTGAAAAAAATCTTTGTCCCACATAGTCCGTCAAGACAATATCAATCTTGTTTGTACTGAAGATGAAAGCGTTTTACTCTGAAAAAAAACAAAAACCGAAGCAACAGCCAGGCTGTTTAAACCTCTCTTTTCTCTCTCTCTCTCTCTCTCTCTCTCTCTCTCTCTCTCTCTCTCTCTCTCTCTCTCTCTCAGCCTTCAGATTTAGATTATTTGGTTGCATAGATGTCATACGTCCACTGGAACGGAAAACAAATGCAATCACAACCACTACGATGTAAAATATCTTATGTCAATAAAAAACGAGAGAGAGAGAGAGAGAGAGAGAGAGAGAGAGAGAGAGAGGAGAGAGAGAGAGAAGATCGCCCCGTCCGCAAAGCAAATAACATCTTTGCAAGAAGCTGGAGCGACCAGTTCTAGCAAATGATCCTCCCTTTCCCCACCCCGTCTGCCTGCTCGTCGCTAAGTGCACGTGAAACCAGAGTTCAGTCACCGAGGCCAAGAAGAACCGGAGCATCATACCTGTCAATGATAGCTTACTGTTTCGAAACAGGAAGTTTGAGATATCAAGAGCCTCCAGGTCAGATCACCTCATTCGGTGGTCGATCATCAGCAGATGAATTGCCTTCCCTTGTGCCATTTTGAAAGACTGTAAATGTCAACCTCTTGAAGGGAGGGGGAAATATAGTCCATTGAAATATCACATGCAGCGAGTCCTTTTGTTGTTGCTTCTTCGCGGCTGCTTGGGTGGGACGACAAGGAGGAGACATGAAAACGTGGATCGAAATCTGTTGACATCTGGAAATATATATATATATATCTCCCTCTCTCTCTCTCTCTCTCTCTCTCTCCTCTCTCTCTCTCTCTCTCTCCCTCCCTCCCTCTCCCTCTCTCTCTCTCTCTCCCTCTCTCTCTCTCTCTCTCTATCTCTCCCTCCCTCCCTCTCCCTCTGTGTGTGTGTGTGTGGTGGTGTGTGTGTGTGTGTGTGTGTGTGTGTGTGTGTGCGTACGCGCGTGCGTGCGTGTGCTTCTAATGACATGTTGAAACTGAATCCAAAGTTTTGGTGGCTCCTGGTTGACAGTTGAAATGATGAGTACGTACATTGCTGACGTCATAATTATTGCAACATTTCTTTTAAAATTATTGATATTGTGTAGAAAACTAAAAAGGACGACCATTGTTTCGTTCAAAAACAAAAAACAAAAAACAAACCTGGAAAAAATGTATGTTACGAGCTGCACGACCGGATGGGTTTAATATTAACAATATGAACTGGCTCACTGAGAGGTTAAAAAGGGTGAACAAATCAATGAGACCAAAAGAAGAAGAGGGGAATGTCACGATTTTAGAGGAGTTATTTTGTTTGTTTCGTCTTTGTAAGAAAAATGTTGTTATAGTTTTGTGTGTTTGTTTATATTTTTAAGATTTGCTCTGATAAACGACGGGTTTGGGGGGGGGGGGGGGGGGTTCGTTTTTTTTGTTTGTTTGTTTGTTTGTTTTTTTCAAATTGCAAAACCATTGGAAGAAGTGGGGGGACAGCTGGGGCGAAATGGAAGAGAAGGACGTAGGGACTGTGAAAGGGAGGTGAGAAAGGGTGTAGCTTAGGGAAGGGCTTTTTCGTCAGTTTGTTGGAGGCAGGGATGGGGGTGGGGTGATGACTTTTACTTACAGATGACACATTATTTATTGAGACTGAATATAATCTGATTTTGCTTGTTTGAAACCTCTTCTATTGTTACGCACAGCATGGCGCAGAATCATTCAGTATAACTTCTTCTATTTATTTATGTTCCCCCTTCAGCGTTCTATTTTTTTTTTAATGCAGGTAAACATTAATTGTCTAGTTAGTTAGTTACTTGTAGTCTACAGATCCAACATCACACTTTTTGCCTGTTTTATTGTTCTATTAAACAGTCAGAATCAGCCAGTGTTACTTATGCTTGTTCCTGTGGTAGTGTTCAGTCTCACAGTAGTAGAATAGATCGTCCGAGTCTGTAAGGATCAATACGCTTTCCATTTAGACATGTTCCCGTCTAGGAGTTGACGGGACTGGCCTGACCTGACAAACTTGTGAGGAAACGGCTTGTGTTCTGTGTATACATGTTCCTGACTGAATGGGCTGACAGACTGGGCCTGAGTCAGAAATGGGTTTCCTCATTTATACATGTTCCTGTCGCCATACGCACGGAAAAAACCACGAGAAATGCCTACCAATTAGAGGTCGTGACTATGTAAGTCGTCATTATCATCTCCGTCTCGTTCGGTTTTCTCGTGAATTGCTGGTGTCCATGTGTGTGTGTGTGTGTGTGTGTGTGTGTAGCCTGGCGTTCCTCATAGACCATACAAGCAGTCAACAAACAGTCCGCCAGACCTCTCTGTCCTTGGCAGCCTTCTACAGCTGGGGGGGGGGGGGGGGGGGGGGGACAGCCATGTTCCATTTGTTTGGTGTCTGTTCCAAGGTTCTGACTCTAGCAGTCGAGTTTCACAGCATGCCTCGCTTCTGCTCGTATTTGGGAGTTCTCGCTTCTAGGCTTGCCTGGTGATCTTTGACGCAGGTTACCCAATAATTAGTACAATCCACCACCTGCACTTCCTTCCCTTGATCTTGTTCTCAGCTGATGGTCAGGGCGTTCTTTGCCAGAGGTCGACTTTGCTGATGATGTAGAAGAGATTTGTAAGTGTAATGGCGAGGGAAAAAAGAGCGATACATCGTTGGATATTCTTTTTGACGTCGAGCTCTCCAAGACAGTCTTGATCTTGCTTCCATTCAGGTTTAAGTTGTAAATGCAACCCAGAAGGTTTTAATCAGCGTGTCTTGATTAGTTGGTGTGTCAGCAAGAACTACGGAACCGATTCTAACGAAACTTAGCGGGAAAACAGGCTGTGTGGCCCAGGACGAATTCTTCAAGTTATGATGTAGATCCGAGCTACGGATCCGGATTAAAACGTGGCTCCAGGCTCTGTTCGACTTTGGTCGAGGTCCGCATCCTGTGTGTGGAACTACGTGATTCGCTGAACACAGCGAAATTTTCTCGCGATTGGTGGAGATTCGGAACTGTGTTTATGTGCTGTCGGGAGCGATGAACTCTGGGGGGAAAAAAGTAGGAGGTGTTGGAAATGGCAGGGAAACCTTGCTGCTCCCCGGGACATTCAATCGTTACTTCCACCCTGGAATGGAAAAGGCAAATCTTATTTGCCCTGACTGATTCTCTCGCCGTCACTTCTGACATTCCACAATTCAAAGCGCACGTGATGTTTATGTGGGTCTGGGATGGGTTTTTTTTTTTTTTTTGTTTTTTTTTATTTAAGTGCCCTTTAAAAGAGTGGTTGCAGCATGGTGTCTTTGTCTTGAATGTAGGCGAAATCACGCAGTAAAGGGATTTTTTTCTTAATCCAGCATGACCCCCCCCCCCCCCCCCCTTTTTTTTTTTTTTTTTTTCTTCTTTTATATGTTGTGTTTCTACAACAAACTAATGGAGCAGCATGCACTCCTTACACCCACTCCATCTTCCCCTGAGATTGACAAGATCCATACGTTAGGCAATGAGGTGGGGAAATAAGGAGCCTTTCGCCTTTTGAAATGGTCTTGAGTCGTGGAGAGAGAGAGAGAGAGAGAGAGAGAGAGAGAGAGAGAGAGAGCATTTTGATTTCTGTAGTGACCTAGTTTGGTTACATTTCCTTTACGCCCACCTGACTTCGAACCCTTCTCCGCCACCCCACCTCCTTTCATCTCTCCCAAAATCCCTCCCCACCCATCTCCCCCCCCCCTTCTCTCGGTGTGTGTGTGTTGTGTGTGTGTGTGTGTGTGTGTGTGTGTGTGTGTGTGTGTGTGCACAACCTCGTGTGCGTTTTTGTCTCTTATACTTTTGTCGATTCAGAAACTACATCTCTCTCTCTTCTCTCTCTCTCTCCTCTCTCTCTCTCTCTCTCTCCAGCGTATCATCCTAACTTCCCTCCACCCTTTCTCTCATCACGTTCTCCTCCCTACTCGGCCCTCCTTCCTCGTCGTCCACCTCCCAATGATTGCAGCAACCCCGGTCCGGTGACAATCACGATTGGCTGTCCGTCATACTGATTCCGGGGCCTATTATTCTGTGAACTGATGGTGGAACATGTATGGCCAATAGCGCTGTGATACATGTAGTGGTTGAATCTAACCCCCCCCCCCCCCCCCCCCCTTTTCCCACTCAGGTTTTTTTTTTCTTCTTTTAAAAATGCGTTGGATTGCATTCTTGTTCTGAGTCTTTCATTGTTCGCGTTTGGTTGGTTGGTTGGTTGATTGGTTGGTTGATTGGTTGTGTTCTTATTCGCGCTACACTTTTTTCGCTAATTGTATTATTATTATTTTTTTTTTTTTTGTTAGTTCATCAAGTCATATCAGTCGGGTTCACTTTTAAGAGTACGTTCACATGTTTGTTGAGATGTTCGTTTCTTGGTATGTTCCGTCGAGCGTCTTCCGCACATCTGCTTTCACAACATCACACAGAAACAACACGCAATCTGACACTTACAGCATTAAGGGGTTATGGGCCCTGTTTGCCAATCTGAGAAATCAACACTCATCCCCCTCCCTCTCCGTCCTCATTCTCTCTCTCTCTCTCTCTCTCTCTCTCTCTCTCTCTCTCTCTCTCTCTGTATTTTCTCTAATCCCACCCACCCCCTCCCTTTCTCCCTTCGTCCCTCCACTTCCACCCCCTCCCCACCTTCTATGAAACAAGAATAAGCTTTTTCCAACGTGCAGAAAAAAAAAAGAAAAAATCGGCAGCGAATGAAAGGATGAAATGGAATCCAGCTCCTGAGCAGTATTCGCCGTTACATTAGCATACTTGGATGGGAAGCAGTTTTTCCCCGTCCTCTTCTCACTGGGTAAGTGGTCCATGTTGGCCATTGTGTGGGCCTGTGGGTATGTAAACTTGGGCATGAGAGCGTTAAATCGAAAACAAACTGACTGGGGAAATTCGACAGGCAAGGCAAGGCTTGGTTCGTTTTGTTTTGGAAAACACACAGACACAGACACAGACACACGCAGACACAGACACACACACAGACACACACACACACACGCACACACACACACACAACACACACACACACACACACACACACACACACACATTCACACAGACGCACGCACACACACAAAGCTGTGTGGTAATGAAACTTGTTCTTACGGGAAAAAAATGATGGTGAACTTCTTCATCTTCTTCTCTGTCTCTCTCTCAGACACACACACGCACGCACGCACACACGCACGCGCGCGCACGCACACACGCACGCACACACAACACACACACACACCACACACACCACTACACACACCACACACACACAATAGCATATAGGTCAGTGATTACAGTGGTATGGGGGAATAAGTAAACAGAATACAGACAGAGGCTCGATCTGCTCTCTATCCCTCCTTCTGTGCGTACGTGTGTGTGTGTGTGCTGGAGTGTGTGTGTGTGTGGGTGTGTGTGGGTTAGTGTGTGTGTGTGTCTCTCCTCTTTCCGCTCTCTCTCTCTCTCTCTCTCGCTCTCTCTTTTCTGCTCTTCGACCACAGATCATTGAGTCAGAGAGACCGCGCCGTCTACTTGTGTTTTGCACAGGTTGGTCGAAATGACTAAACGGCCAGCATCAAGGGAAGAGTTGGGGAAAGGAGGGGATAGGGAGGGGGCTGCA
>CM065737.1:20740796-20747892 GCA_033310375.1 Conus canariensis | reverse complement strand
CTGTCTTTTTTTTTTTTTTTTTTTTTATTAAAGGCAAAACTGGACGTTCCACTGAAGATCTCTGCCACCACCACCACTATCACCACCACCCCTCTTCCGTTCCTTGCCGTTTCAATGTCTTTTACGAACGAGACCCCATCCCCTTCAAGAACTTCTGTGGCTTTTGGTTTCCAGAACATATACGCCTCTATTAGGCGCTGTACAGATCAATAGAGGTTGTAAAGAGATGCAGGAAAACTCCCGTGACTACGCCGTACATATTTGTAGTTTAAAAAAAAAATAAACGGTCAGACGTCTGTAAACAACTCAGAAATTTTTTAAACAGTCAGACGTCTGTAAACAACACACACACACCACACACACACACACACACCACACACACACACACACACACACACACACACCACACATGCGCGTGACAGCGCGCTTGCTTTCACACGCAGAGAGAGAGAGAGCGAGAGAGAGCGAGAGAGAGCGGAGAGAGAGAGAGAGAGAGAGAAGTATAAATGTCTATATTCTCTGAGTAACAAGAACAAAGAGAAAGAGAAAAAGACACAAAAAGGAGTTTGTAATAATTGCAACCAACACAAAATGTACTCTGTAAAACAACAGCAATACTAACAATAACATGAACAACAGACAACAGACCCTTTTTAAACACCTTGTCGACACGCCCAGTCGTGATTGACATGATAATAAAGGCATGTCCCCAGCTTTGGAAATAAACCTGAAAAGGAAGGAAGGAGAAAAGGGGAAACAGGAAGAGAAGAAAAGAAAAAGAGAGGAGGAAAAAAAAAAAACGTAGACCCCCCTCCTCCCCGTCTCCCCCCCCTCCTCCCCCACCTTCCATTAATTATTCTATAGAAAGGACAGAATGGAGGGAGGAGGAGGGGAAGGAGGGGGAGAGGGAATAAAGAAGGCATATGATGTAATGCGTTTGAAAAGAAAAAGTGCGTCACGGACTTTGCCCGACGAAAAAAAAAAAAAAAAAAAATGGGACTTCCTTTCATTTAAAAGCGAGCCTCCCACCTACCCACCATCCTCTCTCACCCCCCCCCCCCCCCCCCTTTTTTTTTTTTACTTAGGATTTTTTTTTTACCCAGGATTTTTTTTTTTTTTTTTAAACCCAGGATTTTTTTTTTAACCCAGGATTTCGGGAGGTCGTTATTCAGAGGTTGGGTCGTACACAGTCGTTCCGACGAGTACCGATTCCCATGAGACCCTTAACAACAACAACAACAACAACAACAACAACAACAACAAAAGAAGAAGAAAAGAAAATCTTTGATAAAGGAAAGACCTCGTGTATAGACTTGCCGTCACGAATTAAGAAGGATTCCTAATCGTTAAGAAAGACTTTCACCCTTTTAAATTCCTTTTTTTTTGTCCAAGATTTTTTAAAGGTCGTTGTACAGTGGTCCTAGCAAACTAAAAAAAAAAAAGAAAAAAAAAAGAAATAATCAATACATCTCAATAACAAAGGCGATTTTTTTTTAGCTGTATTGATGTGTATGAAAAGGACAATTCGTAAACTTGATGTAATAGTTTAATAAAGATAGTGGTTTTCATTAATCATGATATGCTTTTAACTACTTAATTTAAACAAATCTTCTAAATAAACTTCTGCTTCCTTGATGAGGGGCTCTATAGAACTGAAATCGCATCTGCCATACTTAATGATAGAATTTTAACCTTGACAGAGAGTTGCTTCGGGAATGGGGTCTAACGTAGGCCAGTTTGTTCAAAGTCCTTGGACACTTGCTTCATTGCTGTCGGCAAAAAGTGTGTGCGTGTGTGTGTGTGTGTGTTGTGTGTGTGTGTGTGTGTGTGTGTGTGTTTCTATCTAATTAGTTCTTGTCTTAAACTTGACTCGTTCCCCATCATTCTGTGTCTTCCCTTTCTATTTTTGCCCTCGCCTTTGTCTTTTTCATTGCGTTTTCTCAACGGAGGGAGGACAGGACGTTGATGAGGGGGGATGAGGGGTAGGGTTGGAGATGGGGATGGGGGTGGGGATGGTAGAAGATCAGTTGTTCAGGACACAGCCAAAAAGGCCACAACCAAGAAGTGGGATCAGTCACTGATGGATCGGACTTCTAGGTGCACATCCTGTGACCTCCCTCAGAGGGGGGTGTGGGCTGAAATCTCGCCTTCTCTCGAGACAACCTCGTTCTGGCTGGGAGCAAACGCGTGCTTTTGCCTGCGTCACTTCCGGAGGTCCGGAACCTCGCATCTGCCTCTCTCGGGGAACGAGAGTTCGGGTGGTTGTGGTGGTGGTGGTAGGGAAGGTGGGGGGGGGGTGGAGCTCGTGTGGGGAGGGTGTTGGCGAGGGAGGGATGCGCATGGGTGGAGATAGGGGTGGGATGGGGTGGAGAAAACTGTCGCGAGTCAGGGTGATTCATTATCCCGAAAAAAAGGGAGATAGAGGGAGGAGGGTGTGAGAGGAAATGAGTTATATAGAGATAATGAAGAGAGAGAGAGAGAGAGAGAGAGAGAGAGAGAGAGAGAGAGAGGAGGAGAGAGAGGAAGGGCACGTTGGGTTGGACTTCGACTTTTTTATTGACTTATATGGATTTGGACTCTTCTTATCCAAATAGCATATAAGAATGCCTATCAAGGCATTTGCTAATCTGTTAAAGCAGTAATCGAAGAGAGAGAGAGAGAGAGAGAGAGAGAGAGAGAGAGAGAGAAGAGAGAGAGAGAGACGGTTTAATGGGACATGGAGAAAGACAGAAGAGAGACGGAAAAAGAGGGTGTGCGGAAGGGGGCGATTCAGGGAGGGAAAAGCAGAGAGAAGGAGAGAGAAAGATGTGTTAAGAGACAAAGACAATATTATTCTGCCATTTTCTTTTTCTTTTTTTTTTTTTCTTTTTGGCCAGAGGTATAGAGAGAACAAGAAGAGAATGGAGAAAAACAGAAGGAAAGAGGGTGGGGGCTAGGGGGCAGGATGGGTGCAATGAAAAATAATGAGGGGGGGGGGGATGGAGGGGGAGGGGAAGGGAGGAAGGCTGACAAACATACCGGCTCATTGTTCAAGACAGACAATATAAAAGAGTGAGCGGCAATGCTTTCTAATCTTAAACCACATCGAAAAAAACGTAGGAGTCAAAACAACAGAAAGCATATTATGAGAACACTTTCGCTGTATGAGCCTCTCTCTCTCTCTCTCTCTCTCTCTCTCTCTCTCTCTCTCTCTCTCTCTCTCTCTCTCTGGGCGCATTCATTTGTGCTCAGACTATACTTGTGTCAGTTTTACAGAAGCCACAGTTTTGGCGAAACCTACCATGTTGTATCACCTACAAACGTACACACACACACACACACACACACACACACAACACACACACCACACCACACACACACACACACACACACACACACACACACACACACATACGTGCTGCCTCACCCAGAAATGCACATGCACACACTCGCGCACACACAAACATACAAGCACGCACACACATACGCACGCAATCAGGTCTACTCTCATAAACACTTCACATGCACACTCGTATCGAGCTTTGAGGACAGCGCAATTTGCTCAAGTGTGTATGTAGTGTGCTTCGTTGAGGGTCTACTGACATATTTATTGTGCCATATATTCGGATCCCTCCCCCCCCCCCCGCCCTCTCTCTCTCTCTCTCTCTCTCTCTCTCTCTCTCTCTCTCTTATATGTCATTCCCATCTCTCCCTCTTACGTCTCTCTCTTACTTGCCAAATCCATAAAACTGGCAAAACACGCACACACACACACACACACACACACACACACACACACACACGCACGCACGCACGCACGCACGCACGCACGCATACACGTACACACACACACACACGCGCACGCACGCACGCACGCACGCACGCGCGCACACACACACACACACACACACACACACACACACACGCACACACACACACACGCACGCACACTCACTTACACGCAGGCACGCACGCACGCAGTTATGCACGTCGGCATACACACAAACACATACAACGACTTAGCATTCTGTTTCCCTCTGCATCTGCCTCCTAGAGTCCGACTTCGTCTAAGTGTTGTTTGTCATTCTTTTCCTATAGTGTCTGTCTGTCTGTCCGTTTGTCTCTCTGTCTGTCTGTCTGTCTGAGTGACTGTCCGTCTATCAATCTGTCTGGGTTTTTTTTTTTTTTTTTTTTTTTTTTTTTTTTGGCGTTTGTCTCTGTCTTTCTGTTGTTTGTCATTCTTTCTGCCATAGTGTCTATCTGTGTGTCTGTCTGTCGGTCTCGTTCTGTCTCTGTCTCTTCTCTTCTCTCTCTCTCCTCTCTCTCTCTCTCTCTCTCTCTGTCTCTTTCGCTCTCTCTGTCTCTCTCTGTGTCTATGTGTCTGTCCGTCTGTCTGCCTGCCTATGTGTTTGTCTGCGCGCGCACGCGCGTGCACACACACATACACGCACACACACACACACACACACACACACACACACACACACACACACACACACACACACACACACACACACACACACAGACAGAACACATATTTGTAAACACCTAAAAATAAAAGCCAGCAGTTCGGATCGTTCATGCCGACATCATTTTGAAATGATGTCACGTAGAATGCTATACAAGTGGTACCTCACTCTGCCACGGAAAGGGCGCTAACTCTCTCTCCCTCCTCTCTCTCTCTCTCCTCTCTCTGTCTCTCTCTGTTTCTGTCTCTGTCTCTCTCTGTCTCTCTGTCTCTGTCTCTGTCTCTTCTCTCTCTCTCTCTCTCTCTCTCTCTCTCTCTCTCTCAAGCACTGACACAAGTGGTGTCATCAACCTTCACTCACACACTTACCCCCCCCCACCACCACACACACACACACCATCCTTGCTCTCTCTGCTCCCCTCTCCCCCTCCCTCCCCTGCCATCTCTCCCCCCACCCCTCAGCCGAAACAACAAACAAACAAAAAAAAACAACTTTGCAGTCACACACGAAGATAATACAGTTGCTTGGCCCCTCGCTACTTACTGCAGACAAGTGTGTTGCAATCTTATTGAAATGTTCCAGAGACGTGACGACACATTGGGCGAAGAACGACAGTTGTATGGGCTTCCCAGGCCGACTAATGTGCCGTGGTGTATTTCTTAACACGCACAAAAACCCAACCATAAAACCGCGACTGGATCGCTTTTCGCTCTCGGCGGCTCGGGTTAGGTCACGGTTTGGTGTTTTTATTTGCTTGTATTTCTGTGTCTGTGTCTAGGTTTCTGTTCTGTGTGCCCTCATGATCTCCCTGGATACACCACCTCTCTCCATCCCCTCCTCTCCGGTTTTTTTTTTTCCCCATGTCTTGATGTGTTCGTATAGTAGTTTTACTTTATTTGCTGCTTTCCTGATCTCTCGTCGTGTCAGGATCTCTCTTCGTCCATCTGTGTGCGTGTGTGTGTGTGTGTGTGTGTGTGTGTGTGTGTGTGTGTGTGTGTGTGTGTGAATAAATGTTCACTAATTCATTACACAAACATGTTTTTCCCTCTCCGTAAACTGGTCTTTCTTCACTCCTGACAGTGACTGCTATACACACGTGCACATACACTCACGCATACACTGCATACATTGCACTTACACACACACACACACACACACACACACACACACACACACACACATGAAAAAGATACGGAGAAAGAAAAGAACACAGACAAAAAGGACCACAGAAGAAAGGAACACAGAGGAAAAAAGGACACAGAAGAAAGGAACCAGAGGAAAAAGGACCACAGAAGAAAGGAACACAGAGGAAAAAGGACCACAGAAGAAAGGAACACAGAGGGAAAAAGGACCACTGAAGAAAGGAACACAGAAGAAAAAAGGACCACTGAAGAAAGGAACACAGAGGAAAAAGGACCACTGACGAAAGGAACACAGAGGAAAAAGGACCACAGAAGAAAGGAACACAGAGGAAAAAGGACCACATAAAAGACAGAGAGAACAAAGAAGAAAGGGCTAAAATGATCTGACCAAACGTATCAAACACTGGTCAGCAACCATGCCCCTGACCAAACGTCCCCGCAGTGGGACAGGCTGAGATGGCGACGACACCATGTCACGTCTCACGTAGCCCTAAAATTAAAAAAAAAAAATCCCTGACCGACAGCCCCTAAGTGATCACTTTCACAGGGCTACCTAATCCCGGGCACGTAGGTGGCGGAGTCGAAATCTAGCCAAGCTAGCAGCAACAAATCGGGAAAAAAGGGGGTGCCGTTTGCCGCAGCGAGTCGCAAAGAGTGCTTAACTGGTCATCTGTTATCATCAAAGCCCTGTAACTCGCTCGCTGTCGACGACAGACCAAATTCAACGCGTTGATGGTGGCACGCACCTTGTACGCACGTACGCACGCGCTCCACACCTTTTTTTTTTTTTTTCCCGCGTTCCAAGGGCACAGTAACCTAACTGCACGTTTCCAGTTTTCCGAACAGGTCGGGCAATGTAATCCAGGGACTTTGGTCTGTGGAAGTAGATGAGTTGGGAGTATGACAGGAGGGCAGAGGTAGCAGTAGACAATAGGTTTTCTTGGCCATCTCAGGAAAAAGTATGCAGACGATGTTGTCTACCAATGAAAAAGACATGACTATTTTTGTTTCAGGGATAGAGAGGGCCAGACGAGAGAGGGTGGAGGGTTCCAAGGTTCCTGGAAAACCCCTCTTGGCTGGCAAGAATTGTTTTTCTTGACACGTTATCCTCCTTTTCCTCCTCTAGGAAAGGATCACACACCCTTTGGAACCTCCCTTACGTAATTGATTCGGCTCTGGAAAGGGGCGGGGGGAGGGTTAATATAATTTATTTTACACATGCATCTCACAGACATCTGTTCTTGTGTGTATATAGAACATGAAGTGTTTTCTAAACGGAAGGAAGTTGAATTAGAAACTATACAAATCGTCTTTTTTGTGATTCGCCGAATTTTGTACACTTCGTTTCGATTCGTAGAAGAAGCGATCGGTTTTTACATGTTGGAGGGGAAAGACAACTTACCTGCATCCCTAAGACTCTTCATACAGTGCGCGCACAAAACGTATGGTCAAACCGCTGAAGGGCTGATTTTATGAATACCATTCACATGGAAAACTGACAGAATT
>CM065737.1:20723296-20725796 GCA_033310375.1 Conus canariensis | reverse complement strand
GCTCCCTTCGGTTTGCAGATCAGAAAGGAAAAGCTGTTCTAATTAAGCACCACCCTGTTTCCCTAAAATACTTTCGCATACCTCATAGCTTTGATATCTTTCATTGCACCCGTTCCTCTGCTGAATAAATTTTCGGCAAAAAAAGGTAGTTGTCCTCAACAGCTGCCTACCCCCTGTTACTTATCTCACACATTAAACAAAATGTCTGAAAAGCAATACACTTAGGATTAAAGTTGTATTTCGAGAATGAGAATGTCTGTCATTTCAACTACCATTTAGAGGACCTAGAACACGGCACATACGGCACATGGAAAACGAACATGGTTGTATTTAATGTTGTTGTTTTTTCAGACATCTGGCCATTAAGACAACATTTATATTTGGAGATTAACGGGATTTTTAACGGTGAGAAGCTGAGTCAGGAGCTAGGCTGTTTGAATTACAACCTTTTTTTTCTGTCTTCTCGTTAAGAGAAAAGTTTTGTTTAATAATACCCTCTCTCTCTCTCTCTCTCTCTCTCTCTCTCTCTCTCTCTCTCTCTCTCTCTCTCTCTCTCTGTGGTATGTGTGTGTGTGTGTGTGTGTGTGTGTGTGTGTGTGTGTGTGTGTGTGTGTGTGTGTGTGTGTGTACATGTATGGACAAACATACATACATACAGATAGATAGATAGATAAACAGACATACAGACATACAAACAGATAGATAGATAGATAGATAGATAGATAGATAGATAGATAGATAGATAGATAGATAGATAGATAGATCAACAGATATAAGCAGAGGTCCACATGGGTACCTATAAAGCCTCATAAACAAAACGCAGGTTTCAATTTTTATCCTTCGTTTGTTTATTTTTGCCAGGGTAGGTGTTCGTCCATCAAATAACTTGGGCGACAGGCGGTGACAGGTAACATAGACTGGTTCATTCGGACTTTTTTGTAAAACAGAACCCGACTACCATTGCCACTACATTTTTTTCCTTCGCTAACAACCTCTTCGGTCTGCGACAAAACTCTTCGAGCTATACGTTATGCAGCACAGCGTGAGCGGAAGAGTTTCATAAACTCTCAGCTTAGACTAGAAATAACGCAGCGGTGCCTTTGCAGTGCCGCGGTTGTGGGTGATTCCGCTGACTAGCCTATCGTGTGTGCAGCGCTGTGTCTACGGTTCAGTCTTCCTGCCAAGGTGACGACTGCGTTAACACGGTATTTCGACTATATTACGCTGATTGCTTTAAACTGGAGAGTGCTCAGGCTGGGGGAAAAGTTCGATTCTGACCTAAGTGGAATACCTACTGCAGTTTTGATGTGATGGTGCGCTAAACGCTTCCTCTGTGTCAATACCAGTTTGGATATTGACATGCTCGTTACCTCTATCTATCTATCTATCTGTCTATCGCGATCTTTCTATCTGTCTTTCGGTCTGTCTATCTATCTGTCTATTATCTGTCAATCTAGCTAGCTAGCTAGCTGTCTATCCGTGTCTATCTATCTATCCATCTATCTGTCTGCCTATGTATCCAGCCATCTGTCTATCTCTCTCTCTCTCTCTGTCTCTATCTGTCTATTATCTATCTAGCTGGCTAGCTATCTGTCTATCTGTCTGTCTATCTATCTATCTGTCTACCTATTATCTGTCTATCTGTCTATCTATCTGTCGATCCATCTATCTTTCTGTTTATTTCTTATGGTTCGGCGAATTCTGTAAACTTCCAGTTCGGCTGGTCCCCGATATTACCACACTTCAACTCTTGTTTTCTCTATGTGGGTAAGTTCAACTCAAGTCAATTCAGTTCCCATTTTCAGACGAGACATTTGTTTTCCTGATCATGCGCCATCAATTATATCACGAACACAGTTAGTGAAATATCGGACATTTTTCTATTTACCGTAGCTTGCCTTCTGCCGTATTGTTTAAGATGCGTAGTCTCCGGCGAGGGTCAGTCTCAATGTACACCAATACAATTCTTTGGAACAACAACAAGAGAAGAAGTACCCCAGCCGTTAGTACGAATCGAACAAAGGACCACGTGTTTTGTCTGTTATAGTTTCTTATTTAACCTATATTTAAACTAGGCCCCAAGGTCGCTAGTTTAGTATGTTTGTGTCACGTACTTAACTAACACAACTGTACGGTTTTGTCACAGATTGTATTCCTTGGTTTAGACAGATCGAAAACAAAAAAAATGGTTTTAATGTTTTTTTTCGTACATAATGATAGAAACACACAATCGCAACAGCGCTGCTCTCCCCCCTCCCCCCCCCCCCCCCTTTTTTTTTTTTTTTTAGCTCCTATGCCTCAATTCTGGTAGTTCATATACAAGTTCTGTTAGCTGAATAATTTACTGCCGAAAATTACACACACTCACACACACACACACACACACACACACACACACACACACACACACACACACACACACACACACACACACACACACACACACACACACACACACGCACGCACGTACGCACGCACGCACGCACGCACGCACACACAC
>CM065737.1:20715796-20718296 GCA_033310375.1 Conus canariensis | reverse complement strand
ACATGTAGTAACAAAGAAGGACAGTGGTTCTTTCTGTGTGGCACATGTAGTAACAAAGTAGGAAGTGGTGCTTGGCGTGAGAGTGCCAGTACACCACACATTAGAACATTAAGAAACCCAGACACTTTGTATCAACTGCTAAAATACTAAAATCAGCAAAAATGTGTCCATTTGTAAGAAAACAAACAGACTATGCATGGTGTGTAAGAGACTGGTTGGAGACAAAAAAGGAGGAAAAAAAAAGAAGAGAAGGAAAAAACAAAAGTAGTTGAAATTTTTTTTTTTTTTTTTTTCGCTTTTTCTTTTTTTTTTTTTTGGCAGATGAAGAGGACAGTGTTGAGCACCAAAAAATGAAGAGGTGGATTTCGGCCTTAGGGGAAAAAAAAAAAAAGGAAGTGGTGCTTTCTGTGTGACACATGTAGTAACAAAGTAGGAAGTGGTGCTTTCTGTGCGACACATGTAGTAACAAAGTATGACAGTGGTGCTTTCTGTGTGATACATGTAGTAACAAAGTATGACAGTGGTGCTTTCTGTGTGATACATGTAGTAACAAAGTAGGACAGTGGTGCTTTCCGTGTGACACATGTAGTAACAAGTGTGACAGTGGTGCATTCTGTGTGATACATGTAGTAACAAAAAAAGGACAGTGGTGCTTTCTGTGTGACACATGTAGTAACAAAGAAGGACAGTGGTGCTTTCTGTGTGATACATGTAGTAACAAGTGTGACAGTGGTGCTTTCTGTGTGACACATGTAGTAACAAGTTTGACAGTGGTGCTTTCTGTGTGATACATGTAGTAACAAAGAAGGACAGTGGTGCATTCTGTGTGACACATGTAGTAACAAAGAAGGACAGTGGTGCTTTCTGTGTGACACATGTAGTAACAAACTACGGCGGTGGTGCTTTCTGTGTGATACATGTAGTAACAAGTATGACAGCGGTGCTTTCTGTGTGATACATGTAGTAACAAGTGTGACAGTGGTGCATTCTGTGTGATACATGTAGTAACAAAAAAAGGACAGTGGTGCTTTCTGTGTGACACATGTAGTAACAAAGAAGGACAGTGGTGCTTTCTGTGTGATACATGTAGTAACAAGTGTGACAGTGGTGCTTTCTGTGTGACACATGTAGTAACAAAGTAGGACAGTGGTGCTTTCTGTGTGATACATGTAGTAACAAGTGTGACAGTGGTGCTTTCTGTGTGATACATGTAGTAACAAAGTAGGACAGTGGTGCTTTCTGTGTGATACATGTAGTAACAAAGAAGGACAGTGGTGCTTTCTGTGTGATACATGTAGTAACAAGTATGACAGTGGTGCATTCTGTGTGACACATGTAGTAACAAAGAAGGACAGTGGTGCTTTCTGTGTGACACATGTAGTAACAAACTAGGACGGTGGTGCTTTCTGTGTGATACATGTAGTAACAAGTATGACGGTGGTGCTTTCTGTGTGATACATGTAGTAACAAGTATGATAGTGGTGCCTTCTGTGTGATACATGTAGTAACAAGTGTGACAGTGGTGCTTTCTGTGTGACACATGTAGTAACAAAGAAGGACAGTGGTGCTTTCTGTGTGACACATGTAGTAACAAAGAAGGACAGTGGTTCTTTCTGTGTGGCACATGTAGTAACAAAGTAGGAAGTGGTGCTTGGCGTGAGAGTGCCAGTACACCACACATTAGAACATTAAGAAACCCAGACACTTTGTATCAACTGCTAAAATACTAAAATCAGCAAAAATGTGTCCATTTGTAAGAAAACAAACAGACTATGCATGGTGTGTAAGAGACTGGTTGGAGACAAAAAAGGAGGAAAAAAAAAGAAGAGAAGGAAAAAACAAAAGTAGTTGAAATTTTTTTTTTTTTTTTTTTCGCTTTTTCTTTTTTTTTTTTTTTGGCAGATGAAGAGGACAGTGTTGAGCACCAAAAAATGAAGAGGTGGATTTCGGCCTTAGGGGGAAAAAAAAAAAAAGGAAGTGGTGCTTTCTGTGTGACACATGTAGTAACAAAGTAGGAAGTGGTGCTTTCTGTGCGACACATGTAGTAACAAAGTATGACAGTGGTGCTTTCTGTGTGATACATGTAGTAACAAAGTATGACAGTGGTGCTTTCTGTGTGATACATGTAGTAACAAAGTAGGACAGTGGTGCTTTCCGTGTGACACATGTAGTAACAAGTGTGACAGTGGTGCATTCTGTGTGATACATGTAGTAACAAAAAAAGGACAGTGGTGCTTTCTGTGTGACACATGTAGTAACAAAGAAGGACAGTGGTGCTTTCTGTGTGATACATGTAGTAACAAGTGTGACAGTGGTGCTTTCTGTGTGACACATGTAGTAACAAGTTTGACAGTGGTGCTTTCTGTGTGATACATGTAGTAACAAAGAAGGACAGTGGTGCATTCTGTGTGACACATGTAGTAACAAAGAAGGACAGTGGTGCTTTCTGTGTGACACATGTAGTAACAAACTACGGCGGTGGTGCTTTCTGTGTGATACA
>CM065737.1:20710796-20713296 GCA_033310375.1 Conus canariensis | reverse complement strand
CAGATAAGTCGTTTTTGCTCATTGATGCTTATAATAAAAGTAAAAACAGTAATATTGCCTGACCAACAGCTGTAGCAGCGCATGGGGAAAGTAGCTTCGTCGGAACGGTACATACAGTAAAGGGTAAGAATTCATTCACTGGCCGAACGCGCCTCCCAAGTAAATAGGTACTTCATGACTACACAGGCACAAAAACATTCCTCAAACAGAAAACAAGAGAACGTTTCAGACTCATCGACGGAACAACTACAGAACGCAGACCTGTTTCAATCAAATGTAACGACGGCAAGGGAGTGAAGAGGAGACGGGGGATTCGGGTGAGGTGGGGGGGTGACGTGGGGTGAGGGGGGCGGGGGGGGGGGGGGTCAGGAAAAGGGAAGGACTGGTGTTAGGAGAACACGAGGGTGGGAATGGAATAGCATTGGGGTAGGGGGGTGGGGGGATGGGGTGGGAAGGAGTGGACAGAAAAGAAATGGCTGAGATTAGCGTTCAGAAAATGTAATGTGAACATAGCCTAACGACCAGTACAAAAGCAAAGCCCCCGAGTTTATGCATGTGTTGAAATTTAATGAACCGTGACACTGTCCTTGGGAGACGAAGCAAGGGAGAAAAAACAGGTCTGGCTCACGTGTGAAGAAATACACAGCACATGATTTAGGGGACAAATGGGGTTAAATGGTTATGAGATGAGGGTGGGGATAGGGAGTGTTTAGGGGTGGAAGGGCCACAGAGTTGAGTTCTGACAACACACACACACACACACACACACACACACACACACACACACACGTGTGTGTGTGTGTGTGTGTGTGTGTGTGTGTGTGTGTGTGTGTGTGTGTGTGTGTGTGTGTGTGTGTGTGTGTGTGTGGTGTGTGTGTGTGTGTGTGTGTTGTGTTGTGTGTGTGTGGTGTGTGTGTGTGTGTGTGTGTGTGTGTGTGCGTGCGTGTATGTGTGTGTGTGTTTGTGTGTGTGTGCGTGTTGTGTGTGTGTGTGTGTGTGTGTGTGTGTGTGTGTGTGTGTGTGTGTGTGTGTGTGTGTGTGTGTGAGGGGAGAGTGGGGAAGAGGCGGGGATAGGAGAAATCAGGTGACCTGATGCGTCCGCTCTATGAAGGCAAACAAACATTAAAAGTTGTCCTGACTTCAAGCAAAGCAGCTCTAATCCAGGGAAAGTACTTGTAGCGATACAACTAAGTGCTTTGGGAGATTGCACATGTGGCTAGCACTGCCAGAAGAAACACTTATACTAACTGAACCTCAAGCAACGACATTCTACATAGCAGGAGTCTGTTACGATTTTGGAATCAGGACCATGGAACCGGTGTTTGCTGGATAGAGCGGATGACAGATAGTGCATAGCAGACTTTCCAAATTCATACGGACATTAACAGGACTAGTGACATGGGACTGTATATTGTACTCCACTCAGGTTCATCAATGCAACTGATTCTGGTTTGGGGATGTTTCCTTGTTTGTTCTGTGTGCTCTGTACCGTCATATCTGCCAGGCCATTCGGTGTCGTAAGCTGCACTCCTTTGGAGTTATGGGCGTGTATTTGTTTTCTTGTGGGAGCAAGAGTTACCCTACTTGTTTGTTGTTTATTGTTTACTGTTCCCTGCCTCATTTCGTATTTACTTTCTTTTAAACTGATTCTGGTTAAAGTCACTGTGCCATATGAACGCAAAATTGAACAAGCTCACATCTATACTGAAAAGAATGTCAGTCCAGTCAGCAAGCTTTAAGGGTATCTGGTTTCTCTGCCAAAGTCCTCGCCATGGAGACTGGAGCAAGGGAGGATGGAAGAGGGGATGGGGGTGGGGTTTGCAGGCTGTTCAGCCTATGGCCTCATGGACCAGCTCGGGATCTCCGGCAAGAAGAGGACTAGATCCCTAGAGGAAACGGCAAGAGCAGCTGAGAAGAGTTTCAGCTGGATCTGGTCGAGGATGAACACAAGTGAAATTCATACGGCTTGAATCAAAAGTCCCAACTTACAACAGATGTCTGATAGCGAATTAATCAAGACACCCCTCTAAAAATTTTAACGCCTGGAGAACCCTATCCATCCAGAAGGTTCTGGTTTGAGACCCGGCAGCGCCAGGGGAAAACATGACAGCAGAAGAGCATCTTGGAGTCATGACCCAGTGCGGCCTGGCCCCTATGAGTGTAAGGAGTTTAGGGCCGAAACACTTGTCGGAAGGTGTGTGTGTGAGTGTGTGTGTGTGTGTGTGTGTGTGTGTGTGTGTGTGTGTGTGTGTGTGTGTGTGTGTGTGTGTGTGTGTGTGTAGGGGGGGGGGGTCTACTCTAAAAACCTCCTCTCAAGCTCCGCCTAGAGTTTCTACCCCTTCTTTTACAAGCACTTGAACATTTTTAACATTGTTTCTTGGACACATCAGATAATACTTTTGAGCATGACAAAATCTGACAGGAAACTGCTCAATGTCTTCTATCTTCCAAGTAACAAAGAATTCAAAATGCGATCTGACCTACTTCCAGCCGGTGAAAA
>CM065737.1:20695796-20703296 GCA_033310375.1 Conus canariensis | reverse complement strand
TCTCTCTCTCTCTCTCCTCTCTCTCTCTCTCTCTCTCTCCTCTCTGCTATACAAACTCGCTCAGAAAAATGCACGTATTCATTCAACATATTGGTTGATATTTTATCCTTTTTTTTCTACCAGGTAAACAAGGGAAGGGCACCTAACACAACCACAGACCTTGGCCAAGGTCGACTAAAACATTGGACGCGCATCTAAAATCAGTCCATGAGTGAAAATAAAATCTGTTCCCTCCACGGGAAGTAACACTTGCTTTGGACTGAAAGACTTACTCCCTGTGTACTCCCCTCCCCCTCTTGTGAACAGGACATGGAAAATAATCAAAATTATCACGTTTATGTCACAAGCAGCATTATAATATTCCACGAAAATATATTACATCATGGATAGCAGTATGGTGTGACAGCGGGACCTTGACGGCAGAGATGGAGAGAACGATCCAAGCCTTTGAAATGAAGACATACAGAAGACTGCTCCACATCTCCTGGACAGAGCACAGAACCCACGACTCTATCCGAGAGCAGGTGGCCACATTGGCAGGACCACAGGAACCCTTCTTGGTTACGGTTAGGAGGAGAAAACTGATGTGGTTTGGCCACGTGACACGACACGACTCGCCGGCAAAGACAATGCTGCCAGGCACGCTTGGAGGAGGAAGGCGCAGAGGCAGGCAGAGAAAGAGCTGGTCGGAGAACGTGATAAAGTGGACAAACCTCAGGCTGCCAGAACTCCTGCGAGAAGCAGAGGACAGGCCGCGATGGAGAAGATTGACGGAGTCATCCCTCATGTCCCCTCTACGACCACTTAGGTCACGGGAATGAGAAGAAGATAGTGAAACTATACTAGTGACTTTCCAGTGTCCATGTTCACTCAGAGTTTGTAATGGTCTTGTCAAAAATGTGAATACATCCAAGATCCAGTGCTTGATACAAATAAACACCGTTAATATGCACCGATATTCAATATGTTCATCCGTCATCCACATTCCGGGTTTGTACCAAGTTTGTTTAAAACGGTTACGGATTTCTTTTCGAACGAAATTTATAATGATCGTGATGAACGATTTTTTGTCATCTTTTTATCCGGTGTTAAGTTCCTTATTCATTCCACACTGAAATCCCTCCCCGGCGGACGAGAAAGGACGCTGTTCCCAAACTCATCCCTCGGGCAGAAAATCCCGAACGTCCTCCCTATTTGTTACAAAACTACTCCTCTCTTTTAAACCTCCCCAAGTGTCCTAACCTGCAACATAAGCTATGCACAAAAAGTTAAGGATCACTTTCACAAACATTCATAACTGTCAAAATAAGAAAGTCAATGCGTTGAAGTTTGGCCAACATTTAATTCCATTCTTTAGTGATAACGATACACAATTGCCTTCAATCTCGAGCAATCGTTTGGTGTGTACATTTGATTAAAGTGAGTACGTATCCAAATTTGATTTCCCAAAGTCATTGAAATCACAAGACAGGGCATACTGATGCTCCCAAAAGCTCAGTAATGCGCGTAACCACCATGGCTGTTCTGGCACTCGACGCAGCGAGTCCTCATTGAGTTGACGAGGTTGGTGAAGATCCTCTGTGGAAGCGCCTGCCACTCAGCCTGCAGCATCTGGTAGAGGTGTTGGGCATCCCTGGGAGGGGGGTGGCTCCTCACTTTGTGATCCAGCTCATCCCAGAGGTTCTCAATCGGGTTGAGATCGGGACTGCATGCTGGCCACTCCATTCTGTTGACTCCAGACTGCTGCAGGAATTCGTTGACCACCCTTGCCCTGTGGGGGTGAGCATTGTCATCCTGGTAGACAGCCCTCGGTCCCATCTGCTGCAGTGTAGGCACAGCCAGCGGTCGAAGGATCTCATCCCGGTATCGGATGCCAGTCAGGTTACCCTGTACATGATACAAGGGTGTTCTGTGGTGAAGGCTGAAGGCCCCCCAGGCCATTACAGAACCTCCACCAAAGGCCACCTTTTCTTGGACAGTGGCGTCAGTAAAGCGTTGCCCTGGGCGCCTCCAGACCCTCAGTCGGCCGTCGTTGTGGTGAAGGGTGAAGCGTGATTCATCACTGAACAGGACCTGGGACCATTGCTGACGTGTCCACCTCACGTGACGTGCGCAGAAGGCGCGGCGTGCTGCCCTATGGGCTGGAGTTAAGCGTGGCCGTACTGCTGGGCGATGAGAACGGAGATTAAACCCATGTAGGCGGTTCCGTATGGTCTGCTGGCTGATGTTGATGTTAGTAGCCACCCTGAACTGCCTTTGAATTATGCTGGAAGAGGCTGTTCTTGTCTGCAGGGCTTGTCGTTCAATGAGACGATCGTCACGTGGGGTTGTCTTTTTCGGTCGACCAGATCTGCGTCTTTCATGGACAATCCCAGTGGCTGTGAAGCGTTGAATCAGTCGGACAATGACCGAGATGGACACATGAAGTTGCCTGGCCACTTCTCGCTTGGGAACACCATCTTGGAACCATGCAACAGCTCGTCCCCTATCCAACTCGCTTAATTTTCGTCGTGGAGGCATTGTCAGATCAGGCCTACTACTGGTGGAATGTCTTCTTATATAGCCAAGCGAGCGACAGCATCTCACACATAAACAGCAGTGCTTGCACGTGCATAATGGTTTTTCCATCTGGCAAGTGCAATGTGTTCAGGCAGAACGGTCCAAAACAAGGTCATTTTTCGCAAGTTTCCGCTTTTCCGTTTGCGGCCCAGCTCAGTAGTAGAGAATCCCGTGCAATTTTCGCACTAACACAACATCGCCCACTTACAGCTGAACAAGAATTCATGACAATTTGGCTGGACTAAGAAATAAATAACAGTAGCGAACTGAGTTTATTACGCACCTGTTTTCACATACCGATCCTTAACTTTTTGTGCGTAGTATAGATCAGTCAAAGCACAATGCGCCTGAGTTTTGAAGGAGGTGTTCAGGGTCCGAAGCAGAACTACCTCTTCCTCTAACCCTGTTCCACAACCAACTGTCCAGTGAGTGATTTTGGCATGATCCAGAGCCATCCTATGGCGGGAAGATAGGTACGGGCTCAAAGTTACCCGCCCCACGTGAAAGGGGATTGGGAATGGGTACGTCTCTTCATCACTCCCTGGGGCGTCCTATGGCGTGAAGATCGGTACAGGATCAAAGTTACCCGCCCCACGTGAAAGGGGATGAGGGGATGGGTGCGTCTCTTCATCACTCCCTGGGGCGTCCTATGGTTTGGAGATAGGTACAGGCTCAAAGTTACCCGCCCCATGTGAAAGGGGATGGGGGAATGAGTAAGTCTCGTTATCACTCCTTGGAAAGACATTAACATACTTCATCTGATTTAAGAATTTACAGAAGAAAGATTTTCAACAAAATTTCTGTGTGTTTTTAGAAGGTGTATTTTAAAGGGTTGTGTGAATGAGGGTTTTTGTTAAACGACTTGTGAGTTGAATCCAATGCGGTGACATCCCTGATATGGCCCTTTTGCGGTCAGCTGGGCTATAAGCAATATCAACGTACCTTATTACACTCCATGGGGCTTTTCTGGGCCATACTCCTAATCGCTCACCGAGCAGTGAGTCTGGAACAGGATGGAAGGTAGCTCTGGCTCAGATCCAGAATCACTCCCCTCTCAAATTCAGGCGCAGCGTTCTTTGATTGATATATTTCGTCGTCTGGGACACTTTGACAATTTTGGAGGGGACTAATCTGGGAACGAAGTGGGAGCTCATTCTGAATTACCTGTCCGCAGGGTGGAAGTGGTGACTTTGGGCACGTGGCCTTTTTCATCCGTCGGAGGAGGCCGAAGGTGATTTTTGGTGTGGAGCGGTTACGGAATGTTGCACCGGAGCGATCCAGAAGTACACACAGAAAGTTAAAGTGTTCTAACGTGGACTACTTTTGATCTCACGACGGATTTTCGTTTAAATGCGGTCAATTGCTTCTTGTGAAATCTAGTTGACAGTCAAACAAAACAAAACAAATACACACACACACAACACACGCACGCACGCACGCACGCACGCACGCACTCACGCACGCACGCACGCACCACGCACGCACACACACACACACACACACACACACACACACGCACACAGGCATAAGTGGTTGATACATAACCTTTTTGCAGGAGGTAACAATACAACACGACACAGTCATATTTCAAGTGTCAAAATGTTCTAGACAGGTGCTCAAGGGGTCACAAGGACAGCTGAACCATTCAGTAAATGATGAATGAGAGGACAACGACCTGAGGGGGTGTCCTTGTTGTTGCAGTGGAAGAAAAGAAATACAAATAATATGATAATGTGACGCGAGAGAGAAAGAAAAAATAATCACGTGAATCGATGTAAATGTGATAGCAGGCCTAAAGAAAGAAAGATTATCTTCTTGTTTACGTGGGTTACGTGTTAATGTTAAAGAAAAGACGAGAAGAAGAAATTACGTCATGATAACATGAAGAGACGTTCAGAAATGATCTATGAAAGAATATCATCATAATATCATGAAAAGATGTTAGAGTACACGTAAGTAAAGTAAAAACAAACTAATACAATGGCATGAATGTACGTTAAAGTTAAAGTCTAAGAGAAAGAAAGAACGGAAAGAGTCAAGGAAGAACGAATGATATCATGACATTAACAAACGTTAATGTGAAAATAAGCAGAGACATAAAACAAATAACAACACGATTATATGAAGATACGATACAGTGAAAAAAAAGAAGCGAATAGCGCCACGACAGTATAGGTTGTTTCTGTGCTTTAATTCAAGTTAAACCCTTTCCTCCTTTCATATGGAGTCCCTCATGATCTGTGTTTTGACCTGTGATGCTTTTTCTTGTCAATCAACTCTTGTTTCACATCATTGACTTTCTCAGTCTCGCATTGTTTTTTTTTCGGATTAAACAGGAATGCATAAGTGTGACAATGCTAAAAACAACGTTAATGTTTTTAACCACTGCCAGACAATGTTGTGTCCACAACATGAAAGAGCGGACCCTTCGGAACAAACTTCCATTAAGCAATGCTGATAACAGCGCCTTCATTCAAATCCACCTCTTTACTTCTTCTATCCGTATTGGCCAAAAACGAGACCAAAATAGATCAATCTGCCCGTGATATTGGCGTCATATCTGCCAAATCTTTGTCCGTGATGGCTCATATAAGTCTGTCATGGTGGTTATCTTGAATTAAGAATTAGTGCTATCCAGCACGAGGTAACCAAAGAAATACAGCTCCTATAAGTCTGCCATGGTGGTTACCTTGAATTGTGAATTAGTGCTATCCAGCGCGAGGTAACCAAAGAAACAACTGTAACATTAGTTCCATCTGTTGTCTTGTCCCGTCTTGTGAAGTAATCGAGAAGTAATCGAACAATGCTGGGAATGTGTTTAAAATATTATGGCAAAGGACTTGATGAGTGTATGTAGCGTGATGTCAGTCATTGTGCAACACGAAAGTGTCAGGCTGATAAAGTAGTATGTATATGAGTCATTCGTAGATATCTTGTTGTTTGAAACTGAGTGAAATGTACTCTCTCTCTCCCTCTCTCTCTCTCTCTCTCTCTCTCTCTCTGCTTTTATGTCTGTCAAGTACTTTGTGTTCATGTTATAGGTATGCACTCTTCTGGTTTGTAACCGTTATTGGTAACGTAATGAAGCTGGATCCGTGGGCGGATCCAGTTTTGGCTCTACTTTGGTGAAGGTCTGGGCATTCCCAAATACCGTGGTTTTTTTTTTTGTTTGTTTCCTCGTTGTCATCGCTTTCTTTCTTCTTTTGTTAAGTGTTCATAAATCTTCTGACATTTCATGTGGATGCCGTTGCATTTCTAACGCATGGGGAAATCCAAAACAAACAAACAAACAACGGCCACCACCACTCAAACCCTTGTCCCCTTCAGCATCACTGTACGCGGTGTCAAACACGGGATAAACAGGAAACCACTGGTAGCTTGGTTCAGCTGTCAACATAAACAAAAACATGTCACATAACAAACCGAGCAAAAAAAAAAAAAAAAAAAAAGGAAAAAAAAAGCAAGAGCAAACCCACCAATGAAAAACAAGCAAAATGTCACAAAATATCGCCTGGGTTTTTTTTTTTTTTTTTTTTTTTTTTTGTATTGATCGGAAACAGCCTGGCTTAATCATCATTTTTTGTTTGTTTGTTTGTTTGGTGTTTTGCCTTTTTGCCGGACAAGATTGTGTAACAAAGGAAGCTTACAACCCTGACAACAATCATAGGCGACATTCGACCTTCACATTTCAGAGAAAGCAACAAGTAAGAAGACAATATGGCTCTTCTCACGAGACCCCAGAATATTACAATCATCTATCCACTCAGACAAAACTCTAAAAAAAAAAAAAAAAAAAAAAATGCCGTGTTTCTTTTTTTCTTTTTTCTTTCTTTCCTTTTTTTTTCTCTTTTTCTTTCCCAGTCACGTAATGGAGATGCGTAGCTTATGCTTTAATGAACAAAAGAGAAAAAAAGCGAAAGAGATGACGTGATGTTTCTTTAATTTGACTCTCTCTGTCTCTGTCTCTGTCTGTGTCCCTCTGTCTGTCTGTCTGTTTGTCTGTCTGTCTGTCAGTCTGTCTGTCTGTCTGTCTGTCTGTCTCTCTCTCTCTCTCTCTCTCTCTCTCTCTCTCTCTCGCGTGTGTGTGTGTGTGGGTGTGTGTGGGTGTATGTGTGTGTGTGTGTGTGTGTGTGTGTGTGTGTGTGTGTGTGTGTGTGTGTGTGTGTGTGCGCGCGCGCGCGCGTGCGCGCGCGTGTGTGTGTGTATACGTAAGAGGGAGAGAGACAGAGAGACACAGAGAGAGAGAGAGAGGGTCAGGCTGTGACAGTTTTTCAAGTCTCTAAAGGTCAATGACAAACAAGAGTGACGTGATGTCATATAGTTTTTGTCAGCAGCTGCGATCACAATTTATCTGCCTTGCCCCATCATCTCCATTCCCAGCCCCATCCTTCCGACATCCCCCCCCCCTCCCGGGCCCCCCTCAGTAGCCCTCTCTCCTCTTCCCCTCTGTTCCCCCTTTCGATTTCCACGACATACCCCAATAAAGAAAAAAAGGAGAGAAAATAGTCGCTGCTCCTCAAAAGAATCTTAACATGCTTACAAAGACGTTAGGGATGACGGATCATATGAACACATACATCGTTTGGAGGTATTCTGATGCATATAGTTCCGGAATGTTTACTATTGACAGAGACGAGACACAAAGCATTCAGCTAGTATGTGCCATGTCCAATTTCCCCCAGCCTATAAAAATACGTAAAAAAAAGGGGGTGAGGGGGGGGGGTGATATCTTTCCAGCGTCTATGTCTTTGTCCCCATCACTTCCCTCCCCCATCCTCTTTCTCTGTATCTTCCCTCCCACTCTCCCCACATTTCTTTTTTTTTTTTTTTTTTTTTTTTTTTGCTGTCTCAACCTCTGCGCCACCTCAGAAGAAGTGCCCCACACCGCTCATTCTGACACCCCGTCCACAGCCACAGCCCGGTCGGCCCCGCCGCAGCCCC
>CM065737.1:20678296-20683296 GCA_033310375.1 Conus canariensis | reverse complement strand
ATAAATCTCATAAATTGGTGTTCTCACTACCAAGGGTTCAAAAAAGAATCCAACAGCAGCCCCAAAGCAGCCAGCGAAGGGTAGTAAATGGAACAAAACGAAAGTGCAGAGAGGAAAAAAGTTGCTGAAAAACTAAAAGCATTATGCAAACAGTATAAAATGTAGGGGACGATCTTTGAGCCTATGCTTGAGGATCCATTCAAGGATGCAAGGGAGATCAAAAGATATATACAATTATATATATATATATATATATATATATGCATATACATATATGTACGTATGTATGTAAATGTATGCATATACATATATACATATACACCCATACATACGTACATACATACATATGTCTCTATCATAATATCCTAACAGCTTAGGCAATGAAAGATTTAAAACATAAATGGCCTTAGTTTTGTCACATTAAAGTGCTGTTAGTTAAAGAAAATAAACCATAGATAAATGTCATGTGTTGTCTTGTACGTATGTATGTTTGTCTCACAACAGTGTGGACATTCAGAAAAGTGTTATTGAAATGTCATCAGTGATGTCCTCTAGCAGTGGAGACAGCCCAAGAACGAATACATGAATGACATTAGTATTGTCCCATAAACGTACAGACAATGGAAATAAAGCCATAAATACCATTAGTACAGTCAGGTGAAAATAGGGTTCAAAATAATACACAAATGTCATTGGTATTGTGTAATTACAGTATGGACATTGCAGAACCAATACATTAATGTTATCAGTATTGTACCATACAGAGACGGACTGTCAAGAATGTAAACATGAATGTCATTAGTATTGTCCCATAAAAGGATAGGCAGTGAACAAAACCATAAATGCCATTATTACTGTGACAATGAAAATACTGACAGTCAAAAAATATACACAAATGTCAACTGTATTTTCCTGTAATAATATACACTGTCAAAGACAGAAGACATAAATGTCGTTTTGACTGTCCCATCTTAGTACGGACAATGAAAAACAAAATCTCATAGACACTGTCCATAAAAGCACAGACTGTCAAAATACTGATGCATAAACGTCACTGATGTTGTTTGACTGCAGTATGAACCGTAAAAAAAAAATACATAAAGGTTATCAGCGCTGTCCCATCTTCATACGGATAGTAAAACATGAACACATAAATGTGATTATTATCATTGCTACCTAATGGTATGAGCCGTCAACATATCAACGCATAGATATACAGAGAGCGAAAATCTAATAGTAAATATTGTAATAAATATCATTGATGTGCCATAAAGACATGGACAAAGAAACATTTATACATGAATGTTATCAGTATTGCCCCCTGACAGTGTACGCAGTCGAAGATTTAATACAGAAAGGTCATTGATATTGACCCAGAAAAGTACGGACAATAATTAAGAAAAAAGTATCACATACATGCCATCAATTGTCATTTGTCTTAGTCCACGACAGTATGGACAATAAGCAAACAGATTCATAACTGTAATCAACATTATCTGATAGCAGTATGGGCACTAGAGAAAAAAAAGGTAATGCACAAACGCCATGAATATTGTTTCCTATGTACAACAAATAGACAAACAACGACGACTGCAACAAAACAGCAGCAGCAACAACAACAACAACAACAACGTATAGATAAGTCACGGAGCATGGACAGTTAAGAAAGTGGAACACACGTGTGTGTGTGTGTGTGTGTGTGTGTGTGTGTGTGTGTGTCATTATTGTTGTCCCCTGGCAGTATGGACAACAAAAAAAAACGAAATATAAAATAGTAAGAACAACAACAAACTAAAGCTTAAATGTCGTTAGTGTTGTCCCATTGCAATATGGACAATCAGAACAATAATACATAAATGCCACTGATATTGTCCCAAACAATACGAACAGTCACAAAACTAATAGAGGAATGTCAATAGTATTGCCCCATAGTAGTACAGTCAGTCAAACGGCCATAAACTAAACCAGCAGTGTTGTTAGTATTGGTCTATAGCAGTATGGACAGACAAAACAAACAAACAAATAAACAAGCGAACACACAAACAAAAACTAGTGCATCAAGCATTTTGTTCGGGTGCCGAATACATGGGAAGATAAGTGACTTTACGTTCTTTGTTCGTATTGTCCTAAATGTTATTTGTTTTTTGCCTGAAGAAGACCCAGGAGGTCGAAATGCATTGTGTCTTGTCCTGTGCTTTGTTTGTCAATGTCCTTGGCAGGTAACTAACCCCCTCTCTTTCTAAATAGTGCATCGATGTCATTTGAAGATTTCCCTTGCAGCATGGACAGTCAAAACAGTAATACTTCAATGTCATTTCCTCAGTTCCATAGAAGTATAGAGAGTTAAAAAAAAAAAAACCTGGTTTCTTCAAAAATGTTACTATGACTGCCTCATAACTGTAAGGTCATGGGGATGCAAGCAGTCAGATATCTCAACCGCTTTCTATCCTTAATCATGCACAACAAGACAGCGGTGTCGTTAGCAGTCCAGTTCTTTATGATGTCCTGGATCTGTCTCTGAGACATTTCATCTCCGCACACATGCACAAACACACACACACACACACACACACACACACACACACACACACACACACACACACACACACACACACTAACACACACACACACACACACACACACACACACACACACACACACACACACACACACAGAGAGAATCTCGCAAGTGACTGACAAGCCTTAGAGTTTTAACCAAAGGTTAAAACAGATTTTTTACTCGGAAGGCGCCGGACCTGATATTCCAATTTCCCCCTTGCTCACTGAAATGCAAAGACGTACGTTCAGCCAGAATAAAGAAATCGACCATGAATAGCACCGCGCTTTGATCGGATTTCTTCCCACTCACCAACCCCCTCCCCCCTACCGCTCATCCTCCCCCAATGTTCTAGGCGACGATTAACGACCGGTCTGGTCTGACATAAATGACCGGACAGTGGGCTTTGCCTACTTTTAGCTGCACTGCTATCCCCATAGCAACGGCGTTACAGTGAGACATGATGCGTGTGTGAGTGTGTGTGTGTGTGTGTGTGTGTGTGTGTGTGTGTGTGTGTGTGTGTGTGTGTGAGTGTGTGTGTGACAGAGAGAAAGAGAGAGACAGAGATAGAGACACAGCGCACTTGTGCTTACACTGACATCTGTAATTGTTTATCTGTCCGCCCGTCTATCCTCTTGTCTGCCTATCTATCTGTGTCTTGTCTGTCTATCTCTCTCTCTCAGACAGACACACACACACACACACACGCGCACACACACACAGACAGACAGACACTTCCACACACACACACACACACACTGCTAACCCCCCCCCCCCCTCTCTCTCTCTCTCCTCTCTCTGTCCCCTCTTCTCCTATTTCCGGCTCTACGCTCTCTCTCTCTCTCTCTCTCTCTCTCTCTCTCACACACACACACACACACACACACGCGCGCGCGCGCGCGCGCGCGCGCGCGCGCGAGCACACACACTCACATACGCCCTCCCCCCCGCGCGCACACACACACGCACAAGTAAAAGAGAGAGAGAGAGAGAGGATAAAGACACACGAGGTAAACACAATCTAGTTTTCGTATTCAGTTTCTTTCTGTTTGAAACCTACATTGTCATTAATACAGAATAATGTTGTCTTTTAAAAAAAAATGTCAAAAAAGGAGTTTTTTCTAAACGTATTCTGCCCTTATACCTCCTCCCCCCACCCCAAGGAACAAAAATAGCCGTGTCTTTTGACCCGTAGGAAGAGGCATACGAATGTTTACTCTCCTGAGCAGTAAAGCCATAGTGGCTGTATTGATAGTATGGTAATAGTCTGAAACTGTCACGTGACGGTCTCTCTGCATCTACACTCACATGCAAAGCCAACCATGCGCCCAGCACGCTACCACATATCTGACTCTCTTTCTTTCAGTAAACATCAATAAAAATGCCATTTAAGATTCTTCCCGGAAAAAGCATGAACATTATTTTTTCCTTTCTCGTTTGGCGCGCGGGGATTTCAATCCCTTATTTATCACTCACTCCACAATAATCTTCCAAAAATTCACATCAAACATTTCTTTTTCTTTCATCATTTTCTGCGTCATATAGATGCTGCCGACTCTGCCTCCCATATACTAATCACTATGGGCACACTGACGCCAAAGCTCTATCTTCAAAGCGTGATTGTTTTCATCAATCAAAAGATTTTTTTCTTTTTTTTTTGGTAAGAAAATCAAAACATCCAAGGCCACGGACGCCACACCAAGGGTTCAGGCTTCAAATGTTAGTGATGTTCCAGATTAAAGGGCAAATCAAAGAACTGTCGAGAATAGTAGGCAAAAAACTACTCAACTGAAATTTAATGAATCTCTCTCTCTCTCTCTCTCTCTCTCTCTCTCTCTCTCTCTCTCTCTCTCTCTCACCACACACACACACACACACACACACACACACACACACACACACACACATACACACAATGCGTGTGTGTGGATATATATATACATATATATATATATATTATATATATTCACACACACACACACACACACACACACACACACACACACACATAAATATATTATATATATAATATATATATATATATATATTAACACAACAGATAGATAGATAGATAGATAGATAGATGTATCTGGAGTCATTGCATTCTATGTCCATATTTCATGCCAAATCTATTTGTGTCCAATCCATGGATTTTATCTTGATCATTTGACATATGAAGAAGGTGATGATATGTCAGACTTTTTACACGATCTAGTGAATTTGTGTGGATAGCTGTTATAGCGTGTCAGCGTATAATTAAATATAGACAACGTAAAAACAAACAAAAAAAGCGCGCACGCGCGCGCACACACGCACACGCACACACACACACCACACACACACACACACACACACGCGCGCGCGCGCGCGCGCGCGCGCGCGCGCCCACGCGCGCGTGCGCGAGAATGACACACGATTGATAAGGAATGAAAATGGACAGAAT
>CM065737.1:20658296-20675796 GCA_033310375.1 Conus canariensis | reverse complement strand
TATAGCACCTTTTTACGAGGATGTTTACATCTAAAAGTCTGTACCGGAAGCAAAGGAGAATAATCAGGTTTAGTGCATTCAATGAGGGAAGTTAGTTGACATTTCCAAGGTTATCTGAAGCAGCATGTAGTTTAGAGGTGTTTCTGCCCCTGTCCTTTTCTCCACTCTTTGACAACACAAAACACAATGCATCATTATAAACTTTATATCTAATACGATTTGCATTCAGATCAGATATATATGATCAAAACACATACTTTAGTTTTTGAGCCACATGTGTTTGTGAACATTGCTTAACGTCATTCAGCAATGTGGTTTCAGTTTTGCCATCTGCAGTCAACCACACGTTAACCAAACAATATCATGAATCCATTTGCATTTCCCACACTTTGTTTTAACTAGTCACCACCAACACCATTATGACAGAAACAAACCTGAACATTTAAAATCCAGTCCCTCTTTTCTCTAGTACCTAAATCACATAAGACTTTGTACCAGTTGCAAGGTGATCTATATTGATCGATATGTTATGGCTTAAACCAGCATCAAATGCAGGAAACACACGTGGGAAGCCTGCTTCTTTTGCTATAAACTAGATTACCACAGATCTATATAAATCCAAAACGATGTTTATTCAAATCAGCAAAATCCAACTTAAATGTAATCATAACATACGTTACTTTTCAAGACCTCAATATCCACGAAAACCATACAAATGAACAGACTCGCAACGAACCAATGCTCGGTTTAACCTTCTTATCTCTGATTCGTAGCAAGAAAATAACTGATAAGCAGTATCACAAACAGTTTCATAAACAGTTCATATGAGTTAGAGCATCTAGCTTCTGTACCATACGTAAATATGCATTTAGACATTAACTACAGGCATCAACACACCGTCATATAACTATCGTTCTCGTAGGCTTAAGACCGACCCACCACCCTTCCCACTTCTCGAATTACCACTAATACTATTACTTTCATTGATTTTGACATTCAGCATTGCTGGAGTAAAAAGTAACATGACGAGAATAACGTGGCTGTGTCTGTAGCATCGCATCAATATTGTCAGCGAGAAAGAGAGAGACAGACAACGAGAGAGAGAGAGAGAGAGAGAGAGAGAGAGAGAGAGAGAGAGAGAGAGAGAGAGTCAAATAAATTCAAATAACAAAATCAATAAAAGCTGCTGTAAAACCTGAACACGACTTTCAATTTGCGTGCTCTCATTCACAAATATCGACATAGGCTAGGTAACGAGAATGCTGGAAAAAAATCTTTTTTATTTCCAAATTCTGCCCCCCCCCCCCCCCCCCCCTCCCCCTACAGTGTATGCGTGTACAGCATTGAAGTAATTGATGGGAAGTAATAAGGGAGAACAATGGCATGAAAGTGTGTTTTTAAGCTTATGTCCCATGTCAAGTCTGACATGCCTAAGGGAAAATGCGCACGCTGTGGTTTCTGGTTTGACGGGAAGAACGTGTTAACTTGAAAAACAGGGAAAAAAGACACCATTGCCACCTCATCAGAGAAATATAACATATCCACTACACTTAGAGCATTCACACCTTTTCTTTCGTGACGAGAGAGGAGAGAGAGAGAAGAGAGAGAGAGAGAGAGAGAGAGAGAGAGAGAGAGAGAGAGATATCTACACATCCAAACATTATATCATCAGCAGTTGCTGAAAAACCTAAACGCGAGTTTCCGTATACAAGAGGGTACATCTTGATAGATCCCCGTCTCGGTAGATCCCCGTCTCGATAGATCCCCCACTACATGTGGACGAATTTCCGTTTCGGTAGATCCCCGTCTCGGTAGATCCCCATCTCGGTAGATCCCCGTCTCGATAGATCCCCCACTACATGTGGACGAATTTCCGTCTCGATAGATCCCCATCTCGGTAGATCCCCATCTCGATAGATCCCCGTCTCGGTAGATCCAGAAACAGTAACGGGGATCCATCGAGATGGGTATCTATCGAGACTGGGATCTATCAAGACGGGGATCCATCGAGACGAGGATCTATCGAGATGGGGATCCATCGAGACGGGGATCTATCGAGGCGGGGATCTATCAAGTGCCCCCCTTCTTGTCCTTATGGCAGAGCGATCGCAATCGTATTGTCGATTATTCTGTCACTTTGAGGAAGGGTCTGACGCCCCCAAAATAGTCTTTAATGCAGTCTGAAGGTCCGTGGCACATTGAGTGTCGATGGTCTTGGCCTCTTTGACCTCCTGACTACTCTCCCTTTGTCTTCTCTCATTCACAAATACCAACATAAAATGCTAGCTATCGAGAATGCCCCCCAAAAGCATTTCTTTTCGTTTCTATATTTCTAGTTGAAAGAGCAGGCGTTCATAGTTTGAAGTAATTCTTGGAACCGTTTGAGAGTGACGTGGCTCGCAAGCGTGTTTGAGAGACTTAAAAAGCTTCCGTTATATGCCAAGACTGGCATGCCTATGCCAGACACACGCTGTGTTTTCTGGCTTGATGTGCCAAAAGGGGGGGGGGGGGGGAGGAGAAACGCGGGGTACGGTCGATAACAGATTAACAATAGGAAGCGTGTCAGTTTCAGAACAGGAAATAAGGGACAACCTGGTATAGCTTTAGCTGCTTATAGAGTTCCAGATTCTTGCATATGAGAGAGAGATAGAGAGAGAGTGAGACAGAGAGAGAGAGAGGCAGAGGAGGAGGAAAAGGAGGAGAGGGAGGAAGAGGAGGAGGGAGAGAGAGAGAGAGAGAGAGAGAGAGAGAGAGAGAGAGAGAGAGAGAGAGAGAGAGGCAAAGAAACAAAAAGATGGAATCAGACAGTAGAGGGAACTAAAAAAAATGAGAGAGACAGACAGAGACAGAGAGACAGACACAGACAGACAGACAGACAGACAGAGACAGGCAGAGATAGAGAAATAACGTCATATTCAATGGCTTGACGAAGAAAAACTGTGAGACACTGACTGCAAGTGAAGGCACTGTGCAAGATGTTCTTATGCCAAACTGGAACTGTCTCATGATGTAGCCTTCGTTAGGATTCAATGGATGTAATTGCCTGATGTTTTACTAACAGAAGATCGAGTGCTATAGGCTAAGAGTGGGCGTCGGAGATGCCATTTTCATTCGGGAAGGGTTTTTTTTCATAGCCCTATGAGAGAAATAAGGAAAAGGTCGATTCTGCGCTTGAAAACAGCTTTAGCTAGAGCAAACGAGCTATTATGGTATTCAGTTACCTACTGACAGACGACACGATGAATTGTGGTGATTCTGCAGAGTAATAGACATGAAAGAGTATTTTAACCAGATAAACAGCTTTCATTTTGGTTTCTTTACCGAGGAAAGAACTCATTTTTCTCCTTTGTACAGGAACAACATGTTTCATCATCTGAATTTCATAGTTCTTTGTCGACTAGTTGCAGCCAATTATACTAAACGGAAGGCTGTAGGAACGGCTAGAGTATAAGAACATAAGTGGGTTATCTCAAGCCGATTTGAAGAGAACTATCCAATGATGGACCACAGAGCATTTTCATGCCATTTCTGCGAAAACAGTTTAGTTCACTCGTTTTTTTCCCTTCAATATTCTCATATATTATATATAATATATATATATATATATATATATATATATATATATATATATATATATATATATACATATATGTATATTTAGCAACACCCTCCCGGGATCAGACATATCCCCCCCCCCCTTCCCCTGTCATGGCGTCTGTCATTTCAATCCAAACCAAAACCGAATACTGATTTACTCTCTGGGAAATGAAATTCGCGATTTATAAACTGATGCTATACCTCATGCTTTCATTTCATACCAGGCGTTGTGCTAACACACGTGACAGTCAAATGTAATGGTTTTGACGAAGCCTTATCTATCATCTCATCTAAAGAGTTGCAGTGGTGGCTTCACAAGAACCAGTTTGTTTCCTCAGTAGTTGACGGGTGTGGCTGTGTGACGGGTATGCTGTCTCCTCGAACAAAAGCTCTGCTATGCAATGGTGCATGTAGGAAATCCATATTTATGGACGGCTGCTTAGCTCACTTCTGTAGAATACCGACTCCTCAGTGAAGTTTCCACTTCGAGTTCTTATGAGGAAGAGCTTTAAACAATGGTATTTTCTTTTACGCTCCACAGTTGTTTCATCCCCAGCTGTTCTGGAATCGCAATAACACTGATTTCACACTGATTCTTTAAATGCCTGTACGGCTCTCCGTTCTCAAACACTTCTGTCGTTTTCTTTGTTATAGTCAAACATATGAGCTGTAAATGCCCACATTGTGTTTTCTGTTCTTGTCAAAGCATAGTTTAAATCATTTTACGCATGGGACGCTGGCGCCCAGCTTATTGGGATGTTGACGGTGCTTTGACTAGTTCGCGTTGTGGTTCCAGCCAACGTTATTTTAGTTGTCTCCTCCCTTCTTCCCCCTCCTCCAATCCCATTTACTTCCTCTCCACTCTCCGCCACGCTCTGCTCGACTCCCCCACCCACCCCCACCCCCACACCCACCACCCCCCTCCGACCCACTTTCCCTCCTGTCCTGTTTCTCTGCCTGTTCCACTAGATGGTAAATCTCAGACAGTCATATTCAGGAAAGGGGGAAAATGGTGGGAAATGTCGGAGTTAAAACTGAAAGTAAAGCCAGTGAAGTGGTCAGTATATCAACATCAGTGTCAGAAGGAGGTGCAGCAGCCTGGTCTTGTCAGACTGGCGTTATGAGTTAGAGCCGCCACATGAGATATTGAAGAACCAAGTGTCCACGGATGTTTCTCCTTGAAGGTAACTGAGTCTGGTTCAGATGTGTGTGTGTGTGTGTGTGTGTGTGTGTGTGTGTGTGTGTGTGTGTGTGTGTGTGTGTGTGTGTGTGCGCGCGCGCATGAAAGGAAGTGTAAGTACAGCCAGAAGACCATATGTCAAATCGACGAGTCGAAAGTGTCTTTCGTTTAAGTACTGGTACCTTCTAAAGTCGATCCAACTTTCTAAGACAACTATCAGTCCACGATCTCAGCCATAGAGCAGCTTGATCCTTCTCTCATCTCGCTGCACATCTGCTGAACTTGCCCATTAACAGCCTGTACACTGATTTCACGGACCATTTATGCGTCTGTTACAAAGACATCCATCCACCCCTGTTGATAACTAACCCCTCCTCTCTTGTCCGATCGTTATGTAACGGGCAGTGAAAGGGAATCGAACCACACGCTGCCATTATAGGGTAACAGACTGACTCTTCGAGTTGCAGAAATGGGAGAAAAGGGAGTGCAGAAATAGCACTGGGTAAGTCTGACATGGTCATCAAGCGACATTGTGGAAGCTGATGTCAGCATGAAATCCATTGGGGGATCGTTTTCTCAAACGGTGAACTCTTTTTTTCTTCTCTCTCTCTCTCTCTCTCTCTCTCTCTTCTGGAATCGAATTTAATGTTTCAGCGTCGAATGTCAATTGGAAGAGTGCAAGATCATGCACTTGAAAATGACGTGGAAGGATAGTTAGGTAGGTAATTAGATGGACGGATATATATATATATATATATACAGAGAGAGAAGAGAGAGATTTATCTATTTATCTATACACACACACACACACTATTATATATATATATATATATATATATATATTATACATATACATAATATATATATATATATGTGTGTGTGTGTGTGTGTGTGTGTGTGTGTGTGTGTGTGTGTGTGTGTGTGTGTGTGTGTACATATATATTTTTTAATAAACTAATAATTCGAAAAGAAAGTAACTGAGCACCATTCCAGCAATTTGCAACACCAAGCTGCTCTGAAAATTGCTGGAATGGTGCTCAGTTACTTACCCTTGGAATTTATTAGTTTATTATAGTGCAGTCCTTTTCGGATTCATTCCAAGAACTGACCCTCAGCACTTGTGTCTTAAGATGCTACCTTTTTATATTTTCTACTTTTCAAAAGACAATGTGGCTTATTTTGTTGTTTCATAATTTTCTTTGCTTCTTAGGTGAGACCTTTGACTGGGTTTTTGAAAAGTCAACAAACATACCATGGTTTTGCACACCAGCCTTTTTCTGGGATAGCATTCTGCTTAAAACTTATAGGGCAGAGAAGGCAACTGCGGACTTTCCAAGATCACTAAGAAGAAACAATGTGGTTTCGAAATACCAGTATCGAGCCAGGAGTTTTGATGATTATATTGATATCAGACCAGGAGTTGTGATAACTATCTAAGTGACTTTTCTTCCCGGTGGAAGATTACAAGCTTATCGAAGGCTCATTTTCAGAAACATTGCTTATGTCCCGTTTGTCCACTCAAGCACATACTGTTAGTTAAGGAGAATTATCTACCACTGCAGCAGCAGTGGAAGCCTTTTTTTCCACCTGTTATTTCAATCTAAGACATAAGAGCAAGTTTATTTATGTATATGTGAAACAGCTAAAAAAATAACCACGTTGAATATTTCCCAATATTTCGATCTCTTTGGTCTTTTTCAGGGGCATGCATACAGAGAGGGTGTTGTGTGTGTGAATATATTCGTGCACGGAAGTGTGTGTGAGCGCGCGCATGTGTTTGCGTGTCTGAGCATGCGCGTGTGTTCGCGCATGTTTACGTGATTGTGCGTATGGATGCTTTAGCCATCTGACACCTCCAGATGTCTTCAAAAATCCATGTTCTTCATCCCTCCAATCCAGTGGCTGGCTGGGCAGACAGGGGAATAGGAGTGTCAAGGCAACCCGTGATCACAATGCCTTCTTCATTCCAGGATCTTTTATGCCAAAAATCAAATCCAGGGGCGATGGACTTAATGGCGACAACGACAGACCTGACGATGCAACGGTTGCCACCAGAGCTGCGAGTCCATGGACCTGCACTCAAACGATCGAAGCAAGATCGTCATTTTCCACGACGCCAACGTACAGTCCAACAGTTAACCTTTGGCATTAGAATAGTTCTTTTAGGAGGACACTACTGTGTCCTGCCTTTCAAAATATGTCCAGAAAAAATAATGTAAGAGGCCTGATCCAGTCCTTCAATATGTTTTTTTTTTTTTGCGATCAAACGTGTTCGTAAGACATGTATAGAAGATGTACAACACCCTACCACTCTCCTACACACACACACACACACACACACACACACACCACACACACACCAAAGCTCACCCTGTGTCAGGACCTAGAATATAAGGATTCTCATGGATATTTACAATCAGCAACAGACCTCTGTGTCATTCTGCACTGATGGCGCGCGAGTGTCGCTAAAACAACATCGACATTGCCGCTCTCAGATAGTCCAGTTATTCTTAAGAAGCAGCAAAACCAAGGACAAGCCCATAGACCAACTGGTGGGCTTTGCCACCCAAGCATACCTACCCTGAAAGTTTACATCCTCTCCAACAGGCACTAACGACAATGACACTATCTTTGAATGGAGAAACCTACCTCACACAAGCCAGTGTATACGTACCAACAATGAAATACAATGTGGAAGAGGAGGATATCTTTTAGAAAGGTTGTAATATGATGTAATGCATTCCCAGACGCTATGAACTCCCAGACTCCCAACTGGCAAACTTGTGCTCCTGAAGACTCCAGAGATCAGGTGGGCAGTGATTAATAATTATTTTCCTGGTGCGGTGTTCCTAGGCCACGTGACACTGTCAGAGAGAATTCAAACCGTCAGCCACAAGGATAGAGCAATTGTTCCCCTGATCCTGGGGTCTTGAGTTCAATACCTTCTTGAACCAGACAGGTGATATGAATATATTTTGAGTCAACGCATATAAAGACTCTAGTGTCTTCGATGTTCCGTCGATAAGACGTGAAAAAGGGGTTCCCATGTGTGAGCACATGCATCAAGGACACCAATGAATTTAGAAACAAAGTGCACGCGAGGTAAATCCTCTTGCATCCCTTGTAGACGATAAAGTGATGGATTGTGCACCAGAGGGACGCAGGATAAGGAAAACAGGAGAAGGAAGCAAACAGGCGCAGCTGGTGAGTTGTTTAGATAGCATTCCCAAGGACAGAATGTCGTTACGTTTGTGGGGTTGAAAACAGTCACAACGCAAGTTCACGCCGGTGTGAACCTCGAGGTTCTAGCCATGGAATAAAGTAGAAAAAAAAGACTTTTTAAAGAAAAGAGAGAATTACTTCGCGGCCAAATGAAAGAATAAATCACAAAACATTTATAACGCGTTTCGACCTCTTTGGTTTTCTTCAGGCAGGCAGATAACAATTAAGACAATGGAAACGAAGGATGAACAGACAGTCACTTATCTCTTCAAACTGGGAGCAAAATGGATGTGGGATGGAAACCAGGTTGCTGGGGGGGGGGGGGGGGGGGGGGGAATCATACGGATTTGATAGTAGTAGTAGTAGTAGATTAATAATGAAATAAGTAGGCAAATAAGGAAACACATAAATCAATAAATGAAAAGTAAATAATACATAAATAAATATATAACAAATAAATAGATTAATAAAGAAACAAATAAAGAGAATTTCAATCTTCTTTTATTTTCCGTCCGCACTTTGAAACCACAGAAGAAAAAAGATGATAGGTATCATCTTAAAACAAACTTAGATCACGACTGCCGGATGACTTCTTTCAAAAACGCAGAACAACTTCAGGACTAACCAAGGGGAGCAATTGTTGTGTTGTATTGTTATGATTTCTAGACAGGAATTATTTTTTTCTTCGTTTTTCCTCAAAACGCTTTTGAAGACGGGGAGGGATGGGGTGGGTAACAAAGCATGCAGTTTGTAGCAGTTGAGGGTATGAAGATGGATTCAGAGATTGGTTTTAATCAGAGGATATAGGATCATTGCTTAGCCGAGACAATGAACAAAACACCCCACTAAAACAAGCACACGTTTCTTTTATCTCACAGGCAAAAACAAATCACACTGGGTATGACCGAGGTTGGGGCTAGTTACCGTGACTTTCATTACGTTGATACACTCTTTGGGATCCCATTTTTGTATTAATTACGTTCTCTCACTCTTGATCCTAATTTGTACCCCCATCTCCTTTCGAACAGGAGATCAGCTTATGACAATAAAGTTCTCTCTCTCTATCTCGCTGAGTAACTTCCCTTGCTTGTCTGCCAGCAAGACGGTTTTGAAAAGTGTCTGGAGAATGTTGTTAGCTATTTCGATAAACTGCTCCAGGACGCCAGTGACAGGGCTCCCATCTGGGCATGGAAGGAATTTTAAACAGTCTCCTGCAGGACCTGCGTCTGTCGTCATTCCGAATTGATGGTAGGTATCAGCAAACGGTAGCAGTGCTTCGTCTAACACAGTCCCGTCAACCAAGCTCACAGTGGCTTATGGCAAGAAATGTTCGTCGCAGATTGCTAGAGACAAAAGAAGAGCCGAAGCACACAGGACAACACCAGTTCAAGAGCAGAAGAGACATTCTTTTTCGCCTCCCCCAGCCTGTTTCTGCCCACTCCTCCAAGCTTAGTTGATAGTAAAATTAATGCAGCTGCACAGGACACTTTCCAAGATGACGGACAGGTGGCCAGGAGTGGAGAGTGCACGGGACACACGGCTTGAACACCAGTTGCTGAACTCTGTGAGTGACAGTGATCCATTGTCAGTGACAGTGGGGCAGGCTGACCTGACTGCGAGACTGGACGGGCTGTCACACTGCCGCTGACGATGAGGAAGAACATGGAAGTTACCTTGAGTCGTGTCGTGGTGAAAATTTTACAGTCGGTAATAGTCGTGGAGCATGGCGCGTCAGCTGATGTGAGTTAAGAAAACAAGACTGTGGTGCAAAGTGGTGATGGCGTCGGAAATTCTTCTTCAGTCGGTGACCCAGGACAGATTAGCGGCAAGACAACTGACATTTTCAATAAAATCATGACATGTTTAAATCAACATTCAGAAGAAATGAATAGACCAAGCCCAGCGACTTAGGAGGGCTGATTCTGAGGACAGAGTGGAGGGTTTCCACTGCTGGCTTGGTTGACGACTACATGTTATAGAGGTTGCCAGACTCCAAGCCCAGAGATTTAGGAGGGCTGGATTCTGAGAGTTTCAAGCCAAGTGAAAGACCATCCCCGCTGATAACGAAATTGGTGTAGATTGAAAACTTCTGGACGCAGACTGTGACAGCGAGTGTTTGAAGTATGCCGAGTTCGACATTTCCGTTCTGTGCATGCCATATTGCGAAAAAAAATAGTTGTGCAATGACTTTCAACATTGTTTTTATGTTCCCCACTCCTCCCCTGTGAAAGGGCAGGGCATCTAACACAGCAAATTTTCGTGAACAACTCAGTAGTGTGTGAAAACAAGTACAGGCTAACAATTCTTCCGTCATTGTAAGGCAAAGATTTAAATAAACGAAAGAAAAGTGGAGGATGAAGAAAATAAGGACAAAAACGTAGAAACATATATCATAAATACTAAATTCCTCGCTGGCAGCATATGGGAACCATTGCAATCCCTCTTGAAGACTGATCTTTTCATATTGTTTTCTCCTAAACTTTTCGTCCGCTGGATCGCACTTCTTAGGAAGACACGGCGGGCTGTGTCTCCATTCCCTTGGCGTCAAATAGAAATGCACCACACTCCATAATTCTGTGGTGTTCACGCCACCGAGGGTTAAAAAAAAAAGAATCCAACACACCCCAAAGCAGCCAGGGTAGGATAGAAGTGATACAAAAAGAAAGTGTGGAAAGGGAATAAGTTGCTGAAGAACAATGATCATTAAGCAAACACAGTAAAATGTAGGGAACAATCTTTGAGGCTATGCTTGGGGATCCATTCAAGGATGCAAGGGAGATCAAAAGATGTGAAACAGTCTGGTGGTCAGCTCTGCTGTTCAATAACAGTAAATATTCATATTCGTATTCTCTCTCTCGTCTCCCTGTCAACATCTCTCTCTCTCTCTCTCTCTCTCTCTCTCTCTCTCTCTCTCTCTCTCTCTCTCTCTCTCTCCTCTCATATCATCCTTACATGTGTATTGTCCCAGTACCTTATCTTGATCTTGATTTGTACCCTCCCCCCCCCCCTCCTATTGAACAGGCGTTATAGGCTGAAAGCAATCAAAGTTGTGTCAATGTCAGTCTCTCTCTCTCTCTCTCTCTCTCTCTCTCTCTCTCTCTCTCTCTCTCTCTCTCTCTCTCTCAAACAGTCCTTCAATGTCCTTTTCAAAGGGTAGATGTTACACGTTTTCTTATGACACTTGATAGAAAATATCAAAATTCATATCCAGGTCTTTAAGATGAAGCGTTTGCCTTTGAAACAACGATTTCCAAATGGAATCCATGCAGACATGCAATTCATATGTGACCGTGTTAGACCTACCCAATCCTGTTTCTGCATTGCCTTTTCCCCTATGTCTGCAACATAGTGAGTCCAATACTGGATCGTGTCTGCATGAGGTTCGATTCTCTTTCACAGCCCGTTACATGGCGATCCTGCAGGAGGTGAGGGGGTCGTCATCACCAGGGATGGATGCACTTGTAGCGTTGTCCTGAAATGATGAGTAATATCAGGGATGGATGCACTTGTCGCGTTGCCTTGAAATGATGGGTAATATCAGGGATGGATGCACTTGTAGCGTTGTCCTGAAATGATGGGTAATATCAGGGATGGATGCACTTGTAGCGTTGTCCTGAAATGATGGGTAATATCAGGGATGGATGCACTTGTTGCGTTGTCCTGAAATGATGGGTAATATCAGGGATGGATGCACTTGTCGCGTTGTCCTGAAATGATGAGTAATATCAGGGATGGATGCACTTGTCGCGTGCTGAAATGATGGGTAATATCAGGGATGGATGCACTTGTAGCGTTGTCCTGAAATGATGGGTAATATCAGGGATGGATGCACTTGTAGCGTTGTCCTGAAATGATGGGTAATATCAGGGATGGATGCACTTGTAGCGTTGTCCTGAAATGATGGGTAATATCAGGGATGGATGCACTTGTAGCGTTGTCCTGAAATGATGGGTAATATCAGGGATGGATGCACTTGTCGCGTTGTCCTGAAATGATGGGTAATATCAGGGATGGATGCACTTGTAGCGTTGTCCTGAAATGATGGGTAATATCAGGGATGGATGCACTTGTAGCGTTGTCCTGAAATGATGGGTAATATCAGGGATGGATGCACTTGTTGCGTTGTCCTGAAATGATGGGTAATATCAGGGATGGATGCACTTGTAGCGTTGTCCTGAAATGATGGTAATATCAGTTTTGAAGGTTCTTGTTGATTAAGTTCTGCTGAGGAGCTGTGAGCTAAGGGAGGTATGATAAAATTACCCCTGTGTGTGTCTGGGATAGTAGGTTGATGACTGTTTTAGAAAGTTGTCGACTTCGGGAGGTTCAAATGAAAGACACTGTCTTCACGTCATAATGCCTTTATTGTCTTCTGGCTCTTCTTTACTGTCCCTTCCACACTCTCTCACACAAACACGCGCACACGTAGACAAACAGACAGATGGACCGACAGTCACACACACACACACACACACACACACACACACACACACACACACACACACACAACACACACACACGCACACACACACATACACACACACACGCACACATCTAAACTGGCTTCGGTCATGCTCAGGGAGTAACATTCATCGACACCAGGTTATTCAGTATCTCAAGTTGCATCTATCACCCATAACATCCATCTGACAAGACCCGGCTACTCCACCCATCTCCAACCTCCTTCTAGCACTGATATTGATAGACTGACCGCTTCACCATCACTGGTTTTACGTTCAGTTTTAACTTCGACATCCCATCTCCATCCTCCCTTCAATTTCCTCCATACCTTGACATGAATCTTGAGGTAAACATCTCGGAAAAATAAGAAGAGGAATAAGGCAGGATAGAAAGGGAGGAAGAATAAGTGGGATCTGGGATATAGGGGAGGGGATGTAACGGAGGAGAAGGTGGGGGGGGGGGGGGGGGGAGGAGAAAACTAAAACTGCAGCGACTTCAACGACGAGTTAACCCTTTCAAAGCCACCGTACCAGTAACATGACAACAAGCTTGGTGTCGGTGTCTCATGCAAATACTATGAAGGTACTATTAAATGTTTGACGCTATTCCTCCCCAAAACAGGAAACGTGATGTAAATCTTTTAAAGCACAAGCATTAAGTACTGGGAAGTCACTGTTAACAGTATATCTCCCAAAGAGCAGAAAACATACTGTAAATCATTTTATAGAGAAAGAACAGGGACAAACTTTTCCCATGATGAATAAAGCTACAAGCATCTAAACTAAGTGAGTATAAAAGTAGTAATACTGTCATTACAGATCAGTGAAAGATGAAACAGCTATGATGGACAGCGAAATTGTCATTTTGTATTATCATTCTCAGGGGGATCGAACTTAAAGCACCTGACTGCGTTGTAGGTGCTCTACACAAGTGCACTGCGCAGCATGCCATGCCATTACGGATTTTTCTGCAGTTACTTCTCCAAACCAGGACTTTTGTTTGAGAAGACAGCACAACTGAAACACGGTGACCCTATGAACAAACGAGATGAAAAATATCATTCTTGTAAAGCAGATACTGCTGTTCTTAAGATAAGATGACAGACGGAGATCCATTAAACCCGGCTTATTGGACTTGCTGTTATGTGAATACAACGCCTTGTGCAATAAATGAAAGGGTGAAATATGACATCAGTTTGTATACACAAATTCTTATTTTATAAGCTTCTTGAATGTTTCCAGTCGTATTGAATGAAGACAAAGTGGTGTTTTTGTTCTTATCCATAGGAAATATAATATATTTAAGAAAGAAAAGATAGTAAATGAGATGTACATGACTTTCAGGAAATCAAACGGTCATAAAACATTTCTTTTTGCATTGTTCTTGTCATCATTAGGAATATTAAAGCGTATTACCGAGAGAATAAGTATCTGATTTAGTGTGTTCTAATACATATAGTTGACAGTAATTCAATAATCTCACAAAAGTATCTCATGATATTATAAAATAACCATTTACACCATCGCCTCTCTCAGGAATGTATGTATAAGTACCGTAACAGAACATAAGCCATTCAAATACACGAAATTAGAACAGACCACGTATTGTTTGTTTTCTCAGGGTTTTTTTTTTTTTTTTTGTCTGTTTGAACAGGGGTGAGAGATGGTCTTGTATATCTTCTATTTATAACTTACATGTTCTGACCACAGACGCAGATCCCAGTCAGTTTTCGTCAGGTTGACAGGACTGAATCAGACAAGCAAAGTCACGTTTTACAGACTCCTCTTTCTGGGTAAAACAACAGTAGTGCCCTAAAGAGAACAACGCGACCGCCAAGGATAATGATCAAGCTTTACCTTGGCATCGGTGAGAAGAAGATGATAACCATCTTTCTTTAATCGTTAGAGTGCAGGAGCATAACTTGCGGTCCCAGGTGGCTCCGATCGCATTCTTACGTCTGCCACCGTCGCCACTCGGCCCAGCTCAACCAGGTTTGATCGTTGTTAACAATGAAGCCTAGACTGAAGGGAGGAAGGAGACTACCCATTCCATGTTCTACCCAGCCACTTCGGTCAAATAGGATGGTGAACATGAGTTTAGTACAGGAGTTGGTGGAAAGATAAGTTACACACCGCGCGCCGCGCGCGCGCGCGCACGCACGCACATACACACACACACACACGCACGCACGCACGCATGCACACAACGCGCGCGCGCGCGCGCATGCACGTTGCACGCATACACACACATACACACTTACATTTATACACGCATGCACACACACACACACTCACACAATCATGCGTGCACGTCACACCACACACACACACACACACACACACACACACACACACACACACCACACACCACACACAGCACACACACACACACACACACACACACACACACATACATACATACATACATACACACACACACACACACATATATATATATATATATATGTATATGTATACACATACATACACACACACACACACACATATATATATATATATATATATATAGTATATATATATATATGTATATATATATATACATATATATATATATATATATATATATTATATGTGTGTGTGTACACATATGCACATACACACGCACGCACGTAACACACACACACACACACACACACACACACACACACACACACACACACACACACCACACACTAACACACACATGCACATTTAATCACGCATGCAGACACTCATTCTCAAACATGCCTGCACGTACACTCTGTCTCTGTCTCTCTCTCTCTCTCTGTCTCTCTGTCTGTCTTTCTCTCTCTCTCTCTGCTCTCTCTCTCTCTCTCTCTCTCTCTCTCTCTCTCTCTCTCTCTCTCTCTCGCTCGCTCGCTCGTTCGCTCGCTCTCTCTCTCTGTCTCGCAATGTGAGTATTACAATCCATTAAGTTTTGCAAATCGAATTCAGAAAATTTTATCTTAAAACAAATTTGTCATTTAATTCATATCTTGATATGTAAAGGAACTGACTTAACTTTCTGTTGGATTCCTTCACACTGTGGAATTGTGGGTAATGAACAAGCTGACAGATGTGCGAAAAAGGAACTAGAACTGAAATGTGTTCACAACCACTTACTATATCCTTCACTTTACAAGATAGTTATCAAATGTTAGAACAAATGGCTTGGGGCTATTTTAGAAATAGTACTAAGAACCTTGATTCTTATGTTAACACAAACAAATAGTCAACTCTTCAGTATTGATCGTGTCTGCAAATCTGCAAATTCGTAATATGTATCAATACAGAAATATCATATTCAATATTTTATCACCTGAAATTAGATGCTCTCAGAGCTAAATATCATGCTTCAACAAAATGGGTATGTGGCAAAACATGTGAAGAGGTCATGTTTTATTTCAGTGTGTGCCTCTCAGGGCATACTGACCATGTTTATCAGGCATGTCTGTGATTGATTTTTTTCCCCGATACTAATCTTGCTTTTAAAGTTGCCTCTTATTTGTTACATTGTCCAGTTAGGTATTTAATGTGATATTGGTGATCTTTTTGTGATTACATGTACGTATATATCCACACCCACACACACACACAATACGCATACGCACGAACACATGCGCGTATGTACGCACACATGCTCCCTCTCTCCCTCCCTCTCCCCTCCCCTGTCTCTCTCTCTCTCTCTCTCTCTCTCTCTCTCTCTCTCTCTCTCTCTCGTCTATATTATATAATCACATAATTTTGTAAAAAAAAAAAAAAAAAGAAAAGAAAAAAAAAGACGTAAATTGAAAGTACTACTACTTCTACTACTATACTAACTCACATTGCCTCTGCTTCCATCCCTTTCTCTGCCCCACTCCCATCCACATCTCTCTCTCTCTCCCTCCCTCTCTCTCTCCCCCCCCCCCCCCCCGCCTCTCTCCTCTCTCTCTCTCTCTGTGCCCCCCCCCCCCCTCTCTAGGACTGACTTTTTCTATTTGATTTTTAATTCTTGGATTTGAACCAACTCGTTTTCAAACGTCCTTTAACAGTAAAACATTACATCCATATCTACATTTAAAAAGAGTTCAATCTTTGGAGAAAAAAAATCGGAATAGATTTCATGCCAACATTAGCTTTATAGATGTCGCTTGGTGGCCATGTTAGATCTACCCACTGCATTCCCTTTCCCGATTTTTTAAGATAAAAAATACCTTACCAGATTATGACCGCACATGGTTCGATTCTCTTAGACTGCCCATTACACCATGGTCAGATGAGAGAGGACGGGGTAGTTATCAACAAAGGCGGACGTCTTTATAACGTTTTCATAGATGGTGGATTATGTCAGTCTGCAGGTTCTTCATGGGGATGTTCGTATGAGGAGCTGTGAGATGAAGAGGGATAACAAAAGACGGAAATCGTCCCTGATCTGAAATCGTCGGTCGTTGGTTGTCTTAGCAAGTTGTATCAGTTTCAAAATGATCCTTGAATCATTGTATCATTCACAGTACTGACCTTTGAATGCATTGTATCAGTTTCACAAAGTACTGATCCTTTGAATGCATTGTATCAGTTTCACAAAGTACTGATCCTTTGAATGCATTGTATCAGTTTCACAAAGTACTGATCCTTTGAAGCATTGTTCATTCACAAACGATCTTGAATGCATGTATCAGTTCACAAAGTACTGATCTTGAAAGCATTGTATCATTTCACAAATACTGACCTTTGAATGCATGACAGTTTACAAGTATGATCCTTTGAATGCATGTATAGTTCACAAAGTTGCTTTGAGCTGTTCGTTTCCAAAGTACTGATCCTTTGAATGCATTATCAGTTTCACAAAGTATGATCCTTTGAATGCATGTATCAGTTTCACAAGTCTATCCTTGAATGCATGTATCATTTCACAATCTGATCTTTGATGCATGATCTTTCACAATACTGATCCTTTGAATGCATGTCAGTTTCACAGTACGCCCTTGAATGCATTATCGTTCACAAGTCTGATCCTTTGAATCATTGTATCAGTTTCACAAGTACGATCTTGAATCTG
>CM065737.1:20648296-20650796 GCA_033310375.1 Conus canariensis | reverse complement strand
AGGGAGTTATCTCTGTGAAAATGCTGTGAGAAATTCAGTTCATTAAAAAAAGAAAGAAAGAAAGAAGACGCCAACAGCAACAACGACCACAAAAACGTACGCTGAAAAAAGTCGGCCAGTGTTACGGCGACGCTTTGTCACAAAAAAATGTCTGGATCTCCTCCGACTGTAACGGTGATATCACTCGTTCTGCCAGATAATTTGGGGGGGGGACTCTAACTGTGAAATATCTGGCGCTATCACACACACACACACACACACACACACACACACACACACACACACACACACACACACACACCGGAATAGCTCAGTTGGTAGAGCGCCGGACTCGTAATCTTGGTGATCCTGGGGTTGCGGGTTCGAACCTCCGCCGGGGCGTTTCGGTACAGGGGGATTTTTCCCTCGGAGTTAACATTGGTTCTGACTCCATTTCCCATACAGTCCTTCGAATGAGACTATAAACCAAGGTTCCGTGTGTGAACGCACGCATAACATCTTGCACACACGTAAAATCCCATCACCAACGTTCGGAAGAGTAGGCCAGTTTGGCCGTTGGTATGGATGACACGTTACACATAGCATGCACCCTGCGTGAGAAATGGAAAGAATGAAGAAAGTAAGGAAAATGAGTGATCGATATTGAACGATACTGACTGGATGACACGGGGAAACGACTGAATGAAGCGCCAGCTGACAGCTCTTCAGTCGGCACTACCCAGGTAGGCAGCCCGTTGTGTAAACGAGTGTTGATTGTAAAGCGCTTAGAGCTTGGTCTCTAGCCGAGAATAGGCGCTATATAAGTATTCATTATTATTATTATTATTACACACACATACACACACACACACACACACACACACACACACACACACACACACACACACACACACACACACACACACGCACGCACGCAGCACGCACACATACATGAATCAGACTTATTCAAAGAGTCGGAAATAAATCCACATAATACTGATGCACAGCAAGCAGTTTCTCCTTACCCTATCTGGGAGATGATTAAACTACATTTCGATATTGAAAACACTGGTGTGAAGAAGAGTAAGAATCCAAATATCATGCAAAGGAAGTCCAACTGAACCCAGAGAACAAATTCCTAAATTGTTTAAAGGCATTACAGATGGCTCACTTTTAGATGATCATTGTGCTGGTTCAGGATTTGTGATACCAGCTTTAAAAAAAAGAACTCATACTTCATTGGTAAAAATTGATAAATATTTACCAACGAACTCTTTTACCTATACATGTGGCTCTTAATTGCATAGCGGGTCTTCCATTGAACACTTCAATTTTTATTCTGTGTTGATGATCATTCCGTACTGTATGCATATTGGATTATATTCAAATGACTGTGCTGATAGAGCCGCAAAAGAAAGTGTAAAGCAAAATAAGGAATCTATAGAAAAAAAAAGCATTCCATTATCCGTTACAGAGGGATATCATTTACTGGAGCAAGCATTGTGGAACAAAGTTTCAAAATCTCTCCACAGGAAGGAGAAATTCTCCAGTATTTTAATTAATTCCGATGATTTGGCAAACAAAATAGCTGTGAGTTATAGAAACATTTTCAAATTCATACACATTACTTTGCTGTCTTTTAGGATAATGCTTAATGCCTTCAAAACAAAATGTAGCAAGAATGTTACATGTTTGTTCGGTGAACAAATTTCAAATCAACACATTCTTCTGAAATGCCAGAGATTGAGACCTGTTTTACCGCCTATTTCTGAAAGTTCTCTTGAAAGTATCATTGAAAACTTTACTTTGTTGTTTGATTTTGCGAACTGTTTACTACGCAGTCCTATGGGACATTTGTTATAGTTTGTGTTATGATTCACAATAGCTATTTAACGTTAGTTTTCCCGTATCTTTTAATTGTATTGTAAAGATTGTAAAGATGCCTTTTTATAATTGCAAGATAACCCTAACCCACCCATCCACCCCTTCTTCATGCTCCCCCTCTCCACACTCTTTCTCTTCGTCCAATATCACTTAATGTGGAAAGATGATAAATTGAAGAAAACAACAACAGAACAAATACATGTACACGCAGAAGCGTGCGCATTCAAAGCATATATCACATACACACACCCACATACGCACGCATACGCATGTAAGTAAGCACGCATACACGAGCGCACAAGCGCGCGCGTGCGGGCGGGCGCGCACACACACACAAACGCACATTCGCGCCCGCAGGCAGGCGCAAACACACACACACACACACACACGCGCGCGCACGCACGCACGCACGCACACACACAAAGATTTCAAAGATTCAAAGATTTTAATCCTGTGACCCCTATCGGGGCATGGAGGACTCAATCAAATGTGAATGAAACACATCAAACATCCAAAACTTTTCCCGATAATTAACACACTGACTATGATTGATGTTACACAACTTTACTAAGTTTTAGAAACTTCGCTAAGTTTAGCAACACTGCTTTTTACCACCACAAGCAAACGACAGTAGTTA